>OZ020194.1:36442577-36447577 GCA_963971165.1 Philopedon plagiatum
AGCGCAAAATTTTTCCACTAACGGTTCTTGGACGCCGTGTCTGTACAAACAAATACACAGCGAAACAGTTCCAGTGTTTTTTACGTGGCTTCCTACGAACGCAACTAATTATTTGCAGTACAAGTTGAGACTGGAATTTTTCAACAGAACCCTAATGGAGAGTGCGAATTGGACTACGATTGCAGCGGCAAAATGAAAAGTGTATTTTTGAACTTGCATTTTTATATACCCTTTCAACAACAAATGGTCTATAACAATGCAGACAAAGCAAGAACAAACGGTCTATACGGATGCAGACAATTTGCATTTATTGATCTTTAAACGAGGCCGTGTTATCAATGCATTTTTGAATGCTCTGGGCCAAAAAATTAGTTCTAAGCCCGAGAGAAATCGATCGGCTAAACTATATTTGCAGCAATTCTTTTGCATCCTCTTTAAAACGTTCAAGTTCATCGGCCGTAATTAGAGCAGGTGTTATCTCCCAAGCGTTTAGTAAATTTTCATCAGTTATGGCTATTATTTCCAAATTGCGTTTCAGAAGCGGGCCACATCGGCAAACGTGTACGGACCATTTGTATCTTTTATGTACGAATGTTGTTTACGTTCACTAAATCGATCGGTTACACTAATTCTATTGGCAATAGTGAAAGCCAGTTTAACTATATCTGCAATGGCACTGGGCGAAAGAAGTTTCTTGGCTCCTGCTAATTTTTCCAACGTCTCCTCCGTGACGGTGTTTTGATAACGCGCCAAATTGTCACGATATAGCGAGGCGATGGCTTCGGGAGTCTTGGGATAGCCCAGAAACAATCCGCAACAACGCCTTTTAATAGCGGGCTCAATACGACTTAATAAATTTGTCGTAAAGAAAAAGTAAACGCCATCGTTAATGTCATTTTCCATTCCAATCGTAAATTCTGTTACCGGATTAGTTGCAATGGGACTATCTTCGCGTGTTGAAAGAAGAGCCTCGGCTTCGTCGAAAAAGATGAGAACCGAACGACCCGGTTGCACGCTCTTACGAGCAAACTCCGAGCCGACATTAAGCTGGCACTATTTACTTCTACAATAGTAAATTGTACGATTAGGCTATAGACGCGGCCATAAATGTTTTTCCCGTTCCCATCATTAGATTAAATGTATTGTTGGAAGCGAACAAACTTGCGATTAGATCGCGAATTTCTTCTTGGCCGTGTGAATCCCAAAAGTTGGGCACTTTAATGTCCCTTGGCTCGCGTACTGTAAACGATGCCTTGTCCTCTTCTTCGTCGTCCGTTGACATATCCTTGATAGCTTTATCGATATACTCTTTGTAACTTTTGAATGAAAGATAACTCGGGGCCAATTGTTTTGCGCTATTGTTTTGAATTGCACGCGACACCAACCATCCGACCAAGGCTTTCACCTTGGTTCCAAATTCCTTCTCCCTTGGATCTAGATTCGCGTTTGCGTAAGAAACCAGAATGCTGGCAGCTTCTCGCAAGTTAAGGGCGGAATCGCCGTACAATCCTTCAGTTTCAAGCTGAACTGCTTCCTTGGACAAAGTTAAAACGTGTTCCAGTTCGATAGCCATCGAGGAATTTTGGGGTGATGAATTCGACGCCATTAGCCAATCAAATCTTATTAATGTGAAGCACACAATACCGGGCGATAGTTGTTCCATGTGTAATTACCCTATAGATAGTATTTTTAAAACGTCGATTGACACGCAGGTGGAGTGCATTACGAATGATATTGTACATGCACTACGAATTCAAGGGTTCCAAGAGCTGTTAGTTCTCAGGCAATACAACAATGTCCAAACATGTTTTGTGATAAATGCATTTACGGGTCGGCGAGAAATTTGTCAACTGTGTTTGTGTTTTCCGGAACGCGTTGCACACGCAATCATCGACAAATCGGACGTTGGAGTGGAATACTATTTATATTACGAAGAAACATTCACAGAGGTAATAAAAAGAGAATACGCCCACGCCTATTGCTGTCGCGACATGGACATTAGCATTTCGGACAACCAAGAACGACCACAAGAAGAAAAGGTAAATTTTTGGGCCGCTAGTCTCTTCGATAGCCAGTTCTTTTTACGCAAACGTTTAATACTAATCAATTGTAATGAGTCTAGGGAGCGATGTAGGGATGGATTTAATCGCGCCGTAAAGATATTCTTTGTCTCGTCGCCAGATCAATACCACCGCAACGTTAGGTTGTCGAGCACTCGATTCGAAACAGTTTGAGAGTCGACAAAATAGCACATTTGAATTAACGAGTCCCCACAATAGAAGAATAATCAAAAGTGTAAGGGGAAGCATTTTGTCTGCTTACGGCTTAACTTTTCAGTTTTGCTGGGGTTTGCTTGTGATACAGGATAAAAATAAACAACCACAATATAGCTTTTAATCATTGCATTTATTTTAAACGTAATAGGACATTTACATATAGGACAAGTTCTTAAACTACGGCTACAATATCTACAACAACTTGTATGTCCACAAGGAATCATACGGCACTGGGGATAGTTTCGTTTACACATTAAACATAGAGCCGGAGGTTGAAAACTTTCTAATTTACAGTGACAGTGAGTTGGCTGAAAAGAACTAAATAGTATCAGCCAGTAAAGCCTAGGGACATCTAGGACAGGGGATACATCTCCATCGCCATGACAGTAGTGCTCCAACTTTAAAGAAGAGGGCATGGGTCGATTGAACTGTTCTTGAATAAATTCTGGCCCTTTTGTTTGAATGAGAAATTTGCAAAACGGATTCGCTTGAACGTGTACCAACCAGACGTCTTCATTTCCTTCCCATTGCTGTATCGTAATCGGACATTCGCTACACGTAGCATGTCCGACAATCCATTGTAATAAAATCCACATTCGGCCAAGATATTGGGCGATATCGAAGACTTGAACCAGTCGTTAACGCTAAAGCTTTCTTGTCTATCTTCTTCTAGCAAAAAATCCAACTCTTCCGGTTCTATGTAACTGACCATCGTGGTTGTTTAATGTCGTTTGCTAATTGAGTACTAACATGAGAATGATTTGGTTTATCTACTATTATATAGGCGAAAATGTGCATGCCTTTCCAGGTTTATTGGTTGAATTTTCTATCCGAGCTTTTCTTAACATGTACAAATAACTCATTATTGAAGCGGTGCATATACCCACCAGACAAACTAGACAGCCCAGTAAAATTAAACCTTGTTCTTTGCTTCAGATTCGTTAACAGCTTCTTTAGGTTTCAAATCACTCAGGTTGGGTTTGATTGGGTTTGATTTGTTCTCATCTATCGCAATATTCCACGGGAAACAAAACTTTTCTCATCTAAATTGTTTCTTGTTTCATTACTTTCCCGGTAGTATAGTCTTTACTTTTCCCGGTAGTATAGTCGTTACTGGTGTAAATGGCCGTTTCCATACTTTTCTCTGTACTTTTCTCAGTAGTATAGTCGTTACTTGTGTAACTGGACGTTTCATTACTTTTCCCGGTAGTGTAGTCGTTACTTTTCCCGGTAATACAGTCATTATTCGTGTAAATGGTCTTTGCCGCTGCAATCGTAGTCCAATTCGCACTCTCCATTAGGGTTCTGTTGAAAAATTCCAGTCTCAACTTGTACTGCAAATAATTAGTTGCGTTCGTAGGAAGCCACGTAAAAAACACTGGAACTGTTTCGCTGTGTATTTGTTTGTACAGACACGGCGCGGCGTCCAAGAACCGTTAGTGGAAAAATTTTGCGCTTCAAATTGAACAAAGACATTCCTCATCCTCATCCTCATCGCCATCCTCATCCTCATCCTCATCCTCATCCTCATCCTCATCCTCGTCCTAGTCCTCGTCCTCGTCCTCGTCCTCGTCCTCGTCCTCGTCCTCGTCCTCGTCCTCGTCCTCGTCCTCGTCCTCGTCCTCGTCCTCGTCCTCGTCCTCGTCCTCGTCCTCGTCCTCGTCCTCGTCCTCATCCTCATCCTCATCCTCATCCTCATCCTAATCCTCATCCTCATCCTCATCCTCATCCTCATCCTCATCTTCATCTCCATCTCCATCTTCATCTTCATCCTCATCGATGGCTATCGAACTGGAACACGTTTTAACTTTGTCCAAGGAAACAGTTCAGCTTGAAACTGAAGGGTTGTACGGCGATTCCGCCCTTAAATTGCGAGAAGCTGCCAGCATTCTGGTTTCTTACGCAAACGTGAATCTAGATCCAAGGGAGAAGGAATTTGGAATCAAGGTGAAAGCCTTGGTCGGATGGTTGGTGTCGCGTGCAATTCAAAACAATAGCGCAAAACAATTGGCCCCGAGTTATCTTTCATTCAAAAGCTACAAAGAGTATATCGATAAAGCTATCAAGGATGTTGTTTACGTTCACGAAATCGATCGGTTACACTAATTCTATTGGCAATCGTGAAAGCCAGTTTAACTACATCTGCAATGGCACTGGGCGAAAGAAGTTTCTTGGGTCCTGCTAATTTTTCCAACGTCTCCTCCGTGACGATGTTTCGATAACGCGCCAAATTGTCACGATATAGCGAGGCGATGGCTTCGGGAGTCTTGGGATAGCCCAGAAACAATCCGTAACAACGCCTTTTAATAGCGGGCTCAATACGACTTATTAAATTTGTCGTAAAGATAAAGTAAACGCCATCGTTAATGTCCTTTTCCATTTCAATCATAAATTGTGTTACCGGATTAGTTGCAATGGGACTATCTTCGCGTGTTGAAAGAAGAGCCTCGGCTTCGTCGAAAAAAATAAGAACCGAACGACCCGGTTGCACGCTCTTACGAGCAAACTCGAATAACTTTTTAATGTTCTTTTCGGTACCGCCTAAATAAGCCGACATTAAGCTGGCACTATTTACTTCTACAATAGTAAATTGTAGGATTTGGCTATAGACGCGGCCATAAATGTTTTTCCCGTTCCCAGCGGCCCAAACATCATTAGATTAAATTTATTGTTGGAAGCGAACAAACTTGCGATTAGATCGCGAATTTCTTCTTGACCGTGTAA
>OZ020194.1:36450077-36452577 GCA_963971165.1 Philopedon plagiatum
GGGTGTTCTGGGGGAAGCAGGTGTAGTAGAGCGCGTTGCAAATTAGCCCTCCGCTCAGTTAGGCTGGGTAGGTTCTATTGGACGCCACCAGTTTTTTACACCGACGCAAACTGGAAGTCGCCTAGTTGGTCTAGGGACCTGCTTCTCACACAACAAACCTGCTATTCATAATAGAAAATAAAAACATATGGCGCAGTGAGCTGAATAAAACAACGTAATGAATTTAACCCTGTACAGGTACATATATTTGTACAAAAATAAAATGCTTGTAGCCCCTGCGGAAGAGAAGTAGGGGTGCCTCGTAGCCCCTACCAAAGACAGAGTAATTGGGATGCTTTGTAGCCCCCACGGTAGACCCCCTTAAGCAAGGAGGGTTAGACACTGCAGACTCCACATACAAAACACCCAAAAACGGGGGCAGCTACCAGCGGTCTCCAGATCGTCAGGCCGATGTAATGGCTGATATGATGTTATCGAACGAAGTTGCAGATAAAATCTTGCCCAGCAGACAATAATTCAGCAGATGAATTTTAATCGCAGTCCCGGAACTTAATCCATAAACTTGAGCCTTCAAAATGGCTGAAACCGACACCGCAAATCTGCAATCTTCGACGAAGACCAGGGTGGAAATGCTAGACTTCTTCCTTCTTTTCCACTCAACCAAAAGGTCTACATCTGCGCAAGCCCAAAAGGCTGCATAGAACATCCAATGATCCGGGGGAAGAAAAGGCGGCGACCTTGAGTGGAAACTCATGAAATAGAGTCTCAAGATGGCGCCACGGCACACCGACAAGAATTACTTAATTCCAACCAATTTCAAGCGTGGGTTAGAAGCTGCTCCCTCAAATGACCACGAAGGCGGAATTGCACAAGTCTTAAGCCCCGTACTGAGAAACAAACGCAAAAAAGACACAGAAACTTAGAACTGTAATTGTCGCCGCGCCACCAAACAAGGGTACTGAAATCATACAGAGGCCTCTTGCGTGAAACAATAAAGTTACGGAAATACAGAAAGTTATACCTACGCCGCGGTGGCTTGAACAAGATAGCAACAAAAGTCTGCCAAACCCACGCGAAAATGCCTAACGCTACAGCTGTGTTCCTAAATCGACGGCTCCCGAACGCGCTGCGTAAATCGACCTCGCGGCCCTAACCGAGATATTGCTGTTCTTAAACCTGATATTGCTCCGCTTACAGTTCCGGCAGGCGGAAACATATGCACCCACAGCTGTTTCAAACTTCACAAAATTCACAAGAATGAAAACATAATTTCTAAAAAAAAAATTAATGTTTGAGCAAAGACGATGTTTGCCCACGAATCTACATATTAGAGAAAGCTAAATCCAGGAACCCCAGGCAGTAAAGGCAATGCGATCAAAATCTACAAATCAAGGGTGTTACAATGTCTCAAGAGAATGTAAACAGCTGATTTCTAAAAGGTAGGTCGGTCTTCAAAATTTATTATCTAACATGATAGCACAAATAGACTAAGGGCGACTTGTCCATACACACAGGGTGAACTTTAAGCAAGGCGCAGAAAAACGAATCTCAGGGCCTAAACAACAGAGAAAAATGTTAAATCTAGAAGCTTCAAACGAAGGACAGCTGACCTGAGGACAGCTAGCAGCAATCAGCCAGAACAGAAACCGTAGAAACTAGCCTGGGAACAGGGCAGGTCAACCGTGTACGTGTGGAGACACAACTATTTCATTAAGGTAAACTATAAAATACAACTAAACAGGCCTTCGTGAATAAATTAAGCATTAGAACAAAACTAATTCGGTGACAAAAATGACCTGTCACAACTTGCGAGAAGCTGCCAGCATTCTGGTTTCTTACGCAAACGTGAATCTAGATCCAAGGGAGAAGGAATTTGGAATCAAGGTGAAAGCCTTGGTCGGATGGTTGGTGTCGCGTGCAATTCAAAACAATAGCGCAAAACAATTGGCCCCGAGTTATCTTTCATTCAAAAGCTACAAAGAGTATATCGATAAAGCTATCAAGGATGTTGTTTACGTTCACGAAATCGATCGGTTACACTAATTCTATTGGCAATCGTGAAAGCCAGTTTAACTACATCTGCAATGGCACTGGGCGAAAGAAGTTTCTTGGGTCCTGCTAATTTTTCCAACGTCTCCTCCGTGACGATGTTTCGATAACGCGCCAAATTGTCACGATATAGCGAGGCGATGGCTTCGGGAGTCTTGGGATAGCCCAGAAACAATCCGTAACAACGCCTTTTAATAGCGGGCTCAATACGACTTATTAAATTTGTCGTAAAGATAAAGTAAACGCCATCGTTAATGTCCTTTTCCATTTCAATCATAAATTGTGTTACCGGATTAGTTGCAATGGGACTATCTTCGCGTGTTGAAAGAAGAGCCTCGGCTTCGTCGAAAAAAATAAGAACCGAACGACCCGGTTGCACGCTCTTACGAGCAAACTCGAATAACTTTTTAATGTTCTTTTCGGTACCGCCTAAATAAGCCGACATTAAGCT
>OZ020194.1:36455077-36460077 GCA_963971165.1 Philopedon plagiatum
GAGAAGGAATTTGGAACCAAGGTGAAAGCCTTGGTCGGATGGTTGGTGTCGCGTGCAATTCAAAACAATAGCGCAAAACAATTGGCCCCGAGTTATCTTTCATTCACCCCCCATCGTATCCTCGGTTTGACGTACCGGCGGGGCTTGCGAGCTTCATTGACTCGGAGGGCTAGGCCAGCTAGGTTCAACCATGCTGGGAAGGTCTCTGAGGTTAGAAGCCAGACTAAGAAGGATACAACTGCACAGTGGTGCCCACACTACAACACTACACATTTAACACCAGCTCACTGCCTGTCCTGCTGCGGCCGCCCTGCGCGGAGCGGCGGGGTACAGCGGTGAGCACACTACAACACCTACACTTCACCTACATCTAACACATGCGGCTTAATCCCACGGTGTGACGCGACCCGTGCCAAAGGGACGAATGGCGCCTGAGCCGTAATCAGGCGTTTGAAACGGAGCCTCCGGGACACCAGGCGACATCCCGGAGTAAGCAGCCTTACACCGGCAAGGGGGCGCTGCTGGTGCGGACCACCCTTTCCCCCAGACTCGTGGGAACAAGAATGGACAGGAGTAGAAAAGAAAAATTACATTCAAAGTGAGGGTCGTGCAGGTTAACTTTCACCACAGCAGGGCAGCCTCGGCTGTCCTGTGTAGGGTGATGGAGAACTGCGACATCGCCCTCATTCAAGAACCTTGGGTCAACCAAGGTAAAATAAAAGGTCTCTCGGGAGTAGGTGGTGAAATGGTTTACAATAGAACCACCGACCGACCGAGAACCTGCATTTTAATTAAAAAGAATATAAGGATGCTGCCACTGGCTAAGTTCTGTCTCAGGGATCTCGTGGCAGTAAGACTAGCAACCACGGAGGGAGGTGGGCCGAAGAATATCACTATTGGATCGGCTTATTTCCCATACGATGACCCGGAAGCGCCACCACCCAGCGCTGTGGAGGAACTGGTGAGAGACTGCGGAGGAAGTGGATCGCAGCTGATCATCGGGTGTGATGCAAACGCACACCACAGCATCTGGGGCAGCACTAACACCAATCAAAGAGGTGAGCACATCTTTCAATTCCTAATGGCAAATAACTTAGACATTATGAATAGAGGTAATAATCCGACTTTTGTAACGGGGCAAAGGCAGGAGGTTTTAGATATAACTATATCAACGGCTTACGTCGGCAATTATATTAAAAACTGGCATGTGTCTGAGGAAGAGAGTTGCTCGGACCACAGACATATACGGTTCGAAATAACGTGTATAAAACGGGAATCTAACTCTTATCGCGACCCTCGCAGAACGAACTGGGGTAACTATCGGGTAGACCTAGAACGTAACCTGGAGGGGCTTAAAGAGGTAATAAATAACGTGACGGACCTCGAACTGGTAGCGGATCAATTGACGGACGCGGCCATTTCGGCATTCGAAGCAAATTGTCCTCAAACTACATCAAGTTCCTCCCGGAAGGTCCCCTGGTGGGGACCAGACCTGGAGGCCAAAAGAGGACAAGTAAGAAAGAACTGGAATCAGGCAAAACGATCAGGCAACTGGGAAGCGTATAGGGCTACCCTTACTGAATACAACATAGCGCTGAGAAAGGCCAAGAGAGCATCCTGGAGAAGGCACTGCGAGGCTATTGAAAGCACTCCAGAATGTGCCAGACTCGCAAAGATACTGTCAAAGGACACTCAGCCTGCAATCAACTCTCTTGTCACTGAGAATGGAGAGCAAACATTAACGGGGAAGGAAACAATGACCGAACTGTTTCGGGTTCACTTCCCTGGGTCCAAAATCATAAAGGAAACACCTGAAGCCTGGAGATTTGGAGGACCTAATGAAGCTCCTAACAGAGCTCATAGGGACAACTGGCAGGCTGCTAAGAAGGTGATATCCCCTGAAAAAATAAAATGGGCTATAAACTCATTTGAACCCTACAAATCTCCGGGTCCAGACGGAGTTTGTCCAGCGTTGCTACAGCAGGGATCAGACCTGCTTGTCAGCAAGCTTTGTCACATACTAAGGGCCAGTCTGGCCCTAGGTCACATACCGAGGATCTGGAGACTGACCAAAGTGGTATTCATACCGAAACATGGACGTCCCAACTACTCGGTCGCCAAGGCATTCAGACCCATCAGTCTAATGTCCTTTGTTGTAAAAACACTAGAAAAACTGTTAGATAGGCATATAAGGGATGCTATAATGGGGGACGGATCATTTCATCAAGACCAGCATGCCTACAGAACAGGAAGGTCGACCGAATCAGCACTCCACCAGCTAGTTAGCAGAGTGGAGAACGCGATAGGTAACGGAGAAGTGCTTCTCGGAGCATTTCTGGACATTGAAGGAGCGTTTGACAACACATCCTTCACATCTATATCCAGAGCAATCAGGGGCATCGGGCTAGATGAGACCTGCTGCAGATGGGTAGAAAGCATGCTTAAAAGCCGGGTAATTTATACAGATCTACTCGGTGAAACTGTGGCAGCCCGGGTGGCAGGGGGATGCCCTCAGGGGGGGGTTCTTTCTCCCCTCCTCTGGAACCTGGTAATGGACGGGCTTCTAAAAGAACTAAGCCAAAGGGGTTATTCGATCCTGGGCTACGCAGACGACCTGGTCATAACGACTCAAGGAAAATTCAACACAACCGTGAGGGACTGCATGAGGAGCGCCCTCGTCGTAGTGGAAAAATGGGTAGGACAGGAAGGACTTAATGTAAGCCCAAACAAGACTGTCATCGTCCCGTTCACTAACCGCAGGAAAAAGGAGGGACTCGGTCCTCTAACCCTGCGAGGAGTCACAATTCCACTGCAGGAAGAGGTAAAGTATTTGGGGGTAACACTGGACTCAAAACTTACCTGGAACAAGCATGTGGATAAAACCATACGAAAAGCGGAAATCACCCTTGCGGTGGTCAGACGAACGTATGGGAAAACATGGGGTCTCTCACCAAAGATGGTGCACTGGCTGTACACCAGAGTGGTGAAACCCGCAATAACTTATGCAGCCTTGGTCTGGGGGACCAAGGCAACGCAGAAAACAATAATGCTCAGGCTCAGCAGTCTGCAAAGACTAGCCTGTCTGGGCATTACAGGGGCAATGAGATCGACCCCTACCTCAGCGATGGAGAATCTCCTAGACCTTCCTCCCTTGCACCTGGTCATCCAGGGAGAGGCGAGGATGGGTCTCTATCGACTGCAAAACACTCTGCCCTCTTCATTACGGAAAAGGGCGGGACATGAACTCATAAGAGAGAAGATTGGAGGGCCCGATTTAGAAATGAGATCGGACTACATGACTCCAAAATTCCAATACAACATCCCCTACGAGGTAGTAATAGCGGATCGCAGGGAATGGACTTCGACAAACCCAGAGTTTCCTCCGGGGGCAATCATATGGTACACCGACGGATCAAAAACCGAAGCGGGAACCGGCGCAGGAGTACATGGGGTCGGACCAAGGAGGGACATGTCCTTTTCCTTGGGGAAGTACCCCACGGTATTCCAAGCAGAAACCTACGCCATCTTACAATGTGCGCTGGAAAACAATAGGAGGGCTTATTCAAATAAGCGGATCTATATCTGTTCAGACAGTCAGGCCGCTTTGAGGGCACTCTCATGCCACAGAGTCACTTCGGGACTGGTATGGGAGTGCATAAACGATCTTGGCGCGCTAGCTGCCAGAAACTCAGTGAAGCTCATGTGGGTACCGGGACACAAGGGCATCACTGGTAACGAAAAAGCCGACGAACTTGCTAGACAGGGATCGGCTACACCATACATTGGCCCAGAACCATCTCTCGGGGTGCCAAAGTGCACGGCACGAGAGGCGGTAAACAGATGGATCAAACAACAACACAAAGTCCACTGGAACGGAGTACAGGGACTGAACCACAGCAAGGCCGCTATAGGAAATCCCAATCCTAGACTCACCAGGCAACTGCTAAATCTGAGCAGGATCCAGTTGAGGACAATCGTAGGGGTACTAACAGGACACATGGCTGTAAAGGACCTTCTCAACAATATGAAACTGTACCAGGGAGACCTTAGCTGCAGACTATGCGGTAGGGACAGGGAAACAGTTCAGCACATTATATATAATTGCGAGTCACTAGATCGCAAGCGCCACCAACTGTTCGGGCAACCAAAGTTAGAACCGGAGGAATTGATCACCCGCTCCCTTGTGGACCTGTACAGGCTTGTGCAGGAAACTGGGATAACAGAGTGGGTGTAACAAAAGTTATTGGGTAGGCACAATAGGCCTCTAGTGGCCGCAGTGCTTCCGGTCTCGGACGGAGCCCAAGGGGGAAAAAAAAGAAAAAAAAAAAAAATCTTTCATTCAAAAGCTACAAAGAGTATATCGATAAAGCCATCAAGGATGTTGTTTACGTTCACGAAATCGATCGGTTACACTAATTCTATTGGCAATCGTGAAAGCCAGTTTAACTACATCTGCAATGGCACTGGGCGAAAGAAGTTTCTTGGGTCCTGCTAATTTTTCCAACGTCTCCTCCGTGACGGTGTTTCGATAACGCGCCAAATTGTCACGATATAGCGAGGCGATGGCTTCGGGAGTTTTGGGATAGCCCAGAAACAATCCGTAACAACGCCTTTTAATAGCGGGCTCAATACGACTTATTAAATTTGTCGTAAAGATAAAGTAAACGCCATCGTTAATGTCCTTTTCCATTTCAATCATAAATTGTGTTACCGGATTAGTTGCAATGGGACTATCTTCGCGTGTTGAAAGAAGAGCCTCGGCTTCGTCGAAAAAAATAAGAACCGAACGACCCGGTTGCACGCTCTTACGAGCAAACTCGAATAACTTTTTAATGTTCTTTTCGGTACCGCCTAAATAAGCCGATATTAAGCTGGCACTATTTACTTCTACAATAGTAAATTGTAGGATTTGGCTATAGACGCGGCCATAAATGTTTTTCCCGTTCCCAGCGGCCCAAACATCATTAGATTAAATTTATTGTTGGAAGCGAACAAATTTG
>OZ020194.1:36465077-36472577 GCA_963971165.1 Philopedon plagiatum
CATCCTCATCTTAATCCTCATCCTCATCCTCATCCTAATCCTCATCCTCATCCTCATCCTCATCCTCATCTTTCTACTCATCCTCATCCTCATCCTAATCCTCATCCTCATCCTCATCTTCATCCTTATCCTCATCCTCATCCTCATCCTCATCCTCATCCTCATCCTCATCCTCATCCTCATCCTCATCCTCATCCTCATCCTCATCCTCATCCCCATCCTCCTCATCCTCATCCTCATCCTCATCCTCATCCTCATAATCATCCTCATCCTCATCCTCATCCTCCTCATACTCATCCTCATCCTCATCCTCCTCATCCTCATCCTCATAATCATCCTCATCCTCATCCTCATCCTCATCCTCGTCCTCATCCTCATCCTCATCCTCATCCTCATCCTCATCCTCATCCTCATCCTCATCCTCATCCTCATCCTCATCCTCATCCTCATCCTCATCCTCATCCTCATCCTCATCCTCATCCTCATCCTCATCCTCATCCGCATCCTCATCCTCATCCTCATCCTCATCCTCATACTCATCCTCATCCTCATCCTCATCCTCATCCTCATCCTCATCCTTATCCTCATCCTCATCCTCATTCTCATCCTCATCCTCATCCTCATCCTCATCCTCATCCTTATCCACATCCTCATCCTCATCCCCATCCTCATCCTCATCCTCATCCCCTCGATGGCTATCGAACTGGAACACGTTTTAACTTTGTCCAAGGAAACAGTTCAGCTTGAAACTGAAGGGTTGTACGGCGATTCCGCCCTTAAATTGCGAGAAGCTGCCAGCATTCTGGTTTCTTACGCAAACGTGAATCTAGATCCAAGGGAGAAGGAATTTGGAATCAAGGTGAAAGCCTTGGTCGGATGGTTGGTGTCGCGTGCAATTCAAAACAATAGCGCAAAACAATTGGCCCCGAGTTATCTTTCATTCAAAAGCTACAAAGAGTATATCGATAAAGCTATCAAGGATGTTGTTTACGTTCACGAAATCGATCGGTTACACTAATTCTATTGGCAATCGTGAAAGCCAGTTTAACTACATCTGCAATGGCACTGGGCGAAAGAAGTTTCTTGGGTCCTGCTAATTTTTCCAACGTCTCCTCCGTGACGATGTTTCGATAACGCGCCAAATTGTCACGATATAGCGAGGCGATGGCTTCGGGAGTCTTGGGATAGCCCAGAAACAATCCGTAACAACGCCTTTTAATAGCGGGCTCAATACGACTTATTAAATTTGTCGTAAAGATAAAGTAAACGCCATCGTTAATGTCCTTTTCCATTTCAATCATAAATTGTGTTACCGGATTAGTTGCAATGGGACTATCTTCGCGTGTTGAAAGAAGAGCCTCGGCTTCGTCGAAAAAAATAAGAACCGAACGACCCGGTTGCACGCTCTTACGAGCAAACTCGAATAACTTTTTAATGTTCTTTTCGGTACCGCCTAAATAAGCCGACATTAAGCTGGCACTATTTACTTCTACAATAGTAAATTGTAGGATTTGGCTATAGACGCGGCCATAAATGTTTTTCCCGTTCCCAGCGGCCCAAACATCATTAGATTAAATTTATTGTTGGAAGCGAACAAACTTGCGATTAGATCGCGAATTTCTTCTTGACCGTGTAAATCCCAAAATTTCGGCACTTTAATGTCCCTTGGCTCGCGTACTGTAAACGATGCATTGTCCTCTTCTTCGTCGTCCGTTGACATATCCTTGATAGCTTTATCGATATACTCTTTGTAACTTTTGAATGAAAGATAACTCGGGGCCAATTGTTTTGCGCTATTGTTTTGAATTGCATGCGACACCAACCATCCGTCCAAGGCTTTCACCTTGGTTCCAAATTCCTTCTCCCTTGGATCTAGATTCGCGTTTGCGTAAGAAACCAGAATGCTGGCAACTTCTCGTAATTTAAGGGCGGAATCGCCGAACAATCCTTCTGTTTCAAGCTGAACTGTTTCCTTGGACAAAGTTAAAACGTGTTCCAGTTCGACAGCCATCGAGGAATTTTGGGGTGATGAATTCGACGCCATTAGCCAATCAAATCTTATTAATGTGAAGCACACAATACCGGGCGATAGTTGTTCCATGTGTAATTACCCTATATACAGTATTTTTAAAACGTCGATAGACACGCATGTGGAGTGCATTACGAATGATATTGTACATGCACTACGAATTCAGGGTTTCCAAGAGCTGTTAGTTCTCAGGCAATGTCCAACATGTTTTGTGGTAAATGCATTTACGGGTCGGCGAGAAATTTGTCAACTGTGTTTGTGTTTTCCGGAACGCGTTGCACACGCAATCATCGACAAATCGGACGTTGGAGTGGAATACTGTTTATATGACGAAGAAACATTCACAGAGGTAATAAAAAGAGAATACTATTGAATAATATTGCTGTCGCGACCTGAACATTAGCATTTCGGACAACCAAGAACGACCACAAGAAGAAAAGGTAAATTTTTGGACCGCTATTCTCTCCGATAGCCAGTTCTTTTTACGCATCCCCATCCTCATCCTCATCCTCATCCTCATCCTCATCCTCATCCTCATCCTCATCCTCATCCTCGTCCTCGTCCTCGTCCTCATCCTCGTCCTCCTCCTCATCCTCATCCTCATCCTCATCCTCATCCTCATCCTCATCCTTATACTTATCCTCATCTTCATCCTCATCCTCATCCTCATCCTCATCCTCATCCTCATCCCCATCCTCATCCTCATCCTCATCCTCATCCTCATCCTCATCCTCATCCTCATCCTCATCCTCATCCTCATCCTCATCCTCATCCTCATCCTCATCCTCATCCTCATCCTCATCCTCATCCTCGTCCTCGTCCTCGTCCTCCTCCTTATCCTCATCCTCATCCTCATCCTCATCCTCATCCTCATCCTCATCCTCATCCTCATCCTCATCCTCATCCACATCCTCATCCTCATCCTCATCCTCATCCACATCCTCATCCTCATCCTCATCCTCATCCTCATCCTCATCCTCATCCACATCCTCATCATCATCCTCATCCTCATCCTCATCCGCATCCTCATCCTCATCCTCATCCTCATCCTCATCCTCTTCCTCTTCCTCTTTCTCTGCCTCAACCTCAACCTCATCCTGATCCTCATTCTCATCCTCATCCTCATCCTCTTCCTCATCCTCATCCTCATCCTGATCCTCATTCTCATCCTCATCCTCATCCTCATCCTCTTCCTCATCCTCATCCTCATCCTCATCCTCATCCTCATCCTCATCCCCATCCCCATCCTCTTCATCCTTATCCTCATCCTCATCCTCATAATCATCCTCATCCTCATCCTCATCCTCCTCATCCTCATCCTCATCCTCATCCTCATCCTCATCCTCATAATCATCCTCATCCTCATCCTCATCCTCATCCTCGTCCTCATCCTCATCCTCATCCTCATCCTCATAATCATCCTCATCCTCATCCTCATCCTCATCCTCATCCTCATCCTCATCCTCATCCTCATCCTCATCCTCGTCCTCATCCTCATCCTCATCCTCATCCTCTTCCTCTTCCTCATCCTCATCCTCATCCTCATCCTCATCCTCATCCTCATCCTCATCCTCATCCTCATCCTCATCCTCATCCTCATACTCATCCTCATCCTCTTCCTCATCCTTATCCTCATCCTCATCCTCATTCTCATCCTCATCCTCATCCTCATCCTCATCCTCATCCTCATCCTCATCCTCATCCTCATCCTCATCCTCATCCTCATCCTCATCCTCATCCTCATCCTCATCCTCATCCCCATCCTCATCCTCATCCTCATCCTCATCCTCATCCCCTCGATGGCTATCGAACTGGAACACATTTTAACTTTGTCCAAGGAAACAGTTCAGCTTGAAACTGAAGGGTTGTACGGCGATTCCGCCCTTAAATTGCGAGAAGCTGCCAGCATTCTGGTTTCTTACGCAAACGTGAATCTAGATCCAAGGGAGAAGGAATTTGGAACCAAGGTCGGATGGTTGGTGTCGCGTGCAATTCAAAACAATAGCGCAAAACAATTGGCCCCGAGTTATCTTTCATTCACCCCCCATCGTATCCTCGGTTTGACGTACCGGCGGGGCTTGCGAGCTTCATTGACTCGGAGGGCTAGGCCAGCTAGGTTCAACCATGCTGGGAAGGTCTCTGAGGTTAGAAGCCAGACTAAGAAGGATACAACTGCACAGTGGTGCCCACACTACAACACTACACATTTAACACCAGCTCACTGCCTGTCCTGCTGCGGCCGCCCTGCGCGGAGCGGCGGGGTACAGCGGTGAGCACACTACAACACCTACACTTCACCTACATCTAACACATGCGGCTTAATCCCACGGTGTGACGCGACCCGTGCCAAAGGGACGAATGGCGCCTGAGCCGTAATCAGGCGTTTGAAACGGAGCCTCCGGGACACCAGGCGACATCCCGGAGTAAGCAGCCTTACACCGGCAAGGGGGCGCTGCCGGTGCGGACCACCCTTTCCCCCAGACTCGTGGGAACAAGAATGGACAGGAGTAGAAAAGAAAAATTACATTCAAAGTGAGGGTCGTGCAGGTTAACTTTCACCACAGCAGGGCAGCCTCGGCTGTCCTGTGTAGGGTGATGGAGAACTGCGACATCGCCCTCATTCAAGAACCTTGGGTCAACCAAGGTAAAATAAAAGGTCTCTCGGGAGTAGGTGGTGAAATGGTTTACAATAGAACCACCGACCGACCGAGAACCTGCATTTTAATTAAAAAGAATATAAGGATGCTGCCACTGGCTAAGTTCTGTCTCAGGGATCTCGTGGCAGTAAGACTAGCAACCACGGAGGGAGGTGGGCCGAAGAATATCACTATTGGATCGGCTTATTTCCCATACGATGACCCGGAAGCGCCACCACCCAGCGCTGTGGAGGAACTGGTGAGAGACTGCGGAGGAAGTGGATCGCAGCTGATCATCGGGTGTGATGCAAACGCACACCACAGCATCTGGGGCAGCACTAACACCAATCAAAGAGGTGAGCACATCTTTCAATTCCTAATGGCAAATAACTTAGACATTATGAATAGAGGTAATAATCCGACTTTTGTAACGGGGCAAAGGCAGGAGGTTTTAGATATAACTATATCAACGGCTTACGTCGGCAATTATATTAAAAACTGGCATGTGTCTGAGGAAGAGAGTTGCTCGGACCACAGACATATACGGTTCGAAATAACGTGTATAAAACGGGAATCTAACTCTTATCGCGACCCTCGCAGAACGAACTGGGGTAACTATCGGGTAGACCTAGAACGTAACCTGGAGGGGCTTAAAGAGGTAATAAATAACGTGACGGACCTCGAACTGGTAGCGGATCAATTGACGGACGCGGCCATTTCGGCATTCGAAGCAAATTGTCCTCAAACTACATCAAATTCCTCCCGGAAGGTCCCCTGGTGGGGACCAGACCTGGAGGCCAAAAGAGGACAAGTAAGAAAGAACTGGAATCAGGCAAAACGATCAGGCAACTGGGAAGCGTATAGGGCTACCCTTACTGAATACAACATAGCGCTGAGAAAGGCCAAGAGAGCATCCTGGAGAAGGCACTGCGAGGCTATTGAAAGCACTCCAGAATGTGCCAGACTCGCAAAGATACTGTCAAAGGACACTCAGCCTGCAATCAACTCTCTTGTCACTGAGAATGGAGAGCAAACATTAACGGGGAAGGAAACAATGACCGAACTGTTTCGGGTTCACTTCCCTGGGTCCAAAATCATAAAGGAAACACCTGAAGCCTGGAGATTTGGAGGACCTAATGAAGCTCCTAACAGAGCTCATAGGGACAACTGGCAGGCTGCTAAGAAGGTGATATCCCCTGAAAAAATAAAATGGGCTATAAACTCATTTGAACCCTACAAATCTCCGGGTCCAGACGGAGTTTGTCCAGCGTTGCTACAGCAGGGATCAGACCTGCTTGTCAGCAAGCTTTGTCACATACTAAGGGCCAGTCTGGCCCTAGGTCACATACCGAGGATCTGGAGACTGACCAAAGTGGTATTCATACCGAAACATGGACGTCCCAACTACTCGGTCGCCAAGGCATTCAGACCCATCAGTCTAATGTCCTTTGTTGTAAAAACACTAGAAAAACTGTTAGATAGGCATATAAGGGATGCTATAATGGGGGACGGACCATTTCATCAAGACCAGCATGCCTACAGAACAGGAAGGTCGACCGAATCAGCACTCCACCAGCTAGTTAGCAGAGTGGAGAACGCGATAGGTAACGGAGAAGTGCTTCTCGGAGCATTTCTGGACATTGAAGGAGCGTTTGACAACACATCCTTCACATCTATATCCAGAGCAATCAGGGGCATCGGGCTAGATGAGACCTGCTGCAGATGGGTAGAAAGCATGCTTAAAAGCCGGGTAATTTATACAGATCTACTCGGTGAAACTGTGGCAGCCCGGGTGGCAGGGGGATGCCCTCAGGGGGGGGGTTCTTTCTCCCCTCCTCTGGAACCTGGTAATGGACGGGCTTCTAAAAGAACTAAGCCAAAGGGGTTATTCGATCCTGGGCTACGCAGACGACCTGGTCATAACGACTCAAGGAAAATTCAACACAACCGTGAGGGACTGCATGAGGAGCGCCCCCGTCGTAGTGGAAAAATGGGTAGGACAGGAAGGACTTAATGTAAGCCCAAACAAGACTGTCATCGTCCCGTTCACTAACCGCAGGAAAAAGGAGGGGCTCGGTCCTCTAACCCTGCGAGGAGTCACAATTCCACTGCAGGAAGAGGTAAAGTATTTGGGGGTAACACTGGACTCAAAACTTACCTGGAACAAGCATGTGGATAAAACCATACGAAAAGCGGAAATCACCCTTGCGGTGGTCAGACGAACGTATGGGAAAACATGGGGTCTCTCACCAAAGATGGTGCACTGGCTGTACACCAGAGTGGTGAAACCCGCAATAACTTATGCAGCCTTGGTCTGGGGGACCAAGGCAACGCAGAAAACAATAATGCTCAGGCTCAGCAGTCTGCAAAGACTAGCCTGTCTGGGCATTACAGGGGCAATGAGATCGACCCCTACCTCAGCGATGGAGAATCTCCTAGACCTTCCTCCCTTGCACCTGGTCATCCAGGGAGAGGCGAGGATGGGTCTCTATCGACTGCAAAACACTCTGCCCTCTTCATTACGGAAAAGGGCGGGACATGAACTCATAAGAGAGAAGATTGGAGGGCCCGATTTAGAAATGAGATCGGACTACATGACTCCAAAATTCCAATACAACATCCCCTACGAGGTAGTAATAGCGGATCGCAGGGAATGGACTTCGACAAACCCAGAGTTTCCTCCGGGGGCAATCATATGGTACACCGACGGATCAAAAACCGAAGCGGGAACCGGCGCAGGAGTACATGGGGTCGGACCAAGGAGGGACATGTCCTTTTCCTTGGGGAAGTACCCCACGGTATTCCAAGCAGAAACCTACGCCATCTTACAATGTG
>OZ020194.1:36477577-36480077 GCA_963971165.1 Philopedon plagiatum
ATCCTCTTCCTCATCCTCATCCTCATCCTCATCCTCATCCTCATCCTTATCCTCATCCTCATCCTCATTCTCATCCTCATCCTCATCCTCATCCTCATCCTCATCCTCATCCTCATCCTTATCCTCATCCTCATCCTCATCCCCATCCTCATCCTCATCCTCATCCTCATCCTCATCCCCTCGATGGCTATCGAACTGGAACACGTTTTAACTTTGTCCAAGGAAACAGTTCAGCTTGAAACTGAAGGGTTGTACGGCGATTCCGCCCTTAAATTGCGAGAAGCTGCCAGCATTCTGGTTTCTTACGCAAACGTGAATCTAGATCCAAGGGAGAAGGAATTTGGAATCAAGGTGAAAGCCTTGGTCGGATGGTTGGTGTCGCGTGCAATTCAAAACAATAGCGCAAAACAATTGGCCCCGAGTTATCATTCATTCAAAAGCTACAAAGAGTATATCGATAAAGCTATCAAGGATGTTGTTTACGTTCACGAAATCGATCGGTTACACTAATTCTATTGGCAATCGTGAAAGCCAGTTTAACTACATCTGCAATGGCACTGGGCGAAAGAAGTTTCTTGGGTCCTGCTAATTTTTCCAACGTCTCCTCCGTGACGATGTTTCGATAACGCGCCAAATTGTCACGATATAGCGAGGCGATGGCTTCGGGAGTCTTGGGATAGCCCAGAAACAATCCGTAACAACGCCTTTTAATAGCGGGCTCAATACGACTTATTAAATTTGTCGTAAAGATAAAGTAAACGCCATCGTTAATGTCCTTTTCCATTTCAATCATAAATTGTGTTACCGGATTAGTTGCAATGGGACTATCTTCGCGTGTTGAAAGAAGAGCCTCGGCTTCGTCGAAAAAAATAAGAACCGAACGACCCGGTTGCACGCACTTACGAGCAAACTCGAATAACTTTTTAATGTTCTTTTCGGTACCGCCTAAATAAGCCGACATTAAGCTGGCACTATTTACTTCTACAATAGTAAATTGTAGGATTTGGCTATAGACGCGGCCATAAATGTTTTTCCCGTTCCCAGCGGCCCAAACATCATTAGATTAAATTTATTGTTGGAAGCGAACAAACTTGCGATTAGATCGCGAATTTCTTCTTGACCGTGTAAATCCCAAAATTTCGGCA
This sequence comes from Philopedon plagiatum, assembly GCA_963971165.1. Taxonomy (NCBI): domain Eukaryota; kingdom Metazoa; phylum Arthropoda; class Insecta; order Coleoptera; family Curculionidae; genus Philopedon; species Philopedon plagiatum. The sequence continues at coordinate 36,478,723 of OZ020194.1, forward strand.
CTTTAATGTCCCTTGGCTCGCGTACTGTAAACGATGCATTGTCCTCTTCTTCGTCGTCCGTTGACATATCCTTGATAGCTTTATCGATATACTCTTTGTAACTTTTGAATGAAAGATAACTCGGGGCCAATTGTTTTGCGCTATTGTTTTGAATTGCATGCGACACCAACCATCCGTCCAAGGCTTTCACCTTGGTTCCAAATTCCTTCTCCCTTGGATCTAGATTCGCGTTTGCGTAAGAAACCAGAATGCTGGCAGCTTCTCGTAATTTAAGGGCGGAATCGCCGAACAATCCTTCTGTTTCAAGCTGAACTGTTTCCTTGGACAAAGTTAAAACGTGTTCCAGTTCGACAGCCATCGAGGAATTGTGGGGTGATGAATTCGACGCCATTAGCCAATCAAATCTTATTAATGTGAAGCACACAATACCGGGCGATAGTTGTTCCATGTGTAATTACCCTATATACAGTATTTTTAAAACGTCGATAGACACGCATGTGGAGTGCATTACGAATGATATTGTACATGCACTACGAATTCAGGGTTTCCAAGAGCTGTTAGTTCTCAGGCAATGTCCAACATGTTTTGTGGTAAATGCATTTACGGGTCGGCGAGAAATTTGTCAACTGTGTTTGTGTTTTCCGGAACGCGTTGCACACGCAATCATCGACAAATCGGACGTTGGAGTGGAATACTGTTTATATGACGAAGAAACATTCACAGAGGTAATAAAAAGAGAATACTATTGAATAATATTGCTGTCGCGACCTGAACATTAGCATTTCGGACAACCAAGAACGACCACAGGAAGAAAAGGTAAATTTTTGGGCCGCTATTCTCTCCGATAGCCAGTTCTTTTTACGCATCCCCATCCTCATACTCATCCTCATCCTCATCCTCATCCTCATCCTCATCCTCATCCTCATCCTCATCCTCGTCCTCGTCCTCGTCCTCATCCTCGTCCTCCTCCTCATCCTCATCCTCATCCTCATCCTCATCCTCATCCTCATCCTCATCCTTATCCTCATCCTCATCCTCATCCTCATCCTCATCCTCATCCTCATCCTCATCCTCATCCTCATCCTCATCCTCATCCTCATCCTCATCCCCATCCTCATCCTCATCCTCATCCTCATCCTCATCCTCTTTCTCTTCCTCTTCCTCTGCCTCAACCTCATCCTGATCCTCATTCTCATCCTCATCCTCATCCTCTTCCTCATCCTCATCCTCATCCTGATCCTCATTCTCATCCTCATCCTCATCCTCATCCTCATCCTCATCCTCATCCTCTTCCTCATCCTCATCCTAATCCTCATCCTCATCCTCATCCTCATCCTCATCCTCATCCTCATCCC
>OZ020194.1:36490077-36492577 GCA_963971165.1 Philopedon plagiatum
CTCATCCTCATCCTCATCCTCATCCTCATGCTCATCCCCATCCTCATCCTCATCCTCATCCTCATCCTCATCATCATGCTCATCCCCATCCTCATCCTCATCCTCATCCTAATCCTCATCCTCAGCCTCATCCTCATCCTAATCCTCATCCTCATCCTCATCCTCATCCTCATCTTCCTACTCATCCTCATCCTCATCCTAATCCTCATCCTCATCCTCATCTTCATCCTCATCCTCATCCTCATCCTCATCCTCATCCTCATCCTCATTCTCATCCTCATCCCCATCCTCATCCTCATCCTCATCCTCATCCTCATCCTCATCCTCATCCTTATCCTCATCCTCATCCTCATCCTCATCCTCATCCTCATCCTCATCCTCATCCTCATCCTCATCCTCATCCTCATCCTCATCCTCATCATCATCCTCATCCTCATCCTCATCCTCATCCTCATCCTCATCCTCGTCCTCGTCCTCGTCCTCCTCCTCATCCTCATCCTCATCCTCATCCTCATCCTCATCCTCATCCTCATCCTCATCCTCATCCTCATCCTCATCCTCATCCTCATCCTCATCCTCATCCTCATCCTCATCCTCATCCTCATCCTCATCCTCATCCTCATCCTCATTCTCATCCTCATCCTCACCCTCATCCGCATCCTCATCCTCATCCTCTTCCTCTTCCTCTTCTTCTTCCTCTGCCTCAACCTCATCCTGATCCTCATTCTCATCCTCATCCTCATCCTCATCCTCATCCTCATCCTCATCCTCTTCCTCTTCCTCATCCTCATCTTCAGCCTGATCCTCATTCTCATCCTAATCCTCATCCTCATCCTCATCCTCTTCCTCATCCTCATCCTCATCCTCATCCTCATCCTCATCCTCATCCTCATCCTCATCCTCATCCTCATCCTCATCCTCATCCTCATCCCCATCCTCCTCATCCTCATCCTCATCCTCAGCCTCATCCTCATCCTCATCCTCATCCTCCTCATCCTCATCCTCATCCTCATAATCATCCTCATCCTCATCCTCATCCTCATCCTCATCCTCGTCCTCATCCTCATCCTCAGCCTCATCCTCATAATCATCCTCATCCTCATCCTCATCCTCATCCTCGTCCTCATCCTCATCCTCATCCTCTTCCTCATCCTCATCCTTATCCTCATCCTCATCCTCATCCTCATCCTCATCCTCATCCTCATCCTCATACTCATCCTCATCCTCTTCCTCATCCTCATCCTCATCCTTATCCTCATCCTCATCCTCATCCTCATTCTCATTCTCATCCTCATCCTCATCCTCATCCTCATCCTCATCCTCATCCTCATCCTCATCCTCATCCTCATCCTCATCCTCATCCCCATCCTCATCCTCATCCTCATCCTCATCCCCTCGATGGCTATCGAACTGGAACACGTTTAACTTTGTCCAAGGAAACAGTTCAGCTTGAAACTGAAGGGTTGTACGGCGATTCCGCCCTTAAATTGCGAGAAGCTGCCAGCATTCTGGTTTCTTACGCAAACGTGAATCTAGATCCAAGGGAGAAGGAATTTGGAACCAAGGTGAAAGCCTTGGTCGGATGGTTGGTGTCGCGTGCAGTTCAAAACAATAGCGCAAAACAATTGGCCCGAGTTATCTTTCATTCAAAAGCTACAAAGAGTATATCGATAAAGCTATCAAGGATGTTGTTTACGTTCACGAAATCGATCGGTTACACTAATTCTATTGGCAATCGTGAAAGCCAGTTTAACTACATCTGCAATGGCACTGGGCGAAAGAAGTTTCTTGGGTCCTGCTAATTTTTCCAACGTCTCCTCCGTGACGGTGTTTCGATAACGCGCCAAATTGTCACGATATAGCGAGGCGATGGCTTCGGGAGTCTTGGGATAGCCCAGAAACAATCCGTAACAACGCCTTTTAATAGCGGGCTCAATACGACTTATTAAATTTGTCGTAAAGATAAAGTAAACGCCATCGTTAATGTCCTTTTCCATTTCAATCATAAATTGTGTTACCGGATTAGTTGCAATGGGACTATCTTCGCGTGTTGAAAGAAGAGCCTCGGCTTCGTCGAAAAAAATAAGAACCGAACGACCCGGTTGCACGCTCTTACGAGCAAACTCGAATAACTTTTTAATGTTCTTTTCGGTACCGCCTAAATAAGCCGGCATTAAGCTGGCACTATTTACTTCTACAATAGTAAATTGTAGGATTTGGCTATAGACGCGGCCATAAATGTTTTTCCCGTTCCCAGCGGCCCAAACATCATTAGATTAAATTTATTGTTGGAAGCGAACAAACTTGCGATTAGATCGCGAATTTCTTCTTGACCGTGTAAATCCCAAAATTTCGGCACTTTAATGTCCCTTGGCTCGCGTACTGTAAACGATGCCTTGTCCTCTTCTTCGTCGTCCGTTGACATATCCTTGATAGCTTTATCGATATACTCTTTGTAACTTTTGAATGAAAGATAACTCGGGGCCAATTGTTTTGCGCT
>OZ020194.1:36497577-36505077 GCA_963971165.1 Philopedon plagiatum
TGTGAAGCACACAATACCGGGCGATAGTTGTTCCATGTGTAATTACCCTATATACAGTATTTTTAAAACGTCGATAGACACGCATGTGGAGTGCATTACGAATGATATTGTACATGCACTACGAATTCAGGGTTTCCAAGAGCTGTTAGTTCTCAGGCAATGTCCAACATGTTTTGTGGTAAATGCATTTACGGGTCGGCGAGAAATTTGTCAACTGTGTTTGTGTTTTCCGGAACGCGTTGCACACGCAATCATCGACAAATCGGACGTTGGAGTGGAATACTGTTTATATGACGAAGAAACATTCACAGAGGTAATAAAAAGAGAAACTATTGAATAATATTGCTGTCGCGACCTGAACATTAGCATTTCGGACAACCAAGAACGACCACAAGAAGAAAAGGTAAATTTTTGGGCCGCTATTCTCTCCGATAGCCAGTTCTTTTTACGCATTCCCATCCTCATCCTCATCCTCATCCTCATCCTCATCCTCATCCTCATCCTCATCCTCATCCTCATCCTCATCCTCATCCTCGTCCTCGTCCTCGTCCTCATCCTCGTCCTCCTCCTCATCCTCATCCTCATCCTCATCCTCATCCTCATCCTCATCCTTATACTTATCCTCATCCTCATCCTCATCCTCATCCTCATCCTCATCCTCATCCTCATCCTCATCCTCATCCTCATCCCCATCCTCATCCTCATCCTCATCCTCATCCTCATCCTCATCCTCATCCTCATCCTCATCCTCATCCTCATCCTCATCCTCATCCTCATCCTCATCCTCATCCTCATCCTCATCCTCGTCCTCGTCCTCGTCCTCCTCCTTATCCTCATCCTCATCCTCATCTTCATCCTCAGCCTCAGCCTCATCCTCATCCTCATCCTCATCCTCGTCCTCATCCTCATCCTCATCCTCATCCTCGTCCTCATGCTCATCCTCATCCTCATCCTCATCCTCATCCTCATCCTCATCCTCCTCCTCATCCTCATCATAATCCTCATCCTCATCCTCTTCCTCTTCCTCATCCTCATCCTCATCCTCCTCCTCATTCTCATCCTCATCCTCATCCTCATTCTCATCCTCATCCTCATCCTCATCCTCATCCTCATCCTCATCCTCATCCTCGTCCTCATCCTCATCCTCATCCTCATCCTCATCCTCTTCCTCATCCTCATCCTCATCCTCATCCTCATCTTCATCCTCATCTTAATCCTCATCCTCATCCTCATCCTAATCCTCATCCTCATCCTCATCCTCATCCTCATCTTTCTACTCATCCTCATCCTCATCCTAATCCTCATCCTCATCCTCATCCTCATCCTCATCCTCATCCTCATCCTCATCCTCATAATCATCCTCATCCTCATCCTCATCCTCATCCTCATCCTCATCCTCGTCCTCATCCTCATCCTCATCCTCATCCTCATAATCATCCTCATCCTCATCCTCATCCTCATCCTCATCCTCATCCTCATCCTCATCCTCATCCTCATCCTCGTCCTCATCCTCATCCTCATCCTCATCCTCATCCTCTTCCTCATCCTCATCCTCATCCTCATCCTCATCCTCATCCTCATCCTCATCCTCATCCTCATCCTCATCCTCATACTCATCCTCATCCTCTTCCTCATCCTTATCCTCATCCTCATCCTCATCCTCATCCTCATCCTCATCCTCATCCTCATCCTCATCCTCATCCTCATCCTCATCCTCATCCTCATCCTCATCCTCATCCTCATCCTCATCCTCATCCTCATCCTCATCCCCATCCTCATCCTCATCCTCATCCTCATCCTCATCCCCTCGATGGCTATCGAACTGGAACACGTTTTAACTTTGTCCAAGGAAACAGTTCAGCTTGAAACTGAAGGGTTGTACGGCGATTCCGCCCTTAAATTGCGAGAAGCTGCCAGCATTCTGGTTTCTTACGCAAACGTGAATCTAGATCCAAGGGAGAAGGAATTTGGAACCAAGGTGAAAGCCTTGGTCGGATGGTTGGTGTCGCGTGCAATTCAAAACAATAGCGCAAAACAATTGGCCCCGAGTTATCTTTCATTCACCCCCCATCGTATCCTCGGTTTGACGTACCGGCGGGGCTTGCGAGCTTCATTGACTCGGAGGGCTAGGCCAGCTAGGTTCAACCATGCTGGGAAGGTCTCTGAGGTTAGAAGCCAGACTAAGAAGAATACAACTGCACAGTGGTGCCCACACTACAACACTACACATTTAACACCAGCTCACTGCCTGTCCTGCTGCGGCCGCCCTGCGCGGAGCGGCGGGGTACAGCGGTGAGCACACTACAACACCTACACTTCACCTACATCTAACACATGCGGCTTAATCCCACGGTGTGACGCGACCCGTGCCAAAGGGACGAATGGCGCCTGAGCCGTAATCAGGCGTTTGAAACGGAGCCTCCGGGACACCAGGCGACATCCCGGAGTAAGCAGCCTTACACCGGCAAGGGGGCGCTGCCGGTGCGGACCACCCTTTCCCCCAGACTCGTGGGAACAAGAATGGACAGGAGTAGAAAAGAAAAATTACATTCAAAGTGAGGGTCGTGCAGGTTAACCTTCACCACAGCAGGGCAGCCTCGGCTGTCCTGTGTAGGGTGATGGAGAACTGCGACATCGCTCTCATTCAAGAACCTTGGGTCAACCAAGGTAAAATAAAAGGTCTCTCGGGAGTAGGTGGTGAAATGGTTTACAATAGAACCACCGACCGACCGAGAACCTGCATTTTAATTAAAAAGAATATAAGGATGCTGCCACTGGCTAAGTTCTGTCTCAGGGATCTCGTGGCAGTAAGACTAGCAACCACGGAGGGAGGTGGGCCGAAGAATATCACTATTGGATCGGCTTATTTCCCATACGATGACCCGGAAGCGCCACCACCCAGCGCTGTGGAGGAACTGGTGAGAGACTGCGGAGGAAGTGGATCGCAGCTGATCATCGGGTGTGATGCAAACGCACACCACAGCATCTGGGGCAGCACTAACACCAATCAAAGAGGTGAGCACATCTTTCAATTCCTAATGGCAAATAACTTAGACATTATGAATAGAGGTAATAATCCGACTTTTGTAACGGGGCAAAGGCAGGAGGTTTTAGATATAACTATATCAACGGCTTACGTCGGCAATTATATTAAAAACTGGCATGTGTCTGAGGAAGAGAGTTGCTCGGACCACAGACATATACGGTTCGAAATAACGTGTATAAAACGGGAATCTAACTCTTATCGCGACCCTCGCAGAACGAACTGGGGTAACTATCGGGTAGACCTAGAACGTAACCTGGAGGGGCTTAAAGAGGTAATAAATAACGTGACGGACCTCGAACTGGTAGCGGATCAATTGACGGACGCGGCCATTTCGGCATTCGAAGCAAATTGTCCTCAAACTACATCAAATTCCTCCCGGAAGGTCCCCTGGTGGGGACCAGACCTGGAGGCCAAAAGAGGACAAGTAAGAAAGAACTGGAATCAGGCAAAACGATCAGGCAACTGGGAAGTGTATAGGGCTACCCTTACTGAATACAACATAGCGCTGAGAAAGGCCAAGAGAGCATCCTGGAGAAGGCACTGCGAGGCTATTGAAAGCACTCCAGAATGTGCCAGACTCGCAAAGATACTGTCAAAGGACACTCAGCCTGCAATCAACTCTCTTGTCACTGAGAATGGAGAGCAAACATTAACGGGGAAGGAAACAATGACCGAACTGTTTCGGGTTCACTTCCCTGGGTCCAAAATCATAAAGGAAACACCTGAAGCCTGGAGATTTGGAGGACCTAATGAAGCTCCTAACAGAGCTCATAGGGACAACTGGCAGGCTGCTAAGAAGGTGATATCCCCTGAAAAAATAAAATGGGCTATAAACTCATTTGAACCCTACAAATCTCCGGGTCCAGACGGAGTTTGTCCAGCGTTGCTACAGCAGGGATCAGACCTGCTTGTCAGCAAGCTTTGCCACATACTAAGGGCCAGTCTGGCCCTAGGTCACATACCGAGGATCTGGAGACTGACCAAAGTGGTATTCATACCGAAACATGGACGTCCCAACTACTCGGTCGCCAAGGCATTCAGACCCATCAGTCTAATGTCCTTTGTTGTAAAAACACTAGAAAAACTGTTAGATAGGCATATAAGGGATGCTATAATGGGGGACGGACCATTTCATCAAGACCAGCATGCCTACAGAACAGGAAGGTCGACCGAATCAGCACTCCACCAGCTAGTTAGCAGAGTGGAGAACGCGATAGGTAACGGAGAAGTGCTTCTCGGAGCATTTCTGGACATTGAAGGAGCGTTTGACAACACATCTATATCCAGAGCAATCAGGGGCATCGGGCTAGATGAGACCTGCTGCAGATGGGTAGAAAGCATGCTTAAAAGCCGGGTAATTTATACAGATCTACTCGGTGAAACTGTGGCAGCCCGGGTGGCAGGGGGATGCCCTCAGGGGGGGGGTTCTTTCTCCCCTCCTCTGGAACCTGGTAATGGACGGGCTTCTAAAAGAACTAAGCCAAAGGGGTTATTCGATCCTGGGCTACGCAGACGACCTGGTCATAACGACTCAAGGAAAATTCAACACAACCGTGAGGGACTGCATGAGGAGCGCCCTCGTCGTAGTGGAAAAATGGGTAGGACAGGAAGGACTTAATGTAAGCCCAAACAAGACTGTCATCGTCCCGTTCACTAACCGCAGGAAAAAGGAGGGGCTCGGTCCTCTAACCCTGCGAGGAGTCACAATTCCACTGCAGGAAGAGGTAAAGTATTTGGGGGTAACACTGGACTCAAAACTTACCTGGAACAAGCATGTGGATAAAACCATACGAAAAGCGGAAATCACCCTTGCGGTGGTCAGACGAACGTATGGGAAAACATGGGGTCTCTCACCAAAGATGGTGCACTGGCTGTACACCAGAGTGGTGAAACCCGCAATAACTTATGCAGCCTTGGTCTGGGGGACCAAGGCAACGCAGAAAACAATAATGCTCAGGCTCAGCAGTCTGCAAAGACCAGCCTGTCTGGGCATTACAGGGGCAATGAGATCGACCCCTACCTCAGCGATGGAGAATCTCCTAGACCTTCCTCCCTTGCACCTGGTCATCCAGGGAGAGGCGAGGATGGGTCTCTATCGACTGCAAAACACTCTGCCCTCTTCATTACGGAAAAGGGCGGGACATGAACTCATAAGAGAGAAGATTGGAGGGCCCGATTTAGAAATGAGATCGGACTACATGACTCCAAAATTCCAATACAACATCCCCTACGAGGTAGTAATAGCGGATCGCAGGGAATGGACTTCGACAAACCCAGAGTTTCCTCCGGGGGCAATCATATGGTACACCGACGGATCAAAAACCGAAGCGGGAACCGGCGCAGGAGTACATGGGGTCGGACCAAGGAGGGACATGTCCTTTTCCTTGGGGAAGTACCCCACGGTATTCCAAGCAGAAACCTACGCCATCTTACAATGTGCGCTGGAAAACAATAGGAGGGCTTATTCAAATAAGCGGATCTATATCTGTTCAGACAGTCAGGCCGCTTTGAGGGCACTCTCATGCCACAGAGTCACTTCGGGACTGGTATGGGAGTGCATAAACGACCTTGGCGCGCTAGCTGCCAGAAACTCAGTGAAGCTCATGTGGGTACCGGGACACAAGGGCATCACTGGTAACGAAAAAGCCGACGAACTTGCTAGACAGGGATCGGCTACACCATACATTGGCCCAGAACCATCTCTCGGGGTGCCAAAGTGCACGGCACGAGAGGCGGTAAACAGATGGATCAAACAACAACACAAAGTCCACTGGAACGGAGTACAGGGACTGAACCACAGCAAGGCCGCTATAGGAAATCCTAATCCTAGACTCACCAGGCAACTGCTAAATCTGAGCAGGATCCAGTTGAGGACAATCGTAGGGGTACTAACAGGACACATGGCTGTAGAGGACCTTCTCAACAAAATGAAACCGTACCAGGGAGACCTTAGCTGCAGACTATGCGGTAGGGACAGGGAAACAGTTCAGCACATTATATATAATTACGAGTCACTAGATCGCAAGCGCCACCAACTGTTCGGGCAACCAAAGTTAGAACCGGAGGAATTGATCACCCGCTCCCTTGTGGACCTGTACAGGCTTGTGCAGGAAACTGGGATAACAGAGTGGGTGTAACAAAAGTTATTGGGTAGGCACAATAGGCCTCTAGTGGCCGCAGTGCTTCCGGTCTCGGACGGAGCCCAAGGGAAAAAAAAAAAAAAAAAAATCTTTCATTCAAAAGCTACAAAGAGTATATCGATAAAGCCATCAAGGATGTTGTTTACGTTCACGAAATCGATCGGTTACACTAATTCTATTGGCAATCGTGAAAGCCAGTTTAACTACATCTGCAATGGCACTGGGCGAAAGAAGTTTCTTGGGTCCTGCTAATTTTTCCAACGTCTCCTCCGTGACGGTGTTTCGATAACGCGCCAAATTGTCACGATATAGCGAGGCGATGGCTTCGGGAGTTTTGGGATAGCCCAGAAACAATCCGTAACAACGCCTTTTAATAGCGGGCTCAATACGACTTATTAAATTTGTCGTAAAGATAAAGTAAACGCCATCGTTAATGTCCTTTTCCATTTCAATCATAAATTGTGTTACCGGATTAGTTGCAATGGGACTATCTTCGCGTGTTGAAAGAAGAGCCTCGGCTTCGTCGAAAAAATAAGAACCGAACGACCCGGTTGCACGCTCTTACGAGCAAACTCGAATAACTTTTTAATGTTCTTTTCGGTACCGCCTAAATAAGCCGATATTAAGCTGGCACTATTTACTTCTACAATAGTAAATTGTAGGATTTGGCTATAGACGCGGCCATAAATGTTTTTCCCGTTCCCAGCGGCCCAAACATCATTAGATTAAATTTATTGTTGGAAGCGAACAAACTTGCGATTAGATCGCGAATTTCTTCTTGACCGTGTAAATCCCAAAAATTTCGGCACTTTAATGTCCCTTGGCTCGCGTACTGTAAACGATGCCTTGTCCTCTTCTTCGTCGTCCGTTGACATATCCTTGATTGCTTTATCGATATACTCTTTGTAACTTTTGAATGAAAGATAACTCGGGGCCAATTGTTTTGCGCTATTGTTTTGAATTGCATGCGACACCAACCATCCGACCAAGGCTTTCACCTTGGTTCCAAATTCCTTCTCCCTTGGATCTAGATTCGCGTTTGCGTAAGAAACCAGAATGCTGGCAGCTTCTCGTAATTTAAGGGCGGAATCGCCGAACAATCCTTCTGTTTCAAGCTGAACTGTTTCCTTGGACAAAGTTAAAACGTGTTCCAGTTCGACAGCCATCGAGGAATTTTGGGGTGATGAATTCGACGCCATTAGCCAATCAAATCTTATTAATGTGAAGCACACAATACCCGGCGATAGTTGTTCCATGTGTAATTACCCTATATACAGTATTTTTAAAACGTCGATAGACACGCATGTGGAGTGC
>OZ020194.1:36510077-36515077 GCA_963971165.1 Philopedon plagiatum
TACATCTGCAATGGCACTGGGCGAAAGAAGTTTCTTGGGTCCTGCTAATTTTTCCAACGTCTCCTCCGTGGCGATGTTTCGATAACGCGCCAAATTGTCACGATATAGCGAGGCGATGGCTTCGGGAGTCTTGGGATAGCCCAGAAACAATCCGTAACAACGCCTTTTAATAGCGGGCTCAATACGACTTATTAAATTTGTCGTAAAGATAAAGTAAACGCCATCGTTAATGTCCTTTTCCATTTCAATCATAAATTGTGTTACCGGATTAGTTGCAATGGGACTATCTTCGCGTGTTGAAAGAAGAGCCTCGGCTTCGTCGAAAAAAATAAGAACCGAACGACCCGGTTGCACGCACTTACGAGCAAACTCGAATAACTTTTTAATGTTCTTTTCGGTACCGCCTAAATAAGCCGACATTAAGCTGGCACTATTTACTTCTACAATAGTAAATTGTAGGATTTGGCTATAGACGCGGCCATAAATGTTTTTCCCGTTCCCAGCGGCCCAAACATCATTAGATTAAATTTATTGTTGGAAGCGAACAAACTTGCGATTAGATCGCGAATTTCTTCTTGACCGTGTAAATCCCAAAATTTCGGCACTTTAATGTCCCTTGGCTCGCGTACTGTAAACGATGCATTGTCCTCTTCTTCGTCGTCCGCTGACATATCCTTGATAGCTTTATCGATATACTCTTTGTAACTTTTGAATGAAAGATAACTCGGGGCCAATTGTTTTGCGCTATTGTTTTGAATTGCATGCGACACCAACCATCCGTCCAAGGCTTTCACCTTGGTTCCAAATTCCTTCTCCCTTGGATCTAGATTCGCGTTTGCGTAAGAAACCAGAATGCTGGCAGCTTCTCGTAATTTAAGGGCGGAATCGCCGAACAATCCTTCTGTTTCAAGCTGAACTGTTTCCTTGGACAAAGTTAAAACGTGTTCCAGTTCGACAGCCATCGAGGAATTTTGGGGTGATGAATTCGACGCCATTAGCCAATCAAATCTTATTAATGTGAAGCACACAATACCGGGCGATAGTTGTTCCATGTGTAATTACCCTATATACAGTATTTTTAAAACGTCGATAGACACGCATGTGGAGTGCATTACGAATGATATTGTACATGCACTACGAATTCAGGGTTTCCAAGAGCTGTTAGTTCTCAGGCAATGTCCAACATGTTTTGTGGTAAATGCATTTACGGGTCGGCGAGAAATTTGTCAACTGTGTTTGTGTTTTCCGGAACGCGTTGCACACGCAATCATCGACAAATCGGACGTTGGAGTGGAATACTGTTTATATGACGAAGAAACATTCACAGAGGTAATAAAAAGAGAATACTATTGAATAATATTGCTGTCGCGACCTGAACATTAGCATTTCGGACAACCAAGAACGACCACAAGAAGAAAAGGTAAATTTTTGGGCCGCTATTCTCTCCGATAGCCAGTTCTTTTTACGCATCCCCATCCTCATACTCATCCTCATCCTCATCCTCATCCTCATCCTCATCCTCATCCTCATCCTCGTCCTCGTCCTCGTCCTCATCCTCGTCCTCCTCCTCATCCTCATCCTCATCCTCATCCTCATCCTCATCCTCATCCTCTTCCTCATCCTCATACTCATTCTCATCCTCTTCCTCATCCTCTTCCTCATCCTCATCCTCATCCTCATTCTCATCCTCATCCTTATCCTCATCCTCATCCTCATTCTCATCCTCATCCTCATCCTCATCCTCATCCTCATCCTCATCCTCATCCTCATCCTCATCCTCATCCTCATCCTCATCCTCATCCTCATCCTAATCCTCATCCTCATCCTCATCCTCATCCTCATCCCCATCCTCATCCTCATCCTCATCCTCATCCTCATCCTCATCCCCTCGATGGCTATCGAACTGGAACACGTTTTAACTTTGTCCAAGGAAACAGTTCAGCTTGAAACTGAAGGGTTGTACGGCGATTCCGCCCTTAAATTGCGAGAAGCTGCCAGCATTCTGGTTTCTTACGCAAACGTGAATCTAGATCCAAGGGAGAAGGAATTTGGAATCAAGGTGAAAGCCTTGGTCGGATGGTTGGTGTCGCGTGCAATTCAAAACAATAGCGCAAAACAATTGGCCCCGAGTTATCATTCATTCAAAAGCTACAAAGAGTATATCGATAAAGCTATCAAGGATGTTGTTTACGTTCACGAAATCGATCGGTTACACTAATTCTATTGGCAATCGTGAAAGCCAGTTTAACTACATCTGCAATGGCACTGGGCGAAAGAAGTTTCTTGGGTCCTGCTAATTTTTCCAACGTCTCCTCCGTGGCGATGTTTCGATAACGCGCCAAATTGTCACGATATAGCGAGGCGATGGCTTCGGGAGTCTTGGGATAGCCCAGAAACAATCCGTAACAACGCCTTTTAATAGCGGGCTCAATACGACTTATTAAATTTGTCGTAAAGATAAAGTAAACGCCATCGTTAATGTCCTTTTCCATTTCAATCATAAATTGTGTTACCGGATTAGTTGCAATGGGACTATCTTCGCGTGTTGAAAGAAGAGCCTCGGCTTCGTCGAAAAAAATAAGAACCGAACGACCCGGTTGCACGCACTTACGAGCAAACTCGAATAACTTTTTAATGTTCTTTTCGGTACCGCCTAAATAAGCCGACATTAAGCTGGCACTATTTACTTCTACAATAGTAAATTGTAGGATTTGGCTATAGACGCGGCCATAAATGTTTTTCCCGTTCCCAGCGGCCCAAACATCATTAGATTAAATTTATTGTTGGAAGCGAACAAACTTGCGATTAGATCGCGAATTTCTTCTTGACCGTGTAAATCCCAAAATTTCGGCACTTTAATGTCCCTTGGCTCGCGTACTGTAAACGATGCATTGTCCTCTTCTTCGTCGTCCGTTGACATATCCTTGATAGCTTTATCGATATACTCTTTGTAACTTTTGAATGAAAGATAACTCGGGGCCAATTGTTTTGCGCTATTGTTTTGAATTGCATGCGACACCAACCATCCGTCCAAGGCTTTCACCTTGGTTCCAAATTCCTTCTCCCTTGGATCTAGATTCGCGTTTGCGTAAGAAACCAGAATGCTGGCAGCTTCTCGTAATTTAAGGGCGGAATCGCCGAACAATCCTTCTGTTTCAAGCTGAACTGTTTCCTTGGACAAAGTTAAAACGTGTTCCAGTTCGACAGCCATCGAGGAATTTTGGGGTGATGAATTCGACGCCATTAGCCAATCAAATCTTATTAATGTGAAGCACACAATACCGGGCGATAGTTGTTCCATGTGTAATTACCCTATATACAGTATTTTTAAAACGTCGATAGACACGCATGTGGAGTGCATTACGAATGATATTGTACATGCACTACGAATTCAGGGTTTCCAAGAGCTGTTAGTTCTCAGGCAATGTCCAACATGTTTTGTGGTAAATGCATTTACGGGTCGGCGAGAAATTTGTCAACTGTGTTTGTGTTTTCCGGAACGCGTTGCACACGCAATCATCGACAAATCGGACGTTGGAGTGGAATACTGTTTTTATGACGAAGAAACATTCACAGAGGTAATAAAAAGAGAATACTATTGAATAATATTGCTGTCGCGACCTGAACATTAGCATTTCGGACAACCAAGAACGACCACAAGAAGAAAAGGTAAATTTTTGGGCCGCTATTCTCTCCGATAGCCAGTTCTTTTTACGCATCCCCATCCTCATACTCATCCTCATCCTCATCCTCATCCTCATCCTCATCCTCATCCTCATCCTCGTCCTCGTCCTCGTCCTCATCCTCGTCCTCCTCCTCATCCTCATCCTCATCCTCATCCTCATCCTCATCCTCATCCTCATCCTTATCCTCATCCTCATCCTCATCCTCATCCTCATCCTCATCCTCATCCTCATCCTCATCCTCATCCTCATCCCCATCCTCATCCTCATCCTCATCCTCATCCTCATCCTCATCCTCATCCTAATCCTTATCCTCATCCTCATCCTCATCCTCATCCTCATCCTCATCCTCATCCTCATCCTCTTCCTCTTCCTCTTCCTCTTCCTCTGCCTCAACCTCATCCTGATCCTCATTCTCATCCTCATCCTCATCCTCTTCCTCATCCTCATCCTCATCCTCATCCTGATCCTCATTCTCATCCTCATCCTCATCCTCATCCTCATCCTCATCCTCTTCCTCATCCTCATCCTCATCCTCATCCTCATCCTCATCCTCATTCTCATCCTCATCCCCATCCTCTTCATCCTCATCCTCATCCTCATCCTCATCCTCATAATCATCCTCATCCTCATCCTCATCCTCCTCATCCTCATCGTCATCCTCATCCTCCTCATCCTCATCCTCATAATCATCCTCATCCTCATCCTCATCCTCATCCTCGTCCTCATCCTCATCCTCATCCTCATCCTCATCCTCATAATCATCCTCATCCTCATCCTCATCCTAATCCTCATCCTCATCCTCTTCCTCAATCCCATCCTCATCCTCATCCTCATCCTCATCCTCCTCCTCATCCTCATCCTCATCCTCATCCTCATCCTCATCCTCATCCTCATCCTCATCCTCTTCCTCATCCTCATCCTCATCCTCATCCTCATCCTCATCCTCATCCTCATCCTCATCCTCATCCTCATCCTCATCCTCATCCTCATCCTCATATTCATCCTCATCCTCTTCCTCATCCTTATCCTCATCCTCATCCTCATTCTCATCCTCATCCTCATCCTCATCCTCATCCTCATCCTCATCCTCATCCTCATCCTCATCCTCATCCCCATCCTCATCCTCATCCTCATCCTCATCCTCATCCTCATCCTCATCCTCATCCTCATCCCCTCGATGGCTATCGAACTGGAACACGTTTTAACTTTGTCCAAGGAAACAGTTCAGCTTGAAACTGAAGGGTTGTACGGCGATTCCGCCCTTAAATTGCGAGAAGCTGCCAGCATTCTGGTTTCTTACGCAAACGTGAATCT
>OZ020194.1:36530077-36547021 GCA_963971165.1 Philopedon plagiatum
CAATTGATTAGTATTAAACGTTTGCGTAAAAAGAACTGGCTATCGAAGAGAATAGCGGCCCAAAAATTTACCTTTTCTTCTTGTGGTCGTTCTTGGTTGTCCGACATGCTAATGAGTAGAGATAGATAGGGCGTTCTGCATCAGAGCTCCCAAGCAAAGTGTGCAAACCCAACTCCGATACCGAGCAAATCGGAGCAAACCCAGCCGGTACCGAGCAAATGAGAGCAAACCCAACCCGATACCGAACGCACTCACTCAAACCCAACCGGTACCAAGCAAACGAGAGCAAACCCAACCCGATACCGAACGCACTCACTCAAACCCAGCCCGATACCGAACGCATCTAATCAAACCCAACTGTCATCTGTCACCTGTCAACTGTCATCTGTCAACTGTCACACACTCTTGGGCGTTAGTTATTTTGGTCTTAACTACTTGGGCACTATCTATTTGGGGGCACTATCTATTCTTCTCCTTCTTCTTCTTCTTTCTGCCGTTTTTGTTCACGATGACGTCACAAACTTTTTCATTAATCCTAATTAAATGTATTTATTTCGTAAGTCGCATATGCACTGAAAAAAGTTTTCTGTCCAAGGCGCGGATCGAACCCGCACACACCATGGGTATAAATTTCGTATCATATACGTTTCCCAGCTATAGAACCAAGTACGCCACGGCACCTAGTTGAATAAATAAACATGGAAAATGATACCTTCCGGGAGTTTGGACGTGACGTAGTAGGTATGTTTTATGTGTTTTTTGCGATATACAAATTAAAAAATACGTCACGTGTTCGGGGGCGTTGTCAGAAGGCGTTTAAAAAAAGAATGGCGTTGATCGGCCCTTTGGTTCCGGAGAAAATTATAGTATTATGCTACTACATACATAGAAAGCGTCGTGCGCATGGCACGTTTTTGCGATATAAAAATTAAAAAAATACGTCACGTGTTCGGGGGCGTTGTCAGAAGGTGTTTAAAAAAAGAATGGTGTTGATCGGCCCTTCGGTTCCGTAGAAAATAATAGTTTTATGCTACTACATACATATAACGCGTACTGCGCATGGTCAGAATGCTGGCAGTACTGGCAGTGCTGGCAGCAATTTTACACTCTAACTGAGGACGCGGAGAAAAAAACGCAAAATAGATTTTTTTCGCCTCGACTTTGGTGAGAGTACAAAATAGCTGCCAGCAGTGCCAGTATTGCCAGCACGCTCGCAGCGCCCCCTCACTAACGATCGCTGGCCAATCTTGGAACTATGCCTGCATACTCACAGCGCCCTCTCACTAACGCTCGCTGGTCAAGTTTCGAACTAACCGGGCCGAAAGCCACCGAGGACCACCGAGTAGCAGCAGCGATAAGCAGTCTAATTAGTGGTTCAGGGGATTGAGAATTGAGACAATGAAAAATGGAAGTGAGCGCATTAGATCTGACAAACTTGTGGTTTTTATATCGTTTTTTCGTATAAAATATATTGCGTACACACTGCCTTATTTTACGTAAGTCTAAAAAAATATTAACGAGTGTTACTCGTTCCTGTTTTGTATGAATATTACTTGGTCAAATAAAACAAATTTTTATAAAATGCCGCCAACCTCATGCAATTAGTTTTACTACTGTACAATATTTTATGTGTTCATAAAGTGCTAGGTTTTATTTTTTATGTTGATATAGTCGAATCGCGAGCGAAAATATTCGGCCGCTGAAAGTTTCAAACGTTTACTAGACGCCAAAAAATTAATAAATTTAAATTAAAAATTAACAAAAAATACCCGATCATGATTGCAGACTCCTACGGAAGCTTTCAGTGACGTAGAAAATAAACATTTCAATTACATGTATTAACATATAAAGTTCTCCTGAGTCTATCCGAGGTTGTCACTCAATGAGTGTATGTGAGAAGCATGGGCTGGAGTCTAGGGAATGATTCTGTGATGTCAAAGTTGATTGTAGACCCGTACGGAAGCTCTCAGTGGCGTAGAAAATAAATATTACTGTAACATGTATTGAAAAATGAAGTGCTGCTGAGTCTATCCGAGGTTGTCACTCAATGAGTGTAGGGTGAAAAAGTGGGCTAGAGCCTGGGGAATGCCCACGTAATGCCAAAGTTGATTGTAGACCCGTACGAAAGCTCTCAGTGGCGTAGAAATGAAATATTACTGTAACATGTATTAAAGAATTAAGTGTTGCTGGGTCTATCCAAGGTTGTCGCTCATTGAGTGTAGGGTAAAAAAGTGGGCAAGAGTCTGTAGAATGCCTCTGTGATGCCAAAGTTGATTGTAGACCCGTACGAAAGCTTTCAGTGGCGTAGAAAATAAACATTTCAATTACATGTATTAACATATAAAGTTCTGCTGAGTCTATCCGAGGGTGTCTCTCATTGAGTGTAGGTGAAAAGCATGAGCTGGAGTCTGTTGAATGTTCACGTAATGCCAAAGTTGATTGTAGACCCGTACGAAAGCTCTCAGTGGCGTAGAAAATAAATATGTCAGTTACATGTATTAAAACATAAAGTTCTGCCGAGTCTATCCGAGGTTGTCACTCAATGAGTGTAGGGTAAAAAAGTGTGTGATAGCCTGCAGAATGCCTCTGTGATTCCAAAGTTGATTGTAGACCCGTACGAAAGCTCTCAGTGGCGTAGAAATAAAATATGTCAGTTACATGTATTGCAAAATGACGGTTGTTGAGTCTATCCGAGGTTGTCTCTCATTGAGTGTAGGGTGAAAAAGTGGGCAAGAGTCTGCAGAATGCCTCTGCGATGAGACGTGACGTAGTGGGTATGTTGTATGTATTTTAGGTGGTTACTATAATAATAAGAATAAAATAGTTTCTTTATATTTAACATACATCGCGTGTGCCAACCTGTGCACTCGCAGCCGACGATATCGAGAACGACTCGTCGTCGATTCCAGGTAGCCCTACACACGAAACGGTGTTGCTGTCGAGGGTCTTACCGCGTATACCACAATATTACATGCTAAAAAAATTGCATCATCAGCGGAAAAAATTCCAGGTAAAGCGCGCTAAAATTGATCGACACGAGGTACGGTCAACCTGTGCACTCGCAGCAGGCGATATCGGGAACGGCTCGTCGTCGTCGTCGGCTCCAGGGGGCCCTACACACACACACACACACACACACACACACACACACACACACACACACACAGCGGTGTTGCTGCCGTGAGCCTTGTCACGTATACCACGATATTACATGCTAAAAAAAATTGCATCATCAGCGGAAAAATTTCCAGGTAAAGCGCGCTAAAAGTGATCGACACGAGGCACCTGTGCTGTGCAGGTGCACCTGTGCACTGTGCTGTTGCTGGGCGTTGGTGATGCACCGCTCACTTTTTTTGTGTAGACGCGCTTAGGGACGCTTTCAAGTGTGAGAACGCTGGTCTATTCACCAGTCGTTAGCAAGGTTTCGTGCAGAGCAGTCGATTCTGGAAAAAATATACGTTGGTTTTGTTTTTTCTTGTGTTATAAAGTGTGTGTATTTGTGTAATATTATTTGGTAAGTACATTTATATGTATTATATCAAGAAACAAATAAAAGTACTTCAATTCTCTAGTAAAAATCTGTTGTGTCGTAGCTTAGCAAATAATTATTATTTATGTGTCTAGCAGTGTTAAAAATATTACAGATATGCCTATCTGTATATTATAGGTCTATTAGTAAAAACTTTTACTTAGTTATACCGTTTTGCCTTCTACTTGTAGAAAAAATTAAAAAGGATTGAAATATTCCCATAATAAGAATAATAATTTGTTCATGCGTCTGTCACACAAACCGATAGTTCTATAAGGCTGAAAAATATAAGTGCGTAATATCATGAAATAGCTAAAAAAGTATCAATCGCTGCTAACCTCAACCCTCATCCGCAACTATATTGTTTTTTACAGAAAATGTTTGTCTGTCAGCACTGCAACCAGTCGTTCTCCAAGAAAAGCAACCTCACACGACATGGAGATTGTCGTCTGATACCGCAGACGTGTGAAGCTTGTGGGGAAACTTGTAAATCAACAGGGGCTCTACAACAGCATCAGCAAAGGAAGCACAGAGCTCCAAAAAGGCAAATACCTTCCCTACAAGCCGATCAAGTAAAAAAGGCTAGACTTGACCTTCTGGAGAGTAAGTTAAATTTTTCAGGGTTTCATTACGGGTTTGATTAATAGAAAATCTGCTCTTATTTTTACTAAATATTTTTTTCCTAGTGCAAGAACCATCGACGTCAGCTACGCAGCACTGTTCACTATGTCAGATAGATGTCACTAGCAACCGCTGGCTGGGACATCTAAGAACCCAACGTCACCGAGAACAATGCTGCGTGGTGCAGGAGGAAGGTGTAGAGCTCGTGAAAACGTCCTTTAGAAGCCGAATTGCTACCTACCGACTTTCTTCAAACCAAGACCCCACCGACATCAAGAGATACCTCGACAATCTAAGAGATAAATTTGTCAAGTTGGTGGGGGACATTTTACAACAGTACGAACTCGTAAAAGTCGGTTTGGAGCTTTTTGGCCGCTTCCTTCTGCAGACCAAAGAAACAGATGAAGTCAAGTCGTTTAACAGCAAATATGTGATGGTTAGCGAGGCAACCGATTTGGAGGACTTGTTCAACCAGTTTGTCAATCCTTGACAAGAAGTATTCTGAATTCAAGGAAAAAGACAGCGGTAAGTATTTTTTCACAACAAAAATAACATACTTTCTAACACTGTAAAAACTTAATACTAAATTGCTGTTTCTATTGTTGCAGGGTGGGTGCTTCAACAACTCCTCCACTTGGAATTAGGGATTAACAAGATCAAGCCTCTAAAGCCATCCTCCTACATTCCACTGCCTAAGGAGATTGAAGCAAAGAAAGCTGTTCTGAACATCCAGAACGCGGATGAAAAATGTTTCATGTGGTCAGTCCTAGCCGCCCTACATCCTTTGGATCGAGCTTAAAATGCAAATAGAGTCGCGAACTATTTGCCTTTTGAAAACGAGCTGGACTTTACAGGTATGGAATTTCCGATTAAACTTATCGATATATTAAAGTTTGAGCGGCTCAATAATATTTCTATTAATGTCTATGGACTTGAAAGGGTTTTTGACAATGGCAAAAATATTATTGAAGTCGTGGGGCCCTTATACTTTACAAATTCTCGTAATAGGGAGCGACATGTAAATTTGTTAGTAATCAGTAATGACTATGGCAATAGTCATTACTGCTTAATAAGAAGTTTATCTCGCCTGATCTCAAGACAGTTATCCAACCACCATGGTGAAAAGTATTTATGTGATGGTTGTTTATCTTATTTTTATTCAGAGCAAAAATTAAAAGAACATCAAGAACATGATTGCGGGCACGTTTTAGCTAAAGTCCCAACAACAGATTTAAAAAAAAATAAATATGGCGAAGAGATTCCCGAGAATATTTTGAAATTTACAAACTTTGAAAGGAAATTAAAGGTGCCTTTCGTTGTTTATGCCGATTTCGAGACTATCCTTCAACCTATCGATACAGAGGAAAATGTGCAGGATCCCGATACGTCATACACTGTGAGGACGCACGAGCATGTCCCGTACTCTTTCGGTTACTACATCAAATGTGACTTTGATGATGCTCATTCGATTTACCAAAGTTATAGGGGTCCGGATGCCCACAAAGAATTCGTAAAGCGATTAGAGACTGATTGTAAATCAATCTATAATCGCTTCATGAAGGAAGTAGTACCCATGATTCCTATTTCTGCGGCACAAGAGATTGAGCATCAAAATGCTGTGGTGTGTCATATCTGCGAAAAGCCATTTGATGTAGCATTGAACGATCGCGTGCATGACCATAACCACGCAAATGGCGCATATCGGGCGCCTGCGCACTCTGTATGCAACCTAAATTACAAAATCCCTCAATTTATACCTATCTTTTTCCATAACATGTCCAATTTTGATTCCCACCTGTTTATCAAGGAATTGGCTGCCAACGAAGAAAAGCTGGATGTTATCCCTCAAAACAAGGAAAAGTATATATCATTTACTAAGCATGTTTTGGTGGATAACATCGAGAACAAAGATGGCAAACAACGACGGGTATTTTTAAAATTACGCTTTCTCGAGAGTTTTCGTTTCATGGCCAGCGGTCTAGATAAGCTCAGTCAAAATTTAAAACCAGAGCAATGTCGAGAAGTTAGAAAATATTTCGCGGAGGAAAATAAGTTTCAGCTTATTCGGCAGAATAAGCTGAACTCCCATATAATTACGTAGACAGTTTCGAAAAATTAAATGATACAGAGCTTCCATCGCATAAAGACTTCTACAATCAGCTAAAGAAAGAAAACATTAACAAAGAGGATTACAAGCGTGCTTGGACTGTGTGGAATTTATTTGAGTGCAAAACTTTAGGCAAATATTCAGATCTTTATTTAAAATCCGACGTTTTATTATTAACAGATGTTTTTGAAAGTTTTAGAGACGTGTGCCTAGATACTTACCACCTCGATCCTGCTCAGTATTTTAGCGCACCAGGACTTTCGCTAGATTCTGCCCTTAAGTCAACGGGCGTAAATCTTGAATTACTGACAGATCTAGACATGGTACACTTCTTTAAACACGGTATTCGCGGCGGGGTCAGTCAGTGTAGCGTTAGAAAAGCTTTCGCGAACAATAAATTTCTACCTCATTATGACGCTTCCAAACCTACTTCCTACATCATGTATTTGGATGCTACCAACCTGTATGGTGCAGCCATGTCACAATATTTACCAACGGGGAATTTTCAGTGGTTAGATGAGCCCGAAATTCAAAACTTAGAGTACATGAATGTCGCGAGTGATTCTAAAACTGGCTACGTATTAGAGGTAGATTTAGAATATCCGGAACAGTTACATTATTTGCACAACGAACTACCCTTTTGCCCACAATCCATTGCTTCTCCAGAATCCAAATTTCAAGATATTAAAAAATTAATTCCCAATTTGAAGTCTAAGAGTAAATATATAATTCATTGCCAAAATTTGCGTCCGGCTTTAGATCATGGGCTTAAGCTCACAATAAATTCATCGCGTATTAAGTTTCGACCAATCACCATGGCTTAAGAAATATATCGATCTAAACACAGCAATGCGCAATAAAGCGAAAAATAAGTTTGAGAAGGATTTCTTTAAACTTATGAACAATGCTGTGTTTGGTAAAACAATGGAAAATGTAGAGAAAAGGGTAGATGTTAAGCTGGTTTCCCATTGGGAAAATATTGGTAGAAGGTTGGGGGACGAAGCGTTAATCTCGAAACCTCATTTTAAAGACCGCACTATTTTCAGCGAGAACCTGGTAGCTATCCAGATGAAAAAACAGAAAGTCGTATATAATAAACCTATTTACGTAGGTTTTAGTATCTTGGAAATATCCAAGACAATTATATATGACTTTCTGTACGGGTATATCAAGCCAAAATATGGTAACAACGCGGTATTACTCTACACTGACACCGATTCCCTTGTGTTGAAAATTACAACTGAAAATTTCTATCATGACATGCGAGAAAATTTAGATAGGTTCGATACGTCCAATTACTCCCAAGATAACCCACATGATGTTCCTGTAAACCAGTCAATTTTGGGTAAAATGAAAGACGAGTATGCAGGAAAAATCATTTGGGATTTCTACGGCACCGGGGCGAAAGCATATTGTGTAAATGTTGAGGGAGAGTTGACGAAAAAAGCCAAGGGAGTTCCTGACTACGTCACGCAGAAAGAACTAACTCTGGATGATTATAGGGAGGCGGTTGACGTAGAAGGAACTCTCATTCATCGATAGATGAATACTTTCCGTTCGCATTTACATGAAATGTATGTCGAACTGAAAAATAAAGTAGCGCTATCACACGCGGACGATAAGCGTTATCTTATTCCCGGTGACTCGGAGAACACGCTTGCTTGGGGTCATAGAGATTATGAAAAGTATAAGGAATCATTGGAAATTCCATAAGCTAAGACTGATCACCGACAGCTATCTTTCCATCAATCCCTTTCGGTGGCTAAATGTATGGCTTTAGAGGCTGTGATATTAGGCTAGTAATTTATTTTATTTATTTAATGATTGTATTTATTTTACCCCAATCTACTCTATTTACTATATGTTTTACACTTTATTTAATTGTTGTATTTATTTTACCCCAATTTACTCTATTTACTATATGTTTTACACTTTATTTAATTATTGTATATATTTTACCCCAATTTACTCCATTTACTGTATGTTTATATGTACTTTATATGTTTTACACTTTATTTAATTATTGTATTTATTTTACCCCAATTTACTCTATTTACTATATGTTTTACACTTTATTTAATTATTGTATTTATTTTACCCCAATTTACTCCATTTACTGTATGTTCATTTATATGTTTTACACTTTATTAAATTTTTTTTGTGTTTAAATTGTTGTCTTATTTCCTTAGTTAGAATAAAATAAATAAACAGAGTACTAGTTAGTAACAGAATACTGTTTGTATATTAAGCTTATACAATTCATAAATATGCTTTGCAAATAGGTGTATTAGCTTCTCGGTCCATCTAAATAGATACTTGTCTGTTGTGGCATCTTCAAACTTGAGACTTCTCTTATCGCCATTGCGATGAAACACTAAAGTATACTGTCCAATTATCATAAATATATCCACCCAATGGGTATTGAAACAATCAAAAGTGCTTAGAAATTCTTCAAATTCACCACTGGAGAAATAAAGTTTACCATAACCAATAGTATCCAAAATTACTTGTTTGCGTCCCACTTCTGATGTGTCAAAAATGACTCTTATTATAAAGTCATCAATCTCGTAAATTCGGTTAGGCTTAGTCTTAAGAACTGGGACATCAGGACATCTAGAAGGAGCTTCAAACACCTTATCCCAGCCGGAAGAGGAGGAGGAAGCCATTGGTAAGTTTAAATGGTAAGTTTTAAAAATATCCTAACCAAAGATCTCTTTTCTTTGTAAAACGTAATGTCACTTTTCAGCTTGCGTATTTTTTTCAAATGCTCGTCTAATTTAACTGACAAGTCGACTGTCTTCGTCATGTGCTCGAGTCTAACTGTCTAAATTTCTCAAGGGGTTCTAGTAATATAGGGTAAAATTAAACATGTAATGCAATTTAACTTCTTTATTTCGGCAAAAAATCATAAATATATGCATACAAGATTTTTGAATTCTCAGCACTACAAGCACAATATTCTAAACCATGATAAGAGCAAGTGGTTTTACTTAGAGATAATTTCGGTACATTAGCACTATCCCTAGCAAATTCTAAATTAACAATATCGGGTATATTCTTAAAATATTTCATCGTGGAAAAAGTTTCAAGTAAAAAGGCCTTCTTTACATGTCCCTTCACATAGATGATATCAACATCTTGTAGATCGTTGTAGATAATGCGGTAAAGTTCATTGTAGTCGGTTTCGCCGGAATTGTAGTTTAAGCCATGTCGGTTCCCATATAGAAACATTGCTTGCTTCTGACAATCATAGGACAGCTCATAAAAGGGCTTAACTGGTTTAAAAAGATAGTTCTTTATTTGCTTTCCATCGTAAATAGACAATTCTTTAGCTTGGAATTCTGGAACGCGGAATCCTTGAACGTCAACCACAACAAACCTCATCGTGACAGGGTTGGAGAGTAACTGACTACAACACATCACGTACTTGACCTGTTAAAGCCTGATACTCGAGCACTCGATCGTGAATAATTATACAGAAAGCACGTGACTCATTTGAGAAGCTTTCGGAACTTTGAAACTCCAACTTCACGTCGATGGTGTTCCTCTTGAGGGCTTCACTTTGTTTGGAACAGTCAATAACAAAGAGGGTTCTACTAGCGAAAGCGACAAAATCCAAAAGCGGTTCACACCGTTGTTTTCCCAAATAGGTTTTTTGAAAGTCCGTATACATCTGATATGCTTCTGTAAACTGCCTATTGGCAAAGTTTAGGTTTAACGATTCATAGGGGTAAACTTCAGAATTTAAATGCAACTTGACGTCGGTGATGTCCAAATTATCAAAGTAGGTACAATCAGCTTCAAAGTTATCTTTTCGCTTCTTCATAAAAAATACAATAACATATCGGGATCTCTCAGACATAGTCTTAACGGTCCAAATATCACGCTTTGTCGTTCTCAAAGCAGGCAGTTCATGTATTTCCCAGTTTCTAAACGGGATATATATATATATATATATATATATATATATATATATATATATATATATATATATATATATATATATATCTGTTTGTTCTTTGCAATTTCATCCAAAAGTCTCAATTTCACTGCATCACTCGGGTAAATATGTCTAACTTTCAACTCAACCGTTTTTAACATTATTGTTGCCTTCTTAGTACCAGAAGACTTGTAGCAGTTGTCGTCATGACGAGCACGAACTAGTTTAATTTTCTGTTTACCCATTAATACATTGTGGTAATCGGCAAACACGCCAAACAATGTTGAAAGTGGGATGCGAAAATTAAAGTCTTTAGAAGTTTCGTCCAAGGTCTTAGCAATTCCACTAGGCCAATTCCATCCAGCTATGTCCAGAGCTCGGCTTTCTTGCTCATTTAAACGTAGCATATTTTTAACTGTGCTAACAATGCCAGGATCTCGAATCTTTTCAATCTCCTTGCCATTAACTTCATAGGAAATAGTGTCAAAGAGAAAGGCGCCAGCATTATTGGTTAGGTCGCAAGTACCGGTCTTACCAGCAGCGTCTGCTTCCACCTTAAACGCACCCTCGATGTAGAGTTGAGCTTCACTCATATCCAAAAAGACATCTTGCTTATTGATAACAATCTCGATTTCGTCATTGTTATTAAACGAGTTGGTAAAGGGGTGATAAGTGTGCCATTCTTCGCGAACAACCGACTCATCGTTCCTGATTTGATTGAAGATTTGAAGTTTTTCTGACATGGTAGCGGTAGTGACTGCGTCTAGACTGCAAATATACTATATTTGAAAACGTGAGTGATCCCTTCGACTTCTGATCACTGAATGAACTGCTAGCTGAAGTATTAGTGCTTAAATACCTTTTAAATACTAGAACCATTTCGTCTAAGTTCTAATCGAATGACTACTTCTTCGCCTCGAAAATTAATAGGTCTAGAATCCTGGTCTACTAGCGTGAGAGTAATGTTGTAGATGCTTTTTTGGCTCACAGGTAAATAGATTAGATTCCTTGGCTCGATATTTATACTGTAGCCGGGATCGACGGTTGGTGCAAATTCGTAAAGAGTATGTGAGGGATTATTTGTGTAATACGAACCGGAAATGATGTTACACTCGACTCTAATAGTAACAACTTGTATAATATCCACAGGTTGATCTGATTCGTGGAATTTACCAGACTTTAACAGTTGAGGCGAAAATCCCAACAACTTTGCAATGCTGTCTTTTGGCTTAAAGTTTATGTCGTAGGCACTGGTTAACTCGCACTTTAACGTATTGTTATTGGGTTTAAGCGATAAGATGCTATTCCTTTCGTCTGTGGAAGCACTAGGATCTAGGAGCTTGCGTTGTAGAAACTGTTCGATATCTCCCAACTCATAGGACCCTGTTGGTATTTCCAATACTCGCTCCTCCTCCTGATTATTGACAATGTAATAAAACTTGTTTCGCCCCTCGTCTATATTAGGGATTGTGTTCCAAGTGTCTAGCGAAATTAATGCTAAAGAGTAATCGAATCTCGAATCGAGCTCTACGGGAGGTACAAAGTATGCTTCAAGTCGGTGAGAGCGACCTTTTAACGTGAATGTCTGTGACATGACTGATGTTGATAAGCATCAACACCTACATTTATAAAGTTTCATTGTAGAGAAATGCTAGAGCAAGATGTCCACAATTTGTCATTCCATAATCCTTATACTGTTCGAAATTAAAATATATCTTTACATTTTTCATGTACTTGACAAATTCCTTGGGCGGTTTCAAGTTGCCAAAACTATCGAAATAAACAACTAAATTACCGTGTTTCTTGTAAGCTACCCAATGTGTCCCGAATCCTGTGTTCCGATCCAAATTAATAACACCACACTCTGTTTTGAGGGGTGCGTTCGGTAAAGTGTCTCGCATAAATACTCCTCTAAAATGCGGTATTTTTAATCGAGTGACATACGAATTAATATCGTGATCGGATAACGGCTTTTCAGGTAGCTTTATTGGTAGTTTTTTGACATTTTACGTAAAAACAAACCATAGCCAGTTTTGTGTTTCTTTAAATACAGACCGCTGCCCTTTTTTCCCAATGCAATCGCTTCCATTGTTCCGTTGTGTCGTTTTGATTCTTTTAACTTATCCTTGGCACTTTTAGCGTCATTAACGGCCTTCGCTATCCCCGCGGCGCCCCCGCTTAGTGCTCCCAGGGCACTAAGTCCTGCAAATATGGGAATAAGTGGTAGGAACCCACCCTGTTTCGGTAATGGTATTATCCGCGGTACGTTGATCCTCTTACGCCCTCCCACCTTCTTAACCGTTACTCGTGCAGCTTTAAGTATTTTACTGAGAGTCCTTTTCTTACTAACATCACCAGCACCCGTATGTTTAAATTGTTTCTTAAGCAGAGTGACCACTGATGATAGGGGTTTCATCTTCTTCTTGCCAGCACCCAACTTGCGTTTTACCTTCATTGCGTTAGTTACTAACCACGCTGAAGCTTTTTCTCCAAAACTGGAATCGCTTGCCTTGACTCGTCCCAAGCTCGGTCCTCCAACACTCGATCGGCTCGATGTCTTTGTTCCAACTCTTTGGACTTTGCGTATTCGATATCGTGATCGCGACAAGCACTATCCAATTTGTTCTTCGGTTGATCGCCTCGAGCCAGCCGCTCTTGAAGTTTGGTTCCAGGACCACAATAGGAATAACCAGGCAAATGAAGCTCGAATGGGAGCTTGTTTATAACTGTATTTAATACACCTGCACCCTGCAGAGTCTTCATTAGTAATGAAGTCCTGGCAGGGTGCAGACTACTATTTATAGAGATGCGTCAAGAGAAGCAGAAACTCAAAATCCAAGTTTATAATTGCGATATGAAGAAAGACAAATCCCAAAGTAGCAAACATGGTCAACTTTTACCTTCTACAATTCGGTCGTTAATATGTGGTCCTAGTAATTGTGGCAAAACCAATGTAATGATTAGTCTTTTGACTGATGAAAATGGTTTAAAATTCGAGAATGTGTACGTGTATTCAAAATCTCTGCAGCAAGACAAGTACGACTTTCTTCAACGGGCCTTAAAACATTCCCGTTTAGGCTATTTCGGTTACAGTTATAACGATGAAGTTCTAGATCCTTCCAGTGCCCGACCTAACTCTGTATTCATATTTGATGACGTAGCATGTAAGAAGCAGGATAAAATACGTAATTATTTTTGTATGGGTCGTCATCATGCAATTGATTCATTCTATTTATCGCAAACTTACTCGAAAATACCTAAACAGCTGATTCGGGATAATGCTAATGTATTAATTTTATTTAAGCAGGACGACTTAAACTTGAAGCATATCTACAACGATCACGTTAATACAGATATGGCATTCGATGCATTTAAGCACATTTGTTCCGAATGTTGGAAAGATAGGTATGGATTCATAGTAATGGTAAAAGACAATGATATTGCTAAAGGCCGATATCGTAACAAGTTTGATACTTATATCATACCCTAAGCCCTCAAGGCTCAGTGTGACACTTGTCGTTCTAGAAACCGGATATACCAAGTCTCTAGAAACAGGTCTGCGGTTGAGCGGTTGAGCGGTTGAGCGCTTGAGCGGTTGAGCGGTTGAGTGGTTGAGCGGTTGAGCGGTTGAGCGGTTGAGCGGTTGAGCGGTTGGGCGGTTGAGTGGTTGAGCGGTTGAGCGGTTGAGCGGTTGAGTGGTTGAGCGGTTGAGCGGTTGAGCGGTTGAGCGGTTGAGTGGTTATGTCTACTCCTTTTAACCAGCTTGATAAGAACGTTAAGCGTCGAATTATTCAAGCTTCGCGAACAATCCGAAAAAAGTTCTTGGCATTAAAGTTAGAGCGGGGTGAAGACGATGAAGCTCTTAATAAATTCTTAACACCTATTACAGACCCTCTGAATAAGCTCGTGGATGCTTCCCTCGGTAAAAAGGCTAAGAAACGTAAGATGCAAATAGAAAAGAGTGAATATGTAACTCCGTTGATAAGATTTGAGCAGCCTACAGCGATCTCTTCCTCTCAAGCCCCGGAAGTAAAGATACCGACGTCCTCGTCCTCCGCAGCTACTGAGTCCAGATATGGAGATAATTCCGATGATGTGTTTGAAGAAGCACAACAAGACCTAGCAGATAAATCGGTTCAAGATCTAAAAGCCGAGTTTGAGGCTTCTCTTCGACGACCGGAGGTGTATAGCAGCTTTGTCGAACAATATCCTAAAATTGCACAAGGGTATTTGAAAACATTTTGGTTTAACTCGACCGAAATAGATTCAAACGGCATGAAATATGATATGACGACTGATTCTTGGCATTTGGGTACACAGCCCGTCAAGTTTTTGAAGAACGGTGATATTCAAGTAGGTCCCGTTAAGTACAAAGGAACTGTGGGTTTATACGATTTATTGTTTTAAAGGACCCGAAATATAATACCATGGCTGATGATAAAGACTATGGCGATATTTTAAAACGAACAGACTTATACCTCAATGAGACTGGTCAAATTAAAGGTAATAAGTCGCGTAAATATACTACAATTGTGAGGCCACTACTTGCAGCCATTTATTCAAAGAGTGTTCCTACTACTTCAAAGACGAGATCTCAATCAGTAAAATCATCGAAATCAGGATCTGCCTTAATAGAATACAACGAAAAACCCAAAGAATTTGTGTACTATGATGACGTCAACGAGTTAGTTGAACGTTTAAAAAAATTGGAAGCTTCCAATGAGGTTGGTAACAATAATAACATGAACGAGATTTGGAGCATTTTGCAGGAATTGGAGCAACTTGGAGTAATCGAATTCTATAAATAAGTTTGTTTACATCTACTATGTCTTAGTACCGCAGTAATCATGAATAAGTTTGGACGTTCCTTACCCCGCTCGTCTAATCAGACAAGATTGTGAGTGTCGCAAACACCCAACTTGATTACTCTTACAAAAGATGGTGATTACAATATTCAAGATCATCGTCTTTGTAACGTGAAATCACCGACAGATGCCACTGATGCTGTAAATAAAAAGTTTGTTGAGAGTATAATTACACGAACTGATCAATCGATAAGTGTTCTTCAGCGACATTTTAACGATTCTCTCTCCATTATTGAGAGTGCAGGTAAGAAGTATACTGATTCGATGGTTGAACAACTACATAAATTACTACAGGATTCAAATGAGCGTAATACAACTCTGCAAGCTGCTAATGATAAGCTGGATACACTTGAAATTAGTTTAAAGGAATATGTCGACAGTGCAACTCAAAGTTCTTTACAACCATTTACTGACGATCTGGACCGAATTCGTGCTGAGCTTGCTGCGTTAAAGTCAAAATTAGTAACGACATTATATAGTTAGATTTTGAAGGTTTCAAGCGTCATTACCCATTGCGAACTATGGCGAAGAACATTACAAAAGCGAGAGAACAAGTTGTTAAGGAACTAAACAAACCCGCTAGAATCAAATTTAAACGCCGCCGATTTATCCAGTATGGCTTAGATGATACGTTTGCTTCAGATCTTGCTCAACTCGATCAGTACGCTCGTGAAAACAAGGGATTTAAATACATCTTGGTTGTAATTGATTGTTTTTCGAAATTTCTCTGGACGAGGCCTTTAAAGTCGAAAAATGCTCAGGATGTGACTAATGCAATGGATCATATACTTAAACAGTCACGGAGGATTCCGAAAAAGCTGGTTACGGATAATGGGAAAGAGTATTACAACGCTAGCTTTCAAAGCCTTATGAAGAAGCATGGGATACATCATTACAGTACCTTTAGTATTTTAAAGGCTTCTATTGCCGAACGAGTAATTCGAACGCTCAAAGAACACCTATTTAAGTTGTTTACCTTGAATGGTAATCATAAATGGATCGACTTGTTGGAACAAGTTACAAATAATTACAACAACACCAAACATCACACAATCCACATGAAACCGAAGGATGTTAACAAAAGTAATGAGAAGAAAATATTGGACTCGGTTTATAGTCGTTTAAAGGTTGTGGGAAAGCAAAAATTCAAAGTTGGGGACATTGTTCGCATAAGTAAGGCCAAGCACGTGTTTGAAAAGGGTTATGTACCCAATTGGACCACTGAGTTGTTTCAAGTATCGCAGGTAAAGATCACCAACCCTACAACTTATTTGCTAGAGGATACGAGCGGACAGCCAATTAGCGGAGGGTTCTATGAAGAAGAGTTGCAAAAAACCACACAATCTGACGTATTTCTTATTGAGCAAGTTTTGCGTAAAAAAGGTTAAAAGATGTATGTGAAATGACTTGGGTTTGATAAGTCGCATAATAGTTGGATAGATATGGACAAGGATGTGGTTTAAGCTCGCTCCCTGTATAAATAGTCAACATTTTTTAGTTTTAGCCAGTAGGAATCATGCCTTCTTGCAAAGAGTGTGATGCGGAAATTTTATCTCGTAGTCCTCATAACCGTACCACAAAACATAAGCAGCAATGCAGTGAGTACTTGTACTCTCATGTAAAGCTAGTTCGAACTGCTTTTAAACAACGCATACTAACTTATCATCTGACAAGTGATTTACATTTGGTTGATGTTAAGCAATATTTAGGAGATCTAAAAGATACTGTTATCACTCTACTCGCTGATCCTTTAAAGACTTACCTCCAACTTAAAGTTAATATGGAGCTGTATGGTTGCTATCTGTTGGCATCAACTCAAGAACAAGACATTAAATCTTTTAATACAAAATTTAGTGTTATTTCTCTCAGCACTAATTTGGAA
>OZ020194.1:36554721-36557221 GCA_963971165.1 Philopedon plagiatum
ATCCTCATCCCCATCCTCATCCTCATCCTCATCCTCATCCTCATCCTCATCGTCATCCTCATCATCATCCCCATCCTCATCATCATCCTCATCCTCATCCTCATCCTCATCCTCATCCTCATCCTCATCCTCATCCTCATCCTCATCCTCATCCTCATCCTCATCCCCATCCTCATCCTCATCCCCATCCTCATCCTCATCCTCATCCTCATCCTCATCCTCATCCTCATCCTCATCCTCATCCCCATCCTCATCCTCATCCCATCCTCATCCTCATCCTCATCCTCATCCTCATCCTCATCCTCATCCTCATCCTCATCGTCATCCTCATCCTCATCCTCTTCCTCATCCTCATCCTCATCCTCATCCTCATCCTCATCCTCATCCTCATCCTCATCCTCATCCTCATCCTCATCCTCTTCCTCATCCTCATCCTCACCCTCCTCATCTTTCTCATCCTCCTCATCCCCATCCTCATCCTCATCCTCATCCTCATCCTCATCCTCATCCTCAACTTCATCCTCATCCTCATCTTCATCCTCATCCTCATCCTCATCCTCATCCTCATCCTCATCCTCATCCTCATCCTCATCCTCATCCTCATCCTCATCCTCATCCTCATCCTCATCCTCATCCTCATCCTCATCCTCATCCTCATCCTCATCCTCATCCTCATCCTCATCCTCATCCTCATCCTCATCCTCATCCTCATCCTCATCCTCATCCTCATCCTCATCCTCATCCTCATCCTCATCCTCATCCTCATCCTCATCCTCATCCTCATCCTCATCCTCATCCTCATCCTCATCCTCATCCTCATCCTCATCCTCATCCTCATCCTCATCCTCATCCTCATCCTCATCCTCATCCTCATCCTCATCCTCATCCTCATCCTCATTCTCATCCTCATAATCATCCTCATCCTCATCCTCATCCTCGTCCTCATCCTCATCCTCATCCTCCCCATCCTCATCCTCCCCATCCTCATCCTCATCCGCATCCTCATCCTCATCCTCATCCTCATCCTCATCCTCATCCTCATCCTCATCCTCATCCTCATCCTCATCCTCATCGTCATCCTCATCGTCATCCTCATCGTCATCCTCATCCTCATCCTCATCCTCATCCTCATCCTCATCGTCATCGTCATCCTCATCCTCATCCTCATCCTCATCCTCATCCTCATCCTCATCCTCATCCTCATCCTCATCCTCATGCTCATCCTAATCCTCATCCTCATCCTCATCCTCATCCTCATCCCCATCCTCATCCTCATCCTCATCCTCATCTTCATCCTCATCCTAATCCTCATAATCATCCTTATCATCATCCTCATCCTCATCCTCATTCTCATCCCCATCCCCATCCTCATCCCCATCCTCATCCTCAGCCTCATCCTCATTCTCATCCTCATCCTCATCCTTATCCTCATCCTCATCCTCATCCTCATCCTCATCCTCATCCTCATCCTCGTCCTCATCCTCATCCTCATCCTCATCCTCATCCTCATCCTCATCCTCATCCTCATCCTCATCCTCATCCTCATCCTCATCCTCATCCTCATCCTCATCCTCATCCTCATCCTCATCCTCATCCTCAACCTCGTCCTGATCCTTATCCTCATCCTCATCCTCATCCTCATCCTCATCCTCATCCTCATCCTCATCCTCATCCTCATCCTCATCCTCATCCTCATCCTCATCCTCATCCTCATCCTCATCCTCATCCTCATCCTCATCCTCATCCTCGTCCTCGTCCTCGTCCTCGTCCTCGTCCTCGTCCTCGTCCTCATCCTCATCCTCATCCTCATCCTCATCCTCATCCTCATCCTCATCCTCATCCTCATCCTCATCCTAATCCTCATCCTCATCCTCATCTTCATCCTCATCCTCATCCTCATCCTCATCCTCATCCTCATCCTCATCCTCATCCTCATCATCATCCTCATCCTCATCCTCATCCTCATCCTCATCCTCATCCTCATCCTCATCCTCATCCTCATCCTCATCCTCATCCTCATCCTCATCCTCATCCTCATCCTCATCCTCTTCCTCTTCCTCATCCTAATCCTCATCCTCATCCTCATCCTCATCCTCATCCTCTTCCTCATCCTCATCCTCACCCTCCTCATTTTTCTCATCCTCCTCATCCCCATCCTCATCCTCATCCTCATCCTCATCCTCATCCTCAACTTCATCCTCATCCTCATCTTCATCCTCATCCTCATCCTCATCCTCATCCTCATCCTCATCCTGATCCTCATCCTCATCCTCATCCTCATCCTCATCCTCATCCTCATCCTCATCCTCATCCTCATCCCCATCCTCATCCTCATCCTCATCCTCATCCTCATCCTCATCCTCATCCTCATCCTCATCCTCATCCTCATCCTCATCCTCATCCTCATCCTCATCCTCATCCTCATCCTCATCCTCATCCTCATCCTCATCCTCATCCTCATCCTCATCCTCATCCTCATAATCATCCTCATCCTCATCCT
>OZ020194.1:36587221-36589721 GCA_963971165.1 Philopedon plagiatum
CCATTCCCATCCTCATCTTTATCTTCCTCCTCATCCTCATCCTCATCCTCATCCTCATCCTCATCCTCATCCTCATCCTCAACCTCATCCTCATCCTCATCCGACCTCATCCTCATCCTCATCCTCATCCTCGTCCTCATCCTCATCCTCAACTTCATCCTCAACCTCATCCTCATCCTCATCCTCATCCTCATCCTCATCCTCATCCTCATCCTCATCCTCATCCTCATCCTCATCCTCAGCCTCATCCTCATCCTCATCCTCATCCTCATCCTCATCCTAATCCTCATCCTCATCCTCATCCTCATCCTCGTCCTCATCCTCATCCTCATCCCCATCCTCATCCTCATCCTCATCCTCATCCTCATCCTCATCCTAATCCTCATCCTCCTCCTCCTCCTCCTCATCCTCCTCCTGATCCTCATCCTAATCCTCATCCTCATCCCCATCCTCATCCTCATCCTCATCCTCATCCTCTTCCTCTTCCTCATCCTCATCCTCATCCTAACCCTCATCCTCATCACCATCCTCATCCTCATCCCCATCCTCTTCCTCTTCCTCTTCCTCATCTTCATCCTCATCCTCATCCTCATCCTCATCCTCATCCTCATCCTCATCCTCATCCTCATTCTCATCCTCATCCTAATCCTCATCCTCATCCTCATCCTCATCCTCATCCTCATCTTCATCCTCATCCTCATCCCCATCCCCATCCTCATCCTCATCCTCATCCTCATACTCTTCCTCTTCCTCTTCCTCTTAATTTTCCTCTTCCTCTTCCTCTTCCTCTTCCTCTTCCTCTTCCTCTTCCTCTTCCTCTTCTCTTCCTCTCCTCTTCCTCTTCCTCTTCTTCTTCCTCTTCCTCTTCCTCTTCCTCTTCCTCTTCCTCTTCCTCTTCCTCTTCCTCTTCCTCATCCTCATCCTCATCCTCCTCCTCATTATCATCCTCATACTCATCCTCATCCTCATCCTCATCCTTATCCTCATCCACATCCTAATCCTCATCCTGTTCCTCTTCCTCTTCCTCTTCCTCTTCCTCTTCCTCTTCCTCTTCCTCTTCCTCTTCCTCTTCCTCTTCCTCATCCTCTTCCTCTTCCTCTTCCTCTTCCTCTTCCTCTTCCTCTTCCTCTTCCTCTTCCTCTTCCTCTTCCTCTTCCTCTTCCTCTTCCTCTTCCTCTTCCTCTTCCTCTTCCTCTTCGTCTTCCTCTGCCTCATCCTCATCCTCATCCTCATCCTCCTCCTCATTCTCATCCTCATCCTCATCCTCATCCTCATCCTCATCCTCATCCTCATCCTCATCCTCATCCTGCTCCTCCTCCTCCTCCTCCTCCTCCTCCTCCTCATTCTCATCCTCATCCTCATCCTCATCCTAATCCTCATCCTCATCCTCATCCTCATCCTCATCCTCATCCTCATCCTCATCCTCATCCTCATCCTCATCCTCATCCTCATCCTCATCCTCATCCTCATCCTCATCCTCATCCTCATCCCCATCTTCATCCCCATCTTCATCCTCATCCTCATCCTCATCCCCATCCTCATCCTCATCCTCATCCTCATCCTCATCCTCATCCTCATCCTCATCCTCATCCTCATCCTCATCCTCATCCTCATCCTCATACTCATCCTCATCCTCATCCTCATCCTCATCCTCGTCCTCATCCTCATCCTCATCCTCATCCCCATCCTCATCCTCATCCTCATCCTCATCCTCATCCTCTTCCTCATCCTCATCCTAATCCTCATCCGCATCCTCCTCCTCATCCTCCTCCTGATCCTCATCCTAATCCTCATCCTCATCCCCATCCTCATCCTCATCCTCATCCTCATCTT
This sequence comes from Philopedon plagiatum, assembly GCA_963971165.1. Taxonomy (NCBI): domain Eukaryota; kingdom Metazoa; phylum Arthropoda; class Insecta; order Coleoptera; family Curculionidae; genus Philopedon; species Philopedon plagiatum. The sequence goes on from OZ020194.1 coordinate 36,589,055, forward strand.
CTTCCTCTTCCTCATCCTCCTCCTCATCCTCATCCTAATCCTCATCCTCATCCCCATCCTCATCCTCATTCACATCCTCTTCCTCTTCCTCATCTTCATCCTCATCCTCATCCTCATCCTCATCCTCATCCTCATCCTAATCCTCATCCTCATCCTCATCCTCATCCTCATCCTCATCTTCCTCCTCATCTCCATCCTCATCCTAATCCTCATCCTCATCCTCATCCTCATCCCCACCCTCACCCTCATTATCATCCTCATCCTCATCCTCATCCTCATCCTCATCCTCGTCCTCGTCCTCGTCCTCGTCCTCGTCCTCGTCCTCATACCCTTCCTCATCCTCATCATCATCCCCATCCTCATCATCATCCTCATCCTCATCCTCATCCTCATCCTCATCTTCATCCTCATCCTCATCCTCATCCTCATCTTCATCCTCATCCTCATCCTCATCCTCATCCTCATCCTCATCCCCATCCTCATCCTCATCCCCATCCTCATCCTCATCCTCATCCTCATCCTCATCCTCATCCTCATCCTCATCGTCACCCTCAACCTCATCCTCATCCTCATCCTCATCCTCATCCTCATCCTCATCCTCATCCTCATCCTCATCCTCATCCTCATCCTCATCCTCATCCTCATCCTCATCCTCATCCTCATCCTC
>OZ020194.1:36609721-36954898 GCA_963971165.1 Philopedon plagiatum
CATCCTCATCCTCTTCCTCATGCTCATCCTCATCCTCATCCTCATCCTCATCCCCATCCTCATCCTCATCCTCATCCTCATCCTCATCCTCATCCTCATCCTCATCCTCATCCTCATCCTCATCCTCATCCTCATCCTCATCCTCATCCTCATCCTCATCCTCATCCTCATCCTCATCCTCATCCTCATCTTCATCTTCATCCTCATCCTCATAACCATCCTCATCCTCATATTCATCCTCATCCTCATCCTCATCCTCATCCTCATCCTCATCCTCATCCTCTTCCTCTTCCTCATCCTCATCCTCATCCTCATCCTCATCCTCATCCTCATCCTCATCCTCATCCTCATCCCTCATCCTCATCCTCATCCTCATCCTCATCCTCATCCTCATCCTCATCCTCATCCTCATCCTCATCCTCATGCTCATCCTCATCCTCATCCTCATCCTCATCCTTATCCTCACCTCATCCTCATCCTCATCCTCATCCTCATCCTCATCCTCATCCTCATCCTCATCCTCATCCTCATCCTCATCCTCATCCTCATCCTCATCCTTATCCTCATCCTCATCCTCATCCTCATCCTCATCCTCATCCTCATCCTCATCCTCATCCTCATCCTCATCCTCAACCTCATCCTCATCCTCATCCTCATCCCCATCAATAAAATTTACATAGGCATGGCCATTGTGCGCTACTGTGCACAGAAAAATATTCATTATAAACTAATTATATTTACATAAGTAATGCAGATACAAAAATATTAAACAATTAAATTATACACTGGTAACAAAATAACCAAAATAGTTAGGTAATCGCTCGAATTACACCAAAGAAAAGTTATAGCCGCACATTACAATGTTATAAAATTTGGAACGTTAAATACAATCAAAAAGAAAAATTCAGTGTCACTATTACTAAGCGTATGCTTCAAAATATAGTAAATGTAGCTTAATATATACGAATATAAATTAACAATACAGTATCTGTAAGCGTAACCCAAGAATGAACAAATGCCACCGTGAGTAGTTAACGGTACTATCCTTCACTCACCCTGAAATTTTGCAACCAAATATCATAATTAAGAATCAGCCTTGTCAATGTCATACCCAATATTAATTAAAAGCTAGTTAACACAAAAAAAAATTAAGAGAAATGTGAAAATTACTACCAAACATTTAAGTTGCCGGTCTCTAGCGCTATCAGCTGATATTTCAAAACACAAAATATTAATTTCGCCAAAATGGCTATTGATTATTAACATAACTAGTTGAAAAAAAAACATCATTAACTTCAAATTCACGGACATACACCAATAACTAGCTCACGATGGTTTTGCTTGCAAAATAACAAAATAAAATTTAACCTTGGATCACCCTGTACCGTCTCAACCAACATTATCAAAGGAATGCAGGATAGCTGACAAAAAAAAACCGTATTAAATAAAACTCGCAAGAATTTGACCTACGTGAAGGGCAAATATCAACCCATTTAATTCTTAATAAGAAAAAAAACATCTGTACATAATTTACAGAATTTACTTACCACGAAGTGTAGCGATCTATTCGTATTTAGAAAATTTTAATTACAGAACAAATAATTAAAAACGTGAAAATATAGAATCAAAAGGAAATCAACAAAAATTATTTAAAATAGCAGTTTAATCGCGGAATTCGTTGCTTTTAAGGGTTTAATAGTGGCAAAAAAGGCATACCCGTCGTTTTTGTGGCGGGTCTTAGATCAACATGTCCGCGGTCGTCCCAAAATCCGACGAAAAGACGTCGTACTTCTTCTACAAACAAACTCAAGACGGTCTCCCTCGACCACAAGGTAACGCCAAAATGGCAAATAACAAAACAAAGTAGAAGAAATTAGTTGTACCGCATTCACGGATCCAAATTTCTGGGTGTCTTTCTAAAGACTTTAGAATACGATACAGTCGACTCGATCAGTTTGTGAAAAGAACCTCTGCTCCGGTGCCACACCCGATCCTTGCCAAAAATTCCAATATCGATTTTTTTCTTGCAAAGTGACGTCACAAGGGGTTGTTTGTAAGTACACTTTGGTACTCAATTAGGTACATTTTCGAAGGCTTTGGTTTGATGGTATTCCCTTCAACGCATTGGCACAATGTTCTGCCAGTAAAATTAACCCAACCAATGAACGACGGCAATATTCCAACAAAACTAACAATTAAATACATTTTTCCGTGTCCATAAGCCGACATTCATTAATAGTTTGTACAATTCAATCCAGTTTGTACAACTGGAAACAACTTACGGTTTCTCGTCAACCAGGAATACGTGTAGGCATGGATCAGCAGAACCCTTGAATGCTGAACCCTGAGGTACCACTTGTGCTCCCTAGGTGGCGCATGCACAACCTAAAATTAATTGTGGAAAAAGGGCTATCATCCCTTACCCATTTTAACCAAAAATTAGGAAATACGACCAAAAAAAAACAGCTTCTAGGCTCGTCCAAATTACTAGTGAAGTAAAACAAAATGGCAACTAACACAGTTGGGGTTCAAAAATCCAGTACCTCGTCTGACCTCTATCGTCCAAGTCATAAAGCTGTACGAAACTAAATCCCATGACCACCTGCGATCACAGGTAGGGACCGATACCGACCACACGGCGTAAAATCAAGAGTATTAGAACTTGAAATAACAGATTCCAACGTTACATGGCTTAGATGGTCTTCTGAAAAAGTCACAGAGGGCGGCTCAGGACAGAAAACCAGGATCTACAACAGGTTCGACCAAAGAAATTACAGCTGTTCAAATGTCAAAAATAACGTGTTATTTCGTCATGTAAACAAATTCTAATTTATATTAATAGCCAAATATAGTTTTTAGGGCCAAATTCGGACATATTTCCTTAGGGATTAACTATACAGAATGAGGGAAAACAAGGCTGGATCCAAGACAGACTAGTGACGGAAAATTTATAAAAATTAAATTCGAGGTTAGGAAAAATTTTGACTAAATGGAAAAACAAACCAAAATAAAACGTTCAAGGAATAAGTGAATATATTCAAAAAGGTAGGACTAACTCCTAGAAAGCAACTAATCGCTGCGACTGCTATCATAATAATATTTTAATATCGTATGACAAAAACAAACCGTAATAACCTAAATCATATTTGGCACATCGTACTGAAGACTGAGGAAATACATGAAAATATACCAAAACATTAATCTGGTTGTCTTCGTCTGAACTTACGGCGCTTTTAAATTAAACCAAACGCATTAAAATTGTTCTGGATTCGTAATTTTTTTTGAGGTATTGGCGTAGATTTGGGTTCATTTCGTTAAACTTTATACATGTTCTGACGATAATTTTATCACATTCTCCAAATAAAATAAATAAATTCATACGAACTGCATTTGAATAGTTTTCTTGCATGATTTTTAACGGTATTAACCACTTGTATCAGTAATACTTAATAAAATATCAAATCGATAACGAAAGTGACATGACTTAGACAATAGTTTGTCATGGCATACTTACTAAAATCGGAATGGAAATTAAATTGTCGAGAAAATTTTACAAATAATTTTACAAATAAGTCAGAAACTTGACTGGTTAGGTATAGGTACGATAAACAAAAATAAAGAGCAAATTTACATAACTTTTCAAATCAGTAATAATATACAGGGTGTTACGTTAAAAAAACATACTTATGGTCACTTTTTCAAGTAACCAAAATAACTGCATTTTTAAACCACCCTGTATATTGCAACTAAGATTTAGGCATAGGGTAAAAAGCCCCTCAATGTTATTTTACTCTCCACCAAATTTTAGAAAGTAAACTTTGCTTTCTACGGCCAGTGAGTAAGCACAAGAAGATGCCAAATGAGATTTTGGCGAAACGTCTGCAAGTTTCAACTAGAAACGAATCAAACGAACGGATTTATTCCCGGATCAACCACGACACATATTTCTCCATCCGTTAAACCCTACGTACTTCCATATATATATATATATATATATATATATATATATATATATATATATATATATATATATATATATATATATATATATATATATATATATATATATAAACAGGGTGAGTCGGGAGGAATGGGCCTAACTCTAAGGGTGTAATCTATGCGTCAAAATAATAAGAAAAAACTCAAATGTTGTTATCCAATATTCATTTGTTTTCAAATTATAACGCAAAAACAAAATATTGCATTAATTTAGCTTTCTTGTAATAAATGGTATTATTGTCCGCTTTTGATTGTTGTGCTATCACCATCCTGTCAGTGTCAGTATAAATAGTATCAGTATAAAATTTTATATTGATTCACCGTCAACTTTCGAATTTGTATCATTTAAATTTTATAAACTGCCACACATTTATTTACATCTCGAATATGCCAATATCGTTTTCATTATGGTTTGTGTAATGGGAATGCTACAGCGGCTGCTGAACAATATGGTCAACGATTTCCAAATCAAAGAACACCGAACAGAAAGGCATTTATCAGAGTTTTCAACAAACTGTGCGAGACCGGAACGCTTCTTAGTGCTAATGTAACACAGGGTTTGGATTGGTCGAGGTGGTCCTATTAGTTGGCCTCCTAGATCGCCAGACCTCACACCGTTGGACTATAATTTATGCGGTTGGTTAAAAAATGAGGTATACAAAGTAAAAGTAGATACTAGGGATGCATTAATTAGACGCATTAGAAATGCTGCACTCAATATTAAAGAAAGGCACGAATCAATTAGAAGAGCCACGCGCGCCCTTCGTAAACGAAGCAGGAAATGTTTGGAAGTCAATGGCGTTATTTTTGAAAATTTACTAAACCAATGATTTATTTAAAACAATGTTAATGTTGGATATTTTGGTTTAACAATATTATTATTTTATTTAACGCTGTGATTTGAAAACAAATGAATATTGGATAACAACATTTGAGTTTTTTCTTATTATTTTGATGCATAGATTACACCCTTAGAGTTAGGCCCATTCCTCCCGACTCACCCTGTATATACAGGGTGTTTCATAATTGAATGCTGATCCTTAAGGGTGATAATCCTTGGATGATTTTAAGAAAAATTCTTTATATGAACATAGGTCCGCAACAGCTTTATTTCTGAGATACAGGGTGTTGAAATTTAAGAAAAAAATCTGTTTGTCTTCAATATCTCTAAAACCGCTTTGTATTTTTGTTTTAAATTTTGGTAGGTGCAAAGTACGCTTAAAAATACATTTTCTTCAGGATAAAGGTTTTTTTAATTTTCATCAGTGGCGTCCCTGTTAACATGCCCTGCAATATTTTTAATCAAAAAAATGATACGCCACTGTTTTTTTTAAATAACTGTTATTTTTATAATTGCCTTCTATCTTCTCATAAAAATGGTCTCTTGACTTTTTTTTATCCGGCGTACGGTTTTCGAAATAAAGTTCATTCATTTGCTTGTCCCTATGTGATTTTATCTAGTAGTCTCAATTTCACAATTTGTGGTAACCTAAGCATCTAGGCTAGATTTTTATATTTTATAGTAACTATTATTTAGTTCTAGTAATTAAAGCCGTTAAAGAGTGGGATTATTTTGTAGGCTAGAAACATCTAGTATGCTAACAACACATTTCGTTGTTTTATAAACGCAAACAGTTAATTTAATTTTGGTATATTTTGTCCAAAGTTTTTACAAATAAAAATGTATTTTTATGCGTGCTTATTATTAGAACTAAATAATAGTTAGTTACTATAAAATATAAAAATCTAGCCTAGATGCTTTGGTTACCACAAATTGCGAAATTGAGACTACAAGAAAAAAATCACATAGGGACAAGCAAATGAATGAACTTTATTTCGAAAACCGTACGCCGGATAAAAAAAAGTCAAGAGACCATTTTTATGAGAAGATAGAAGGCAATTATAAAAATAACATTTATTTAAAAAAAACAGTGGCGTATCATTTTTTTGATTAAAAATATTGCAGGGCATGTTAACAGGGACGCCACTGATGAAAATTAAAAAAACCTTTATCCTGAAGAAAATGTATTTTTAAGCGTACTTTGCACCTACCAAAATTTCAAACAAAAATACAAAGCGGTTTTAGAGATATTGAAGAAAACAGATTTTTTTCTTAAATTTCAACACCCTGTATCTCAGAAATAAAGCTGTTGCGGACCTATGTTCATATAAAGAATTTTTCTTAAAATCATCCAAGGATTATCACCCTTAAGGATCAGCATTCAATTATGAAACACCCTGTATATATGTATATATATATATATATATATATATATATATATATATATATATATATATATATATATATATATATATATATATATATATATATATATATATATACAGGGTGATTCAAAAGTACTTGGACAAACTTCAGGAAGTGATTGCTGGCATTATTTTAAGGCGAAAAGTTCATATAAACAATGGTCCTTGGCGGCTTCGTTACGGAGATACAGGGTGTTGAAAAATTAGATGACGCCATCTTGTCTGTGGGTGGACATTTCCAACAATTTATTTAAGGCAATTTTATAACTGTTGCTTATTTATTTAAATAAATAGTTGTTATTTTAATAATGTCTGAATGTTTGATGAATTCAAATAAATGTTTTTGATCAATTTCAAATAATTTTTTTAATACATCTGTATAGCCGAATAAAATAATGATTTACCTTTAAACCGTTCCCCGTATGAAAAAAACGCAAGAGACTTTTTTTGTTGCAAATAAAGCAAGGACTCGCAAAATGATTCTCACAATAGTTAAAATGGAATAAGTCAGTGGCGTAGCATAGTTTTCTCAAAAAATGTTATATGAAAGTTTCGTGCCGACGCCACTGGATAAATTAAAGTGCGCGATATCTTTTAAAATGAGTGTCCTTAGGTGCTTATCTCATCCACCGAATTTCATAACACAAGCTCAAAACGTTTAGAAGCTACTTAAAAATTCTTATTTTTTTTTAATTTTTCAACACCCTGTATCTCGGTAACGAAGCCGCCAAGGACCATTGTTTATATGAACTTTTCACCTTAAAATAATGCCAGCAATCACCTTCTGAAGTTTGTCAAAGTACTTTTGAATCACCCTGTATATATATATATATATATATATATATATATATATATATATATATATATATATATATATATATATATATATATATATATATATATATATATATAGGGTAGTCGTTGCTGACTAGTTAGGAAGTAGACTAGTTATATTGGGTTGCGCAGCAAATGAAAGAATACTCTTTAAAGTTGTTCCAAGCTTTCGAAAATATTGATTTTCATCTTCAGGGAGACTACGAAGAATTGTTAGTATTACACATGGTTCGTATGATATTGACCATTGTTTTAAGTGAGATTATAAGCAGGTTTATTACTTACAAATTAATTGAGGATGTTCATTAAAGGTGTTAAAGTATTATCTAAGGAATCAGTGAAGCCTTCCAGGGTGAAGTCGAAAACCAAGCGTCATGAATTACTTAATTATTCTAAGTTTACATTTATTACACAATAGCACAGACAGATTAAAATTACATGAAAGTTATTAATTAAAAATCATTTCTTTCTTAGTTTCTTAGTTTCTTAAAATGCATATTGGCCATGCGGCACGAGATGACAGACTAATTTGTTTAAGCGGGAAACTCACTATGAACTGTCAAAAGTCAATCATTAGCGACATCTGTGTGTTGTATTAGATTATATGTGAAACATGATTACAGAAGTCTGTAAAATTAGGTGAATTATTTATCTTGTTGAGATAACTTGTTAGATTTGTACTACGGTCAGGAAGTGAACCTTAGCGGATGAATTTAAAAGCTTATTTGACTGAGACATCTATGAATTTCAATTAGAATTATTTAAAATTTTAATAAAAAGATTTTGTTTTATGTAGGAAATGGGTAAGTAGCCTTGAATTTGTTGTGAAAGAAAAATTAATTTTTAATTATACAAGCAATTGTCATTCTACTTGAATCTCAGAGTCGCTCAAACGATGATCCTTGTCTAAAAATACTAGATATGAATATATTTCACTTAGGTGTTTGATATCGGTTTTTTTATTTATGCAATTAGGTTCTTGTGAAATAAAGGCCATTTCTAGAAAAGATCTTTTTGAGCTATTTTTCTGTGTAGCAAGTATCTTGGCTGCATTATAATCAAAGTTATGTAGTAAGTTGTTAGCGTGTTCTGCTAGAGCACACCTCTCTGGATGCAGTCTACAATCACTCTTGTGTGATGTGATTCTGTCGGCCAATGGTCTTGTTGTTTGGCCTATGTATATTTTTTCACAGTCTATACACGGAATGCTGTAAACTACATCTGTTCGTCGAGTAAGAGGGACCTTGTCTTTAAGCCTGGAGTGCACCGAAGAAATTGTGAGTACTGGTTTGTTCGCGATTTTGACATTGACTACTTGGTTTATTATTCTGGACAGCGCCGGAGCTATCTCTTTAATGCAGGGAAGTGATATGAATTTAGTTGTTTGTGTCACCTCAGTTATACTATTGTTATTATTTATTAAGTTATGTTCATTTAATATAGGTATGTTAATGGCAGGAGTGCTGAACAAAATTCTATTAATTAGTTTGGGCGGATATGAATTATCGATGAACAATTGGGCCAGGATATCTAAGTTTTTTTTATGTAGAGATGGATCTGAGATTTTTAGAATTCTTGATTTCATTTGTTTATCCAGATTCACCTTCATATTATGTTTATGATACGAGAAATAATTCAGGTATCGTCCTGAGCTGCACGGTTTCCTGTACCAATCTATCGCGATTTTGTTGTTGTGAGTTCGTATAAATTTGGTATCTAGGAAAGGAACCGAGCAGGTAGGGTCTTCAGTTTCTATAGTGAACTGGATGTGTTGATCGAAATCATTTAAGGTTTTTAGTATCTCGTTGATTCCATTTTGAGGTAGTGCTACAATTATATCATCTACGTATTTTTTTAAAAAAAGGGAATTAAAGGAGAGAACAGGAAGAACTGTGTCCAGCAATTCGTCCATTACATACGTTGCAAGTATAGGAGAGACAGAGGATCAAATTGGGGTACCAAAAGTTTGTTTATAGTATTTGTTGTCAAATGAGAAATATGTGTTATCAAAAATAAATTCAATTAATCTAAGAAAGGAGTCTCTGTCTGTATTGCAATAGTTGCTGATGCGATACCAACACTTATAGATGGCCCTGTGTGCCACATCATAGTAAACATTGCTGAAAAGAGAGACAACATCGAGGCTTGCAACCACATAACCATCTGGAAGCTGTAATTGGTTAAATTTTTCATAGACTTGAAAAGAGTCTTTAGTATAATAATCATTATCGAGGTCGTATGCCTTTGTGAGGATATCGGTTACAAAAATTGCAATAAATTCCGTGGGTGCACCAATTGAATCTACAATTGGCCTGACAGATAAGGTTGGTTTATGGATTTTAGGTAACGAATAAAATTTTGGAGATGTACTCTTGTAACCTGTAAGCTTTTTCTTTGTGGCCTCATCTATCTGTCCCGCATTATACAATTGTTTGATTAATTCATTACACTTTCTTTGAATCGAAAGTGTAGGGTCTCTTGGTAAACTGATGTAAGATTCATCATTATGGATTAATTCATTAGAGAGTTGTAAATATTGTTCTTTTTCCATGATAACAGTTATATTGCCTTTGTCGGATCTAGTTAATATGATGTTAGGGTTGTCCTTAATGAACTTTGTTGATTTATAGAGTAAGTTATGGAAAAGTGATTTGTTATGTTTGTTTGAGTTTATATAATTTGTGAGGATGTTAGTAGTTCTTGAGATGGTGATATTTTTTATTGCGGTATCATTTATAGATGAAGTAACAAAGTCAAGATCTGCCAAGATGTTTTTTATAGATATATCTTTTCCCACAACCGGCTCAACACTAAACTTTGGGCCGAGAGACAAGAACTGGAGGATATCATTGGGGATCTCTATGTTGGTAAGATTTTTTATCCATTCCGGTTTAGTCTTAAGGCGGTTGTGAAGTTCGATAGATTTTAAGTTATTTAATTTGTTAATATTGCTTGTTTTAATTTTATGGAATAATCTATTGTAATTTCTTTGTTGTTTGCTAGAAAAGTTGTTGAAAATGGCTTCATTAGTGCTTTCAATGATTGCTCGTTTGAACGATATAAGTGAGGATTCAAGATTACTAATTAGTTTATGATTAGCAGAAATTTCAATATTAATAAGTTTATTTCCCAACCTACGATTGAAGTCCATGGCCCGTTGAGAGTCCTGCCGGAGGAGAAGTTGTTCTATTGGCCCTGTTGTTGCTGTGATGGGTTGTGACCGTATCCCCATTTGTCTGCATTGTAGTAGAAACGATCTTCTATTATACTCCTTAGCTAACTTAACTTTGGATTTCGCTCAATCCTTTAAATTTTTCACTGTGAAAAATTTAAAGGTTTGGGCGAAAACCAAAGTTAAGTTAGCTAAGGAGTATAATAGAAGATCGTTTCTACTACAATGCAGACAAATGGGGATACGGTCACAACCCATCACAGCAACAACAGGGCCAATAGAACAACTTCTCCTCCGGCAGGACTCTCAACGGGCCATGGACTTCAATCGTAGGTTGGGAAATAAACTTATTAATATTGAAATTTCTGCTAATCATAAACTAATTAGTAATCTTGAATCCTCACTTATATCGTTCAAACGAGCAATCATTGAAAGCACTAATGAAGCCATTTTCAACAACTTTTCTAGCAAACAACAAAGAAATTACAATAGATTATTCCATAAAATTAAAACAAGCAATATTAACAAATTAAATAACTTAAAATCTATCGAACTTCACAACCGCCTTAAGACTAAACCGGAATGGATAAAAAATCTTACCAACATAGAGATCCCCAATGATATCCTCCAGTTCTTGTCTCTCGGCCCAAAGTTTAGTGTTGAGCCGGTTGTGGGAAAAGATATATCTATAAAAAACATCTTGGCAGATCTTGACTTTGTTACTTCATCTATAAATGATACCGCAATAAAAATATCACCATCTCAAGAACTACTAACATCCTCACAAATTATATAAACTCAAACAAACATAACAAATCACTTTTCCATAACTTACTCTATAAATCAAAAAGGTTCATTAAGGACAACCCTAACCTCATATTAACTAGTTCCGACAAAGGCAATGTAACTGTTATCATGGAAAAATAACAATATTGTCACGCTAGGGGTCGTCGGGGTTGATAAATTAGGCTGCGGTTTACCAAAACACTTGTATAATTTATTCAGGTACACAATTCACTTACGTTGCTAGGTTGGGTAGCGTAGGGGGCAGCTTCTATCGGAGTACTCGGTCAGCCTAAAGGGCTGGCGCTAATTGTACGGTTCGTGCGGCACCACAGTGACGCCTCCTTTTGCACCTCGCTGGTACGCTTTTTATATGAATCCCCCAAGAACAGTTTATACTAACGGTTCAAACTGGTCAGGGTTCATAAAATAAAAGCGAGGCCAGCGATATGCAATCGCAGCACGTAGAGTGGTTTCCGAAATGTTAAATAAATAATATGAAAAATGTATAGAAATTTGGAAAAAATGATGAATATCTGGGGAAATATGACATTTTCCCCGCGCCTGTAAAAGCTAGCCCCTAGCTTTAAAAATTTACACATCACACGTTTACAAAATACAAATATACAAAATACAAATATAGCATAAACAAAATATACAATAAACAAATACCATATAAACAAACGATTTGGAGCTCGCAGGCTCGGTACACTCTGTATTTATTTGGGTGAAATGAGGAGTGGTGAAACTAGCTTAAAAATGAAGAATAAAAATGGTTACTGTCCTGGTAGTCTGGTTCACATTTACACACTGTCTTTACAAAGTTCTATTTTTAGGGAGTTCCAACACGTTACTGATCGAATAGCCTACACACCGACAAAACCCGACACATCTTAGGCGCCACACGTTGAGGCTGGTCGTCATGGGTTTCTTGTTCAGATGCACCAGTCACGGTTCCTGTGTCCTGGGGTTGGGATCGGCTAGTTGTGTTGCCGACTCCCAGTGCAGCAGGGGTCTCCCTCCTCCGAAGAGTGCGGCCATCCGGACTTTGGGTCGGCTGAGCCGTGAGTGACGGGAACTTTGCTGGGCTGATCCTGAGACTAGTTGTGGTCAACCAGCGCTGTAAGTTCCTTAGATATGTACATTGTACCAGTGTCATCACGGCTCGTTGTGCAGGAGTTCAGTCCTAGTGAGGGAAGACCAGGCTGGCGAGACATGGTGGACCGTGCGTGGCTGATGCATGACGCTGGCTGTGTGGCCGCAAGCGGCGACTGGCCTTTGGTTTTTTGGTGTGTTTGGTGGCTCTCGATCCAGGTCGTGTGGTCTCCCAATGGTACATGAAAACAAAAAAAGACTACCGGCAGTTAAAAGGAAAAAAAAAACAGTTTATAAATAATGAAAAATAATGAAAACCTACATGATACTATGATGTTTAAGTAAAAGTAGACAGACTAAGAACATTCACCCGGTTTTTACATACGACTTCTATTGGTATCTAAGTATTACTCTCTTGGAGACAGTGAGACATACGTCTCTAATTCATCAGGGGGAAAACAAAATTATACACATTTACATAACAATTTAAAACCCAAATATAGCGTAATCACATCATCAAATATTTACCATATTTACCATCCTATTTATTCATTAATAAAGTCACATAAACTTCAAATACTACTTGCATAAAACTCTTAATATTTCACATAGGCAGACATTCAACCCTATATGAAGGTCCTCTTCCATGTCTCCCTATACTCACATAATGACTCTTAGTCATAACGGTACCCATACCACCATCGAGGAGGCGAACATTCAGCTCTATGCTCAGGGCCATCTTCCATGTTCCCCTACTCGGAAAACATATTATGACTTTTAGTCATAAATAAAATAAATAATCATATACATAACACATATCACCATCAAATAGGCGGACATTCAACTCCGTGTTCAGAGTCTTCTTCCATGTCCGCCTATTTGGAAAACATATGGCTTTCAGTCATATAAACAAATAAACACACAATTATAAAATGCATATGGTAATCATTATTGTACGCTATATTTAAATTTACTTAATAATAATAATATTCGACTTAAAAGTAAATAAGAAGTTGGAGGTGCCGTTCTAATATGCGGTCTACCGTCCTACATACAGTCTATGTGTGTACGCTATTATTCTAATATGCGGTCTACCTGCTAATAACTTTAACATAAATAATATAAATTGTGTTTACAACAGTGAGGAAGGAATATCTTTGAGAAATTATCAATGTTTACACTTTGATTGTACTGGTAAGAAACAATCTTAACAAAATCTAACATTGATAATTTCTCAAAGATATTCCTTCCTCACTGTTGTAAACACAATTTATATTATTTTATTACTTTAATACTCTAATCGGATTTTCCCAAACTCGCAAAAATAAAGTAAATACGCTCGGGGCGGAATTGGGGTGCAGGATTAACATACCTGAGAGATCACTATTTTTGGAATAATTATGCGGGCGGAGTTAGGCACTGCTCACAATTAGATATTAAATGTTAAAGTTATTAGCAGGTAGACCGCATATTAGAATAATAGCGTACACACATAGACTGTATGTAGGACGGTAGACCGCATATTAGAACGGCACCAAGTTGGATTTATAAAAAAAAATTCTGACCCTGATTTATTTTTCAATGTCTCAGTCATAAAATATACCCTTGTTTTTGTTTAACTTATTTTCATTAGACACCGTATATTACAATTTAACTTTAACAACAATACCTGGGTGAATGGCATGTTTAATATTATATATCAATTGTTTACTTTTCTGCTGATTAAATAAAATAATGAACTGTCTACCTTTACCTTCGTGATTTATTTATAGTAATGAACTTGATCAAATTTATACGTGATGATATGTTTGTTTATTATAAACGCAAAAAATAAAAATTAGTATTCTAAATGATTAATGACTTAAAGGCTGTAGAGATTATGACATCAGGTTTCGTCTAGTTTGGAAAGGGAGCAAGATAGGCTTGTGCCACTGGGTAATTCTAAGTTTCTTGTTGGTATTTCTATAATGAATTGCTATGTTGAGTCGTCAGTCTGTCTGGGACTAGAGTTTGCATTATTGGTTTTGGACTTTTTGCATGTCAGCCATAATAGTAGATACCTTGTTAATATATAAATTACAAACAGTGCAAAGGCCGCAATCAATGTACCTAAGAAAATGTCGTGCTGTATAAGGTCATTTTCCCCTCGTACGGGGTTAATAAAATTAGGGATTACCGTAAAAGCATTGGGATTTTTAAAGAAGAGCATTGCCAGTAATACAGATAAGATAATATTCCAGATTAAAAATATTGTTCCGCTAGTAATGTTGTGTGTAATTGGTAATATGTATTTAATGTGGTTTTGTAGGGTGTCCGTGATTTCTTGGACTTCATCTTTAGTGGTGGTTATATTTAGGTGGGGGATTGTAAGAGTCCAATTGGGATTTAGAGATTCTTGTAGATCAAGAAATTGGGGAGCGTTTGGGTATTTTGGATTAAGGACGAAGGATTTTAGGTTGGTCCATGCTGCGGGGAGGATGTGAATAGTGGATGCCTCTATAAGTGGGCGTTCCTTACATGGAAATCTTTTTGGGATTAGTATCTCTCCTTCTGCGAACAACTCGCAATTGCAGGGGACGGTTACCTTTATTGCTCCGGGGAATGTATAGGATTTGTGCGGAATTGTTGTTGTAGTATTAGGGCAAACAATTTTTGAATCTGGCTTGGGGTGTGTTACAATGTACACTTCTTGTGTTATTTCCGATATTACCGTTGTGTCGGATTTGTGACACTGCATAGGGCAGTGGTAATTTAGTTCTATTACTGACGCACCCTTAAAAAGCTTTTTTGCGCAGTTAGGTCCCTGAAATGAGTCTGCAGAAAAACGTGGTATGTAACAGAGTCTATCATCAAAGGGTTTGCAATGTCTAAGGCCCGAGCCTGATATTTGGCGGATCTCTGAGAGTTGATGATTTTCCTGATATGATACTGCCAAATATAAAGCTTGGTGTTGGATAGTACATGTTTGGTTATTCCAAGAAAATGGTATAGTAATTAGTTCAAATAGTTCCCAATTATTCGATTTTTGCGTTATAGGGACTCTAATGTTTATGAAAATTTTATCAGCCGAAAATGTGCAATCGCAGATACTTAGTTGATAGTAGTTAGAAATTTTTTGTAAAGGTATAGCGAGACTTTGCCCGTAGGCATCTATTTCTTTGTTCAAATTTCGAAGATCGTGGGTAAGGACTTCGGGACCTAAAATTGATATGGGTATGCGGTGCTGCATACACGAATTTAGGATACCTTGTCTTTTAATTGCCCTGGTCGTTTTTACTTGCCGGTTTACAGTTCTAAATTGTCTCTTTAGAATTGAAACTATATCGGCGTTGAGGTGGTTTTCCTCTTTGATCACAGAATTTTTGAGCTCATTTGCATACGCTTCTACTCTACGTAAGTGTTTTTCCGTAGTGTTAAAAGCTTTGCTTACTGAATTTTCATATTCAAGGAATTTTTCGGACCTTTGAGAGATAGTTGTTAAAGTTTTAGATAATGCTTTGTTTAGATTTAATACTTGTTCTTGAAGATTACTTTCGTCCATGACTAGTGAGTCTAATTTGTGTTGGGTGGCTACCCCACAACACCAAGATAATCCTTCTCCCAAAAAATCTAACGCGCGTTTTTGCATGAAGTTTTCCGAAAGTTTAGAGTATTTTTTAAGGTATTTCGTGTTCCAGTTTTGCTCGAGAGAGTGAAATTCTGTATCGAAAGCATCTTCAAGATTATTGAGAATATTTTGAAAGTAACAATGAGATTCGCTATTATTACAAGGTCATTTTGTTTTTTATCTGTGCTTACTTCTTCGGCTTCATACCATTTAGCTTCGTATGTCAATGGTATGGTTGCTTCATACGTTACCGTTAGAGGAAGTGGTCGCCAAAATGCTCCTGCTGAAAGTTCCAATCCTTGTGTGGTGGCATGGTGTAAAAATATGATGATGATAAACATCCTATAATATATAGAGAGAATATTGTGATTAATATTAGGAGATGAGACTGAAATGTTATCGACTCTAGACTCTATAGTAGGGTATAAATTTCTATATTAATATTTTATATGTGCAAAAATGCTTGAATATTAGTATAAGGATATATATTAAAAAAAAATTCAAAATAATAGTTTAAGTTATGTACATATTATAATTTATTTTAGGTGTCTTCTTTAGGCGGGGTGACCTCTGGGGTCCATGGATCGTTATAAGGTAGAATACGGCTGACGTGGATTACATCTTTTTTACATGTCTGGGAAGGGCCTTTGCGGACTTCGTATTTTACCTCGCTCAATTTCTTGGTAATGAAGTATGGTCCGAACCATCTTAAGAGTAGTTTTTCGCTTCTGCCTACTTTCCTGACTGGGGTGAACACTTTGACTTTGTCCCCTTCTTGAAATTCTAAGTGCCTGTGCTTGTCATCGTAGCGTTGTTTGTCTAGGTGCTGCTTTCTAACGATGTTATCTACAGCTTCGCTTCTGGCTGCTAATGCAATTTCTCGTAGTTTGAAGCTATCCGTTGCGATGTTTGTCTCCATTAGGTTTGCTTCTGTAGGCAAGATTGGTTCACGTCCATAGACTAACATGAATGGCGAAAATTTGGTAGTTTCTTGTCTGGCGGTATTATAGGCAAAAGTGACTAGTGGGAGTGCTACATCCCAATCTGTCTGGTTTGTATTAGTGTATATTGCTAGCATATCGGCTAAAGTTTTGTTAAATCTTTCAGTTAGTCCGTTGCATGCGGGGTGATAGGCAGTTGTATACTGATTAACTGTTCCCATACTCTTTGCGAGTTCTTGGACTAACTCTGAACGAAATGTTTGGCCTCGGTCACTTAATAGGTACCTGGGTGCGCCATAATGTTTTCTAGGATGAATTTCGCCACAGGCTCCGCTTTTCCAGAAGATAAGGCCTTTGTTTCAGCCCACCGTGTAGCATAATCTGTAGCTACTATGATAACGGTTTTTCCTGACTTACTTCTTCTGAACGGACCTAGGATGTCTATGCCAACTCTCTGAAAGGGTGTACTCACCGGGATAGGTTGTAAAAGGCCAACTGGTCGTCTATTTTCTTGTCCTTTTCTAGCTTGGCAGTCAACACATCCTTTGACGAACTTTTCTACGTCTTTTTGTAGGCCTGTCCAGTAATACCTGTTTTTGATTTTATGTAGAGTTTTGGTTATACCTAAATGTCCTGAAAGGGGCTCACAGTGGTGGCTAAAAAGAATTTCTTGAATTAACTGTTTTGGGATTACAAGTAAGTTTTCAGAACCTTCTGGTGAGGGGTTGATTTTGTATAGAGCACCATCTATGATGCGGAAATTTTTTGCTCTTCGTCTCAGGCCTAGAGGAAATGATCCGTCATCCGGATCTGTAACGGCTTTTATTAGATTTACAATTTCATCATCCGCAGCTTGCTCCGAAACGATATCTGAGGGTTGCAGCAAAAATGTAGGAATTTCGTCAACATCTTGGCTTGTTTCTGCACTAAGGACAGGATTTCTAGATAGGCAGTCCGCGTCTTTGTGAGACGATCCGCTTTTATGAACTATAGTGTAGTCGTATTCTGAAAGTTTTAGTGACCATCTTGCAAGGCGGCCGGTTGGGTCCTTTAGGGAGCGGATCCAGCAAAGGGCATGGTGATCGGTGACAATTTTTACTGGTCGTCCATATATTAAATGTCTAAGATATCCTAGTGACCAAATAGCTGCTAATCCTTCCAATTCCGTGATTCCGTAGTTTGTTTCAGCTTTTGATAAGCTGCGGCTTATGTAGGCTATTGGGTGTGCCTTTCCATCGTTTTCTTCTTGTAGTAAGACGGCACCTATTCCGATTCTGGAAGCATCTACTCGTAGTTCGCATCCTTTGTTTGGGTTAAAGTGTGATAGGACAGGGGCTGTAAGAAGTTTTTCTTTTAATACGTCAAATGATTGTTGTTGCGTTGGTCCCCAGGTAAATTTGCTGTCGTTCTTGGTTGTTTCGTGTAATGGTCGAGCTAAGAGAGAGAAATTTTTTATGAACTTTCTATAATAGTTACACAGCCCTAAAAAACTTTGAATGGACTTGATGTCGTGTGGCACTGGGAAGTTCTTTATAGCAAGAAGTTTGTCTTCGTCTGGTGATATTCCGTTTTCGCTAACAATGTGTCCTAAGACTTTGACCTCTGTTTTTGCGTAGTTACATTTGCTCGGCTTAAGGGTGAGTCCTGCTTCTCGTAGTCTTTCGAAAACTTTTCGAAGTTTTTCTATATGCTCTTCTTTGGTTCTGGAAAATACTAAAATATCGTCGAGATAAATTACCACGTCTTTCCATTTCATTCCCTGAAATACCCTGTCAGCTAGTGCCTGGAACGTGGCTGGTGCGTTACATAATCCGAAACTGAGGACATTGAATTCGTAGGATCCGTGACCTTGTGCCACAAAGACCGTATATTGCTTCGAGTCTTCTTCCACTCTTACTTGAAAATAGCCACTGAACATATCCAAACAACTGAAGTATTTGGCTTTTCCGAAATATGTAAGTATATCGTCAATGTTGGGAATGGGATAACTGGATTTGCGGGTAACACCATTAACTTTTCTGTAATCTACACAAAATCTCACTGTACCATCTCTCTTTTTGACGAGTACTATAGGACTTGCCCATGGAGAATGACAGGGCCGTATTATATCATTGCTCAACATTTCTTGTATCTGTCCATCTATTATTTCCCGTTCTTTTTGGGACACTCTGTAAGGACGGCACTTTATAGGTTGTGCGTCACCGACGTCTATTTTATGTTCGACGAGGCTGGTTAAGCCCATTTTACGTGTCGATTTTGAGAATACGTCTGAGAATTCTTGGAGTAGGTGTTCCATTTTTACTTTAAAGTCTGGGTCGTCAAGGTGGCCTAAATCGTGGTCTTCGAGGGTGACTTCATCCTCATTGTTCTGGTCCAAGTATAGAATGATGCTGGGTTGCGGTGTTGCCACCTTTTCTATGGTTTGGATGAAACCGATGGTTTGTCCCTTGTACAATCGTACTGGGTAGGAGCCCTTGTTCATTATTGTCATATTTAATTCACTTTTGTGGACTGATATTTTCACCATTAGTAACTTATTTGCAATAAAAAAGTTTTCGTTTTCGAAAAAATCGTACTCCGTAAGGGCCTCTTTTTCATTATTACAGCTTGTAGAGATGACGGAAATTTCGCCTGGCTTTATGATTACGTCGTTTCGCAAGAGTACTTTCTCTGACGTATTTATGACGTGTTTTGTCAGCAGGTCTTGAGTGTTTGGTTCTGTATTCTCTTCGGTTTTTTCTGGGACTATCGCCATTTTTGGCTGATTGTTTAAATTACATTCCTGTTCGGGTACTGCTGAAAGCAATGATATTTTCTCGAGGGCTGCAACGGTTTCTTTTTGATTAGTCTGTTGTAAATATATTTTGTTTTTCTGTAGACTATCGGTGCTCGTGTGTGCAGGTATGCTTATCTTCGCTGAGGTATCTTCGAGCTGGTATGTTTTTTGACGTTCTTGGCAAAGTTCCTGTAAATGATATTTGATATTTTTTAAGGCTTCTTTTTTATAGCTTTCGTAGAGCTGTGCCTTGGAAAGTGTTGTAGGACACGTTTCTGGTGCGGGCGGTCCTGTGAAATGGTTTGTGGAACTTATATTTGTTCTTTCCGAATTGATTGGTATATTGTATTTTATGTGTTTGTGGATCAGCTCGATTGACCTTGACCTGAGACAGATTGCCGCTAAATGCTGCTCTAAAAATTCTAGACCTAATATTAGAGGGAAGGGGAGTGTTTCAATTACTAGTGCTTTGCATGGGGTAGAGAAATCTGAAAATTCTAGCTGAAGACAGGTATTTCCCAAGACGGGTACTCTATGTCCTCCAGCTGCTAAAAGATGAGTATTGTGTTTATTTTGGAAGCCTGAAATAAAACTTTTTTTCACGATATTCATTTGGGATCCTGTGTCAATTACTGCTCTAATTTCTCTGCCGTTAATAGACACTGTAACTGTTAATAGTTCTTTCCGCTGTTTAGAAGCTTCAGAACCCTCTTGTGTGGAGAGGACGACGTCGGGTTCAGAAACGGCGTCCTGTGTCGTTTGGGTTTCTATTAAACGTAGTGTTTTGGCACGCTGACGCTGTATGTCCTACTTTGTTACAGTTGTAACACCTAGGGCGTCCATCGTGGTTCCTTGTATTTGGAATGTATGACGTATTTCTTTGTTTCCGAGGTGGGTTTTGCCTAGGAGGGCTATTGTAATTTTGGTTTTGGTTTCTTTGATAATCCCTATTATTCCAATGACTTTGATGATTGGGTTGGTTTTGAGGGTAGTATCTTCTTGTGTTTGAATAGTTTTGCCCTTGTTGGTGTGAATGTGAATACTTATTTCTATTTTGGCGATAATTATTATTTTGGTAGATGGAGCGACCTCCAAAATTGTTGTTTCCCTGGTTGCAGCAGTGTCCGGTACAGGACCCATTCCCTTGTGGAAATGTCGTATTGCGATTGGAACCGCTGTCGTCATCTTCGAGCTTATCTACTACCTTTTTGAGTTGTGTCCAGTCCATTTGGGTATCCGAGATAAGGCGGTAATGTTTACGCAAGTCGTCTCTCAGGCCGCTTTCGAAAAATTTTATAAACCCTCCCACGTCACAGTCTGGGTCATATTCTCCATAGGTGTTTAAAAGATCGAAGTAGTAAGATCTTATCGATTCTTTAGGTTGCTGTGTCCTGGAATAGAGCACTTTTTCTAGTGATCCTTTTGTCTTACGTTTTCCGAATTCCCTAAGGAAATCTTCTTTGATGTCTGTCCATTTTGTATCTGCATTATTCTGGTCGTTTTTGTGCCTTGTTATCCATAGATGGGCCGCACCTTCTAAAAATGATTCCATATATGACATTTTTAGTGCGTCAGTCCATCCGTTAGCAGCGCTAGTTCTTTCGTATTGCTTTAGAAATGATGAGGCGTTGCTGGTGCAAGGATTGAACGTTGAAGGGCATAAAAAGTTGGGAACCGCAGGAGACTTTGGGGCGGCTAAACTGTCGGCAAATGTCGTATCTGCCATCGTGGTTGCTTCTTGTTGAGGGGGTTCGGGGTTCGGATTGTCAAACACTTCGTCGTCGTCGTCCGTGCTATCCTCGGAGGATTGGTCGCAATTAGCGTTGTCTGTTGGGGGTGTTTGATTCGTGGGTTCTGTACAACCCTCTGTCTTGTTGGCACTATTTGTTATATCACTAATGTTCTGCTTATTATCACTACTATTTTTGTTGTCACTAACACTAAAATTATCGTTTTCAGGGGTGGCTGGCGGTGATCGAGAAACTCGCGATGCTCTCGCGAATGGATCGGGGTTCCCGAAAAGCTCTGTACTGCGGTGGACCGGAGAAAACGTATTTTTATTATCTATAACTAGTTTATATTTGACGCTAGTGGACCTTGTTATCGGGCGTGGCGGTTGTTCATTAGACATCAGAGGCAAAATATCCGTATATTATGTTAAGTATTAACCCTAATAATGATAAATAAAATATAAATATTTCTGTGGTACCTTATCAAAATGGCGATAAAAAAAAAGGCAGTACAAATATACCTATAAAGTAATAAAAAATAATTTAAAGAGATATTTAGGAAAATAGGAAAATTTTATATTTAAATGGCGCTTCAATATATAAACATGTTTATAAAAATAACGATACTATTTGCATAACACTTTGTTAATAATATTATAATAATAGCATGTTCAACTTTAATTGATAACATACCAAGTACGCGAACCTTGTGTATTAAATTTCAAAATACACTTTAAGTTCATGAGCGACGACCTCAATGTCAAAACAAAATATTATATTTCATTGTCGCCAAATAAATTTAAAAATTTCCTTTTTAATCTCAGGGCCCTTAATTGTTGCTCGTTTGAAATAAAAATTTTTACGGGTAGTGTATTTGGTAAACCTAACGATGTGCCGTTATTAACAACCCTCAACTTCTCTTGCCTTTTTCGTTCTCTTTGAATCTTGTTAAGCTTCCTACGGGCCATAAAAATTAAATAAAAGGGATAACAGGAATAAAAGGGTTGAGGGCAGTTTAGTGATTAACCACAATATATAATAATTCTGGCCTCGCCAGCGTTAACGGGCACGAGGTGGAACTATTTCTATATTTAGCAGTCTATGTAATCTAATCTCGCCAGCGTTAACGGGCACAAGACAGGACTACAGTAGACGCTTTGAGGTGGGATTTATAGTAAACCTAGCCTCGCCAGCGTTAACGGGCACGAGGTGGGTTTTCCTATAGGTTCTGTTTGGATAATTTTAATCTCGCCAGCGTTAACGGGCACAAGACAAAATTATGTCAAACGTTTTTTGGGATGAGAATGGGGTAGGAAAATTATATAGACGTAAAAAGCACTGTAAAAATTCCCCTTAAAACCACTGTAAAATAAATACCCTTTAAAAACCAATGTAAAAAAAACCCTGAAAAAAAACACTGTAAAAATGCCCTTTAAAAAAAAATCACTGTAAAATATAATTTGACAAAAAAAAATGCACTATAACGCCCTGCAAAAAAAAACACTTTAAAAATGCACTGAAAAACACTAAAATGACCTGAAAGGGATAGTAAAAAATTATAAAACACAAAAGGCCCTTGGCAAGTTAGGAAGAACTTACCAACGAGAACGAACCAGGCACCTCCACCAAATGTCACGCTAGGGGTCGTCGGGGTTGATAAATTAGGCTGCGGTTTACCAAAACACTTGTATAATTTCTTCAGGTACACAATTCACTTACGTTGCTAGGTTGGGTAGCGTAGGGGGCAGCTTCTATCGGAGTACTCGGTCAGCCTAAAGGGCTGGCGCTAATTGTACCGTTCGTGCGGCACCACAGTGACGCCTCCTTTTGCACCTCGCTGGTACGCTTTTTATATGAATCCCCCAAGAACAGTTTATACTAACGGTTCAAACTGGTCAGGGTTCATAAAATAAAGGCGAGGCCAGCGATATGCAATCGCAGCACGTAGAGTGGTTTCCGAAATGTTAAATAAATAATATGAAAAATGTATAGAAATTTGGAAAAAATGATGAATATCTGGGGAAATATGACAATATTTACAACTCTCTAATGAATTAATCCATAATGATGAATCTTACATCAGTTTACCAAGAGACTCTACACTTTCGATTCAAAGAAAGTGTAATGAATTAATCAAACAATTGTATAATGCGGGACAGATAGATGAGGCCACAAAGAAAAAGCTTACAGGTTACAAGAGTACATATCCAAAAATTTATTCGTTACCTAAAATCCATAAACCAACCTTGTCTGTCAGGCCAATTGTAGCTTCAATTGGTGCACCCACGCAATTTATTGCAATTTTTGTAACCGATATCCTCACAAAGGCATACGACCTCGATAATGATTATTATATTAAAGGCTCTTTTCAAGTCTATGAAAAATTTAACCAATTACAGCTTCCAGATGGTTATGTGGTTGCAAGCCTCGAAGTTGTCTCTCTTTTCAGCAATGTTTACTATGATGTGGCACACAGGGCCATCTATAAGTGTTGGTATCGCATCAGCAACTATTGCAATACAGACAGAGACTCCTTTCTTAGATTAATTGAATTTATTTTTGATAACACATATTTCTCATTTGACAACAAATACTATAAACAAACTTTTGGTACCCCAATTTGATCCTTTGTCTCTCCTATACTTGCAACGTATGTAATGGACGAATTGCTGGACACAGTTCTTCCTGTTCTCTCCTTTAATCCCCTTTTTTTAAAAAAATACGTAGATGATATAATTGTAGCACTACCCCTAAATGGAATCAACGAGATACTAGAAACCTTAAATGATTTCGATCAACAGATGTCTCAGTCAAATAAGCTTTTAAATTCATCAGCTAAGGTTCACTTCCTGACCGTAGTACAAATCTAAGAAGTTATCTCAGTAGGTATGGCATTACCTGAGACGAAGAAGAAGAATGTGTACATAACCTCACTATTACAGGGATATAGATGACGCACTGTTGTAGTCATTCGATTTAATCATTTATTAAATTGAAAAAAGTTTTCGGACCGAATGAGTCTTGAACCGCCAACCTTCCGATTAGAACTCCAACGCCGTATCCATCGAGCCACCGAAGTATATTAATAATTTAGCCTTTCAAGTCCAAGTCATTCATTAAGCGGCGTAACAAACTTATTCCATGGCAGAGAGCACAACCTGTTTGAGGTTTAAAGCTCAAAGGCAGTAATGTAAAAATAACAAAATGATGATTTTAAGGATAGGATATAATGAAATAATTTATTAGTTTAGAAATTATTAATCTCCACGTAGGTATATCACTCACATGACGGTACTATTAAAATCTATAAATAAAAAATTTAATTACAACGTATTTAAGATTAAGTAGATAATAATGATTAAAGTATGCAGTTTTAATTGCAGCATTGTTAAGAATAATTATAAATAGGGCAGGGTTGATCTATGTATGATGATGCGAATAATATTGTACAGAGTAGCAGCTTAGAATAAAATAAAATATCTTACCCAGGCAGCATCCTCAAAAGTACTACTACATCCAAGTTTTGCTTTCCTCTGACGAACTTTTAAGAACTGAAAGTAATGATAATATTGTATGTGAATGAATATATACGCTACTCTGTGAAATCGATGATAGAAAGAAACAGTACAATAAATTCATGGGTATGGGTTCGAAAGTTATAGAATGATTTAAACGAGCTCACACTTAGGGCAGAGAATTACGTGTAACGTAGTAGAACATTAAAAGAAACAGGGATCGCTAAGTGTTCAGGACAAAATGACTAAGTATATGTGTTTATGTATTGAGGATAGAATGGAGAAGATATTAAAATAGGCTCGCGTGAGGAGCTTTAAAATAGGTTGGGTTTTCCGACAAAATGGTGAAGGTGTTAAAAGTAACAAAGAGGGTTCGTAATATGTAGTTATTTGTGAATAAAAGAAGTTTTAAGAAGTAATTACAAGGATTTGTAAGAAAAAGACTATTTTCAATAAACTATTTTACATTTGCGTACCCTAATATTTTTGTGCAATATAAACTACACTTTTCCCTGTCTTACTTTAACTGCCTTGAGACAGTCAAAATATTAGCATATCGTTTATTACAACATTTAATCGTTATTTCAGCGATTTAAAATGTATAGTTCCTCAGCGACTGATAAGATGATACATAAAATAGTAAACTAGTATCAACGAAAGAAAAGGCTGCGAATGTTACTTGTCACTGATCATTTTAGGTACATCACTTGTCATTTGGCACATGTTAAATGTCAAAATCAAGATTTGATTTAGATCACGTGTTGAGGATGACGTCATAACCCGTGGTTAGTGATTGTATTTTAATGTTTAATGACTAGGACTGTCGAAACGAACAACATGTAGAGGAAGTAGAGGACAATAATTTTATGCTGACATCCTTTTAGTCATTAGCTTGTAAGAATGCTTGTCTGTCAGTTCGTTTGTTCGCATAACTTATTAAGGAGGTTATTCCTACGTTGGAACGTATTTAGTTGAGGGCTTCCGGTCAGTCTTATTTTATGAACGTTAATTATAAAGTTCTGGCAATTATTACAAACATTATTAAACATTATACAGGTATAATATTTAATTTAATATTTATAATATTTGTTAAACTCATGTATATAACAATTGTAAAAAAACACCTTAACACCAGACGTGAACTGATCCCTCAAGCGCGCTCCATCTCGATTTTTATGGATAAAAACGATTCTTTCAAAGCAAAACCCGTGTTTACTTAAACAAATTAATTCTATATTTTTAGTTTCTTTATTAATTACATTTACTTTACAATTTTATATATTTGTTATATCCGAGTTTATTATTTAATTACAGTCTGTTCTTTGCTTCTTATATCCATAGGACCTAGAGTTACTTCAGGAAGAAACTTTCTCTTCACTGAATTCGGTCTGTACAGCCTGGTTTCCATATTTGTTGTTGCAGTATGGTCTTTCGTTCGTCGAATGTTCTTTGATATAATAAGTACTGGGTCTGTCTTGTGGAGAATCATATTTTTTATTGTTTCAAAATTTATTAATTTTGATGCAGCATAATTTGAAGAGATACCTTTTACCTTACAAACTACTTCTTCTGTGTTGCATTTTGTCGAGTGAACTTAATGCGTAATTCTTAGGACCTCCAGAAACGAACTTGGTGATATAACTACCGGAACCATTGCACTCTAATTCATTAGTCAGATCTCCGATAAATTCACCTGTTGGTAAATCAATCTGACCCGGTCTGGACACATAAATTACAGAGTCCGTGTCGTAATAAAGGACCCCGTCTTCGAGTTCTTGAAGATAGCTGTATAACTTCAATCTAGCCAGTGCCGTTACGAAAGCAGCAATATACACATTAACAGTAGATAGTGGATCAGATGATTCTTCTGTGTGCTCATAACTAACAATCAATGTTTTTCATTAACAGGGAAAACGCCATTAACATAAATTCCGGAATTAGTAAACAAGGTAAAAAAAATCCTCTTTCATTGTATGTGGAGAGTAATATTCGATTGGGGAAGTGTTTCAACATAGCTTTCCTTAGCCTTGTTATTAAACATGCGAGGAAAATATCCTTTTTTAAAGGTGTCTGGAAGACCGAAAGCTTTGGGCAGTTTTGCTAAAGCCATCGGAAAATAATTTAGCTAGTCTATAAATTTGACATTCCCCACCAACATCATAATGATTCTGGTTCCTCTCATAATAAGTTCAGGTGTTAGATCGGTTTCAGTCGGGATGTAATTTAATATAAATTGGTGATCAAATGCTTGACCATTGTGCGCAATAACAATTACTTCTTTAAAGTTCTTCCTAATCTGTAGCACGTGTTGTGTAAAGGCCTCTGCCGCGTGTGAACCTTTCAGCTTTTGCAATCTGATGCCACACCTCGTACAAATATCAATCGACCGTGATTTTATGCACATGTCGCAACACTGTTGAAATACACAAAGATTGACGCTATGACGGATCACACCGGGTTCCATCTCCTCTTCTTGCTGTGTCTCCAAATCATAAAATACAAATATTGTATCTTTAGTTTTGGGTTTTCCTGTATCAGGTTTAATGTGATAGAGATGATTGTCGGTAACGTGAGTACGACAGATCTTGCAAAATATCTCCCCACATATATGGTTTCTGGTACTTCGAATTATTTTAAAACATTGATTGCAACTTTTTTCCCATAAGCCAACTTTTAGATGATTTTCGTAACAGTCCTTTCCTTTAAAATACCGATGACAAGAATCACATTTAACTTTAATTTGATCATTAGGACAGAGGGAAGCTTGGAGACAAGATCGACATGTTTTACTACATCTATGTTTATGTTTATGATCATAAGGAATGAAACATTGCTCACAATAATAGCTACACACAAAGGCAGCTGTTAAAGAACTTATCACGTTGTAGTGATTCTCTTGTTACTTTCTGATGACCCCTCAAATAAAATGTCTCTTCCCTTCGACCCATAACTGTAGACAACAATTTTATAGTCCTTAAGATGTCCTCGAAACTTTTCCAGTTCAGAAATTTCAGCTCGCTACCTCCAATAAAGTTTTAGTCATCTCTGTTTGAATTTTTCCAACATCTCTTCTAATTTTAGCTAATGTAGGATCCTTGTCAACACTCGCCATTGCAACAACTAATGCCCTTGGCAAACACATATTTTCCGTGTTCTTGATGGTGATAATTCCTTTTCTCATGCCACATTCCTCTTCAAACTGTTGTAGTTTTTCCTCTGCCTTGACCAGACGGCAAGCGTACACTTGTTACTTTAAGACAAAAGGATTCCGTATTCAGACCCAACGAATTCGACTGATAAATGTTGCTTATCACATTCCAAACATCCTCATAATTTACTTCTTCGGCTGGTTTAAAGCGAAGCCATCCTTCACCACGGCTAAAGTCCTTGGAGCAAAAACTAAATCCAACATAATCCGACGGTTGTAGGCCCTCTGTAGATCTCTGAATAACTTGGTGAATCGCTTCTCGCACCCAGCCAACCGGTTCAACTCCTTCGGGCACAGGTTTTAGCCTAAACTTCAATGCACGACCAGTAACATTGTATCTTCCAACTTTCTGAACGGTATCCTTAATAACAAGAAACTTTTCCATTTTAACTAGACACGTCCGTAAACTTCAGGAGACTAATGCGAAATGCTGTTTGCCTCCTCTATTTATAACTTCGGTTCGTCAGAAAAGAAGGGTGTTCAGAAAACCAACTGAAGCCCTGCAAAAGAGTTTCAGTTTTAGTATGCAGTATAATTAAATTATCGAGTACTTACTACCAATATTAATAAATACGAAAACAAGACCCTGCGTTCGAGAAGAATGTTCTCTGTAATAAATGTTTACGGATTTATTAGACAGCAGAATAATATTGAAATGTAATGATGTGGGTTCTCACACCTTCAAATATTTTAGTTACCAAGAAAAAACTTAATTACAGCAATGCATGTCTGTAACAATTAAACAATTTACCCCAACATTTTAAAAAAAGAAAGAGAATTTACCCCCACTACTTCGAAATTTAATATTTTACTTATCAGTTGAATATTCTAAGCGTCTGCGACAAAAAAGAGTTATCGTGAATTTACCTATTACCACTTTTCTGTACTTTAGGAAGTTAGATAGAAATATTTTTATACTTACCAAACGAAAATAAATTTCAAAATTTCTAGTGCTTGAGCCTCAGGCACACACTCGCTGTTAAATAAGTAGGAACAGGACGACGATATCTGTAACAAATATCACAACTTTTACATCTTAGCTGTTAATATTTCGTCTAATTAAAATATTGACAAGCTATAAAAGTGTAAATAGCTTCAAAATGTATCTGAAAAATGCTAGATTTCAACAGCCTGTTTTGTCTTACCATAAAATCGAAAAACTAATAACCTTCTTTTTATCGTTTATTATCTTTGTCTCTCTTTTCTCAATAAAACTAAACACTTGGCGTGGCTGTCGGCTTTTAAAACACTCGAACCGCAGGTGGTCTTTGGATGATACGGCAAAGCTGCTTGGCACTTTGGCTACCTCGGTCAATGGTTGCGAAACAACTGTAAAGGAAATAGGAAATAAGAAGAAACACAATATAACGCAACGACTTTCACATCCCCAGCGAGCATAACAGCTGGTCCTCCGGCGCAGGTTATACACGACCAGCATACCTATTTGAATGAAAATTTCCTGCTCTGGTATGGACAATACGTACAAAAACAACAGTCATTTAAGCTTGTATTAAACGAATGTGCACCTTCAAAGCAGTACGCTTTATCAAAATAAATG
The DNA here is from genome assembly GCA_963971165.1 of Philopedon plagiatum. Lineage (NCBI taxonomy): Eukaryota > Metazoa > Arthropoda > Insecta > Coleoptera > Curculionidae > Philopedon > Philopedon plagiatum. The sequence continues at coordinate 36,639,205 of OZ020194.1, forward strand.
AAAAATTACCCCTTTCCCAACTCTGTCCTTCTAGATCACTCTTAAGCGTCATTTTAAACCTTCACCCCCCTTACACCCTAGTGAGCGTGCTATATCTTAGCAAATTCAAAAGTGTTTTATTCAATTAGGCACAGGGCGCTACACCACACCCTACATTACTACCTACTTATGAACTGAAAAATCAAAATCACGCCTAGCACCCGCTTCCAATACCAAAAATATTCCTCTATAAATAACTAATCTCAAAAATATTACTGTCCTTACTTATTTTTACAGATTTATCTTTCAGCCAAAAAATTTTAAGCCCAAGTTTATCAAAATAAATAAAAAATTTTCCCTTTTCTCAACTCTGTTGTTCTAGTCCGCCTTTCTAAGTGTCTGTTACATAAACCCTTTGCCCGCACTGTCATCAACCCCAAATGAACGCACTAAATCTGAGCATAAGCATTTACTACCAGAGTAACCCGAAGTGTTTTATAAGACTACACTATACCTCTCATTACTAATCACCTAGGTACTAAAAAACTCGCTCCTAGCACCCTTTTTGTTGTTGTAAATGGCGCATGCGCTTTCATCAAAAAGGGGCTTTTTTTACCAAAAAACAGAGCAAGAATTACATACTCCCCTTTATCCTATCGTTACAGCTCGCCCTCTAACCCAATAATATAAGTGTGAGCCCTTCCCTAACACAATAATATAAGTTTGAGCCCTTCCCTCCTTCCCTCTAACCCTCACAGAGACGTGCTAATGTATGTTCAGTTGCTTGCATACTATCATCACAAACCCCATACTAAAAAACCCCAGCTCCTAGAAGCCTTTATATCCTGTAGCAACGCATGCGCATCTCATTATGTCCACTATATTTTTAAAAAATTCCTTTAAATGTCAAAACTACAAAAAAATATTTTTCTAGCACAGGTTTAGCAAAAAAAATCAAGTCAAAAAAGAAGTAAAAACATAATAATATGTACATTATCTTCAATTATGAAATAATTGAATAAAAAAAAATCAATCTCTGATTAGATGGCCTATGTAAAATATGTAAATAGCTTTTCAATTCTCTTCTTCTGTATCCAACGCCTTTTTTATTCTATAGATTAACATTTGTATTAGAAAGGGTCGGAAATTCTAAGTTTTAAAAGCTGATAAATATGTTAAGGCAGGCCTACGTAATACCATTCTACACACCTGTCAATTCTAGCTGTACTGTGTAATATACGCAAGCCACCCACCTTCTCATTTAGATGAATGCGGTTTAAAAACGCCTCTTATTTACCTAATAACAGTAAAAATGTAATGTCCTAAAACGATAATGTAAAAAATTCATATATCAGTTCTTATACCCTGTAGTAAATGGCACAATAATTAAAAGCGCATCCCCTAATTAAATTTTGAAATATTCACACATAAAAATCATTTCGAATAGCTAAAACAAGTAATAGATAATAATGAAGAAAATTAGAGTCTTTCCTGTCTCGACAGGTTTTGATAAGTCCGGACAAGTTTAGCGAACTAAGAAAAACTACACTAGTTAAAATCAAAATACTGTATATTTAAAAAGTATTGTTTAGGACTGTTACCTTTTATTATGTTTCCCTAATCGCGCTGTGCTTCTTGGATGTACATACTAGGGTATGTAATTCCACAAGAATGTTACTAAGTCCAAAAAGGATAAAAAACAAGCAAATATCTCAAAAACTGAGCCTTTTATCAAAAAAATAAACGCAATTTTATCCCCAGACCCCCTGTCGACTTTGGCAACGCTTTAACACTTCAGGTACGTTTCAAACCCCTACGCCCAAGGGTTCCATCCCTCCACACCACAAACCCCCTCAGGGTATACCTCTAAACTCACATAACGTAGACCGAACTATTAAAATTTAAGCCACCTACCTTATAAACCCCGCCGACTAGACACTTCGCGACACAACACCTTCCACATACTGAAGAAAATTCTCACCCCGCGACCTTATATAGTAAAAAGTCAACTGACGATGTACGAAATAGTTTAAAAGAGAGGTGGGATTCACTTTACAACACTAAATCCCCCCACTCCTTCATATAAGGAGTAGGGGGATATGATATATATCCATGCGGGCAGCTAAAAACAGCTAAAAACCAGCTAATGACAGCTAAAAACAGCTAAAATCCAGCTAACAGCAGTTAAAAACAGCTAAAAACAGCAAAAACAGCTAAAAACAGTTAAAAACAGCTAAAACAGCTAAAAACAGCTAAAAACACCTAAAAACAGTTCAAAACCAGCTAAAAACAGCTATTTTTAGCTGTAGGAGGTATCATAAGAGAGAGGTCTAATAACAGAGAGAGATAGCATAAGAGAGAGATGGTAGGATGGAGGGAGCGAGGTAGGTAGCACAAGAGAGAGTTCAGGTTTGCGCGTTTGCGCTGTACATACATACGAGTACTAGGGTTTGTAATTCCACAAGAATTTTTCTAAGTCCAAAAAGGATAAAAAACAAGCAAATATCTCAAAAACTGTGCCTTTTATCAAAAAAATAAACGCAATTTTACCCCCAAACCCTCCTGTCGACTCTGGCAACGCTTTAACACTTCAGGTACGTTTCAACCCCCTACGCCCAAGGGTTCCATCCCTCCACACCACATATCCCCTCAGGGTATACCCGTAAACTGACATAAAGTAGACCGAGCTATTAAAACTTAAGCCACTTACCTCATAAATCCCGCCCGTTTATAGACCTCCAGACTAGACACCATGCGACACAACACCTTCCACACATACTGAAGAAAATTCTCACCATGCGACCTTATTATATAGTAAAAAACCAACTGACGACGTACGAAATAGTTTAAAAGAGAGGGGGGACACTTTAAAGTGAATCCTGCATATATCCATATACAATATGGGTCGGGTTGGATATATGGATTATTTCGTTTATTTTTTAAATTATCGTTTTAATTTAAAGCGCATCTCCTAATTAAATTTTGAAATATTCACACACAAAAATCATTTTGAATAGCTAAAACAAGTAATAGGCAATAATGAAGAAAATTAGAGTCTTTCCTGTCTCGACAGGTTTTGACAAGTCCGGACAAGTTTAGCGAACTACGAAAAACTACACTAGTTAAAATCAAAATACTGTATATTTAAAAAAGTATTGTTTAGGACTGTTACCTTTTTATTATCTTTCCCTAATCGCACTGTGCTTCTTTGATATACATACTAGGGTATGTAATTCCACAAGAATTTTTCTAAGTCCAACAAGGATAAAAAACAAGCAAATATCTCAAAAACTGAGCCTTTTATCAAAAAATAAACGCAATTTTACCCCCAGACCCCCTGTCGACTTTGGTAACGCTTTAACACTTCAGGTACGTTTCAACCCCCTACGCCCAAGGGTTAATAATAATAATAATAATAATAATAAAGATGTTTATTTATTTATTTATCCCTCCACACCACAAACCCCGCAGGGTATACCTGTAAACTCACATAAAGTAGCCAGAACTATTAAAATTTAAGCCACCTACCTTATAAACCAGCCGACCAGACACTTCGCGAGACAACACCTTCACATACTGAAGAGAATTCTCACCCCGCGACCTTATATAGTAAAAAGCCAACTGACGATGTACGAAATAGTTTAAAAGAAAGGGGGGATTCACTTTACAACACTAAATCCCCCCACTCCTTATATGAAGGAGTGAGGGGATATATAGTGGGGGGATTTAGTGTTGTAAAGTGAATCCCCCCTCTCTTTTAAACTATTTCGTACATCGTCAGCTGGTTTTTTACTATATAAGGTCGCGGGGTGAGAATTTTCTTCAGTATGTGAAGGTGTTGTCTCGCGAAGTGTCTGGTCGGCTGGTTTATAAGGTAGGTGGCTTAAATTTTAATAGTTCTGGCTACTTTATGTGAGTTTACAGGTATACCCTGCGGGGTTTGTGGTGTGGAGGGATGGAACTCTTGGGCGTAGGGGGTTAGTAGGTATAGTTAGTGCGTTCTGCATCCACCGTCCACCGGTGGGATTTTATCTTGAGATCTATGACGTCAAACCCAGCCATACCGCATGCGCCGGTATCAGACCCAACCATACCGCATGCGCCAGCATCAAACCCAACCTGCGCGCGCATACGCCATCTGTCATCTGTCAACTGTCATCTGTCACCTGTCATACGTCATCTGTCACCTGTCATACGTCATCTATCATACGTCACCTGTCACCTGTCATACGTCATCTGTCAACTGTCATACGTCAAACGTCAACTGTCATACGTCATCTGTCAACTGTCACATTCTTGGGCGTTAACTACTTTGGGCCTTAACTACTTGGGGCTCTAACTACTTGGGGCTTTAACTACTTGGGCATCAACTACTTGGACACTATCTATTTGGGGCCTAACTGCATCGGACTGTAGTACTATTCCTTAAAATATTATTATTTCACGAATATGACGTCAAAAACTTTTTTCTTCATTTTTGCACATGCTAGGATTCGAACCCGGACACAGATGTTGGAATATCAGCGCTCTAACCAACCTGGCTATCGGCTTCACATAAAATATTGTGCTGATGGGATATAGACTTGCAGCCAGAAGGACCAACGTTTGCAAGTAAAAATTTAATATACGTAACGTGTTCAAAATGGCCTTATAAGGCATGCGTAAAAGCATGTCAACTGACACCAGTCATTTAAGACATGTCAACCGCCATTTGTCACTTGTTAAACGCCAAAATTAATATTTGACATACATCACGTGTTCAACGTGACATAACAAATCGTTTGGAAAAAACCCAAAGTCAATCAGCCAACTCGTTTGTGCGCTGTCGCCTATTAAGTCCAACGCCCTAATGACCGAAAAGAATCAGTCTTTCTAGTGGTTAAACTGTTTTAACCATCACTTAGAATACTGCTAAAGCCCCAAAACACTGCAATGCAGCGTCCATTGTCAATGATCTTTGCGTAGTAATATATACTTCACCTCGTATATTCTAATATTTTAAATCTCGCACACCGCATTATTGGCAATACGCCAGAAAGTTTGCAACAGCATTGCTAGGCAAAGCGAGCCAAATAAGGCAAGCGAAACACAGCAGCAATCACACTACACGAACCAAGCGGAGATATTCTATTATTAGTTTAGATACGTTTCGACGTGTTTTCCGCGCTTTAGACGTGTTCTTAATCGGGAAACCGTCGAGCGATCCAGCAGTCGCTCGAAAACTTTCCTTGAGAACAGCCAGTTCGTTAAAAATAGACGCGTGCTTTGTTTTATTGTGTTGTAAAGTGTGTGTAATATTATTTGGTAAGTACATTTATTTCTATGCATTATATCAAGAAACAAAAATTAGTGATAGTAGGAATTCTGCGATGGAAATTTATTGTGTTGTATTATGATTTAACAAAAAATTAGTAATTTGTGTTTAGAGTAGTGTTAAAATATTACAAGTCTGTCTGTATGCAACACAGATATATTAGTAAACAATTATAGTTGTCTTTTTAGCTGTGTAAAAACGATATATTATTTCTACAAAATAAGAAATTTGTGTTTATAGTAGAAAAAATATTACAAGTCTGCCTGTATGCCACACCAACCCATTAGTAAAAAATTATAGCCGCCTTTTAACTATGTAAAACAATTTTATTATTTCTACAAAAGAATAATTTGCTCGTTTGCCTGCCACATAAACCAATAGTTCTATACGGGTAAAAAGAATATTGCGCAATATTATGAATTAAAAAGTATTAATCGTTGCTAACTATATTTTATTTTTATAGAAAATGCTTGTTTGCCAATATTGTGGTCGCTCATTCACCAGGAAGGACAGCCTCAAGCGTCATGGGGATTGCCGCATGGCGGTTAAGATCTGCGACGTCTGCAGTGGAATTTTCAAGTCAGAGGGGGCTCTTCTTCGCCACCAGAAGGAGAAACACCCAGCTCCCAAAAGACCAGCGAAGAGCACGCAGACATCCATGACGAAAAGAGCAAGACTCGTTTCAACAGATGGTAAGTAGCTAAAATTGAAATTTCCTGTAGCCTAACTAAGAAATTTGTCTTTATAGAACTCAGGTACTAAGTATTTATTTCCGATTTTCAGAACCATCTACGTCATCCGCACAACATTGCCCAACATGCCAAATAGATGTTCCTACGAGCCGATGGAGCGGACATCTAAGAACCTTGGGGCATCGTGAGAAATGCTGCGTGATGCAGGAGGAGGAAGGAGTAGAGTTGGTCAGAACGTCATTCAGGAGCCGAATTGCTACGTACCGACTTACTTCAAGCCAGGATCCCACCAACGTAAAGCAGTATCTACAACATCTCAAGCAGAAATTCATCAAGTTGGTGGGAGATATCCGCGCGAAGTACGAGCAGCTTAAGGTTGGACTGGAGCTTTTCGGCCGCTTCCTCCTGCAGTCGAGCGAGTCATCAGAGGTAAAGTCCTTCAACAGCAAGTACCAGATGGTGAATGGGGCTACGGACTTGGAGGAGTTGTGTGAGCAGTTCATCGTCATCCTAGACCGGAAGTATTCCGAATTTATGGAAAAGGATAGTGGTAAGTGTAAAACTATTGCAAAAAAAAATTCAAACTGTTTAAGATTTCTCGCTAATTGATATCTCTATTGTTACAGGGTGGACGCTCCAACAACTCCTCCACTTGGAATTAGGCATCAACAAGATCAAGCCTCTGAAGCCATCTTCCTACATTCCACTACCAAAGGAGATTGAAGCAAAGAAAGCTGTCTTAAACATCCAGAACACGGATCAAAAATGTTTCATGTGGTCAGTCCTAGCGGCCTTACATCCTTTGGATCGAAGTCAAAATGCAAATAGAGTCGCGAACTATTTACCTTTTGAAAACGAGTTGGACTTTACAGGTATGGAATTTCCGATTAAACTTACTGATGTAACTAAGTTTGAGCGACTCAATAATATTTCTATCAACGTATACGGACTGGAGAAAGGGTTCGAAGATGGTAAAAATATTATTGAAGTCGTTGGTCCCTTATACTGTACAAAGTCTCATAATAGGGAGCGACATGTAAATTTGTTAGTAATCAGTGATGACTATGGTAATAGTCATTACTGCTTAATAAGAAGTTTATCTCGCCTGATCTCAAGACAATTATCCAACCACAATGCTACCAAGTATTTATGTGATGGGTGTTTATCATATTTTTATTCAGAACAAAAATTAAAAGCCCATCAAGAACATGATTGCGGGCACGTTTTAGCTAAAGTCCCAACGACATATTTGAAAAAAAATAAATATGGCGAAGAGATTCCCGAGAATATTTTGAAATTTACAAACTTTGAAAAGAAATTAAAAGTACCTTTCGTTGTTTATGCCGATTTCGAAACTATCCTTGAACCCCTGGATACAGAGGAAAATGCGCAGGATCCCGATACGTCATATACTGTGAGAACACACAAACATGTGCCGTACTCGTTCGGTTACTACATCAAATGTGACTTTGATGATGCTCATTCGATTTACCAAAGCTATAGAGGTCCCGATGCTCACAAAGAATTCGTAAAACGTTTAGAGATTGATTGTAAATCAATCTATAATCGCTTTATGAAGGAAGTAGTACCCATGATACCTATTTCTGCGGAACAAGAGATTGAGCATCAAAATGCTCCGGTATGTCATATTTGCGAAAAGCCATTTGATGTAGCGCTAAACGATCGCGTGCACGATCATGATCATACAAATGGCTCCTATCGGGCGGCCGCGCACTCTGTATGCAACCTTAATTACAAAATCCCACAATTTATACCCATCTTTTTCCATAATATGTCCAACTTTGATTCCCACCTATTTGTTAAGGAATTGGCTGCCAACGAAGAAAAGCTGGATGTTATCCCCCAAAACAAGGAAAAGTATATATCATTTACTAAGCATGTTTTGGTGGATAACATCGAGAACAGGGATGGTAAACAACGGCAGGTATTTTTAAAATTACGCTTCCTCGACAGTTTTCGTTTCATGGCCAGCGGTCTAGATAAACTTAGTCAAAATTTAAAACCAGAACAATGTCGAGAAGTTAGGAAATATTTCGCGGAAGAAAATAAGTTTCAGCTTATTCGACAGAAGGGTGTCTTCCCATATAATTACGTGGATAGTTTCGCAAAATTGAACGATACTAAGCTTCCATCACATAAAGACTTTTACAACCAGCTGAAAAAAGAAGACATTAGTACAGAGGATTACAAGCGTGCTTGGGCTGCGTGGAATTTATTTGAATGCAAAACTTTAGGCGAATATTCAGATATTTATTTAAAATCCGACGTCTTATTATTAACAGATGTGTTTGAAAGTTTTAGAGACGTGTGCCATAGTACTTACGGTCTAGACCCTGCGCAGTACTTCACAGCGCCCGCTCTTTCGATGGACGCCGCACTCAAGGCCACATCAATTAACTTAGAATTACTGACAGATCTAGACATGGTACACTTCTTTAAACACGGTATTCGTGGTGGGGTCAGTCAGTGTAGCGTTAGAAAAGCTTTTGCGAACAATCAATTTATACCTCATTATGACGCTTCCAAACCTACTTCCTACATCATGTATTTGGATGCCACCAACCTATATGGTGCAGCCATGTCACAATATTTACCAACGGGGAATTTTAAGTGGTTGGATGAGACCGAAATTCAAAGTTTAGATTACATGAATGTCGCGAATGATTCTAAAACTGGCTACATATTAGAGGTAGATTTAGAATATCCCGAACAGTTGCATTACTTACACAACGAACTACCCTTTTGTCCAGAATCCATAGCCCCACCGGAATCAAAATTCCAAGACATTACAAAATTAATACCCAACTTTCTTAAAAAAGAAAAATATATTATTCATTATCAAAATTTGCGTCAGGCTTTAGATTATGGGCTTAAGCTCACAAAAATTCATCGCGTTATATCTTTTGATCAATCACCATGGTTAAAGAAATACATTGACCTAAACACAGCGATGCGTAATAAAGCGAAAAATAAGTTTGAAAAGGATTTCTTCAAACTTATGAACAACGCTGTGTTTGGTAAAACGATGGAAAATGTGGAGAAACGGGTAGATGTTAAACTTGTTTCTCATTGGGAAAATATTGGTAGAAGGTTGGGAGCCGAAGCGTTAATCTCGAAACCTCATTTTAAAGACCGCACGATTTTCGGCGAAAACCTGGTAGCTATCCAGATGAAAAAACAAAAACTCACATATAATAAGCCTATTTACGTAGGTTTTAGCATCTTGGAAATATCCAAGACTATTATGTATGACTTTTTGTACGGGTATATTAAGCCAAAATACGGCAACAACGCGGTATTACTCTACACTGACACCGATTCCCTTGTTTTAAAAATTACAACAGAAAATTTCTATAATGACATGCGAGAAAATTTAGATAGATTCGACACGTCCAATTTCTCACAAGATAACCCACATGGTGTTCCTGTAAACCAATCAATTTTGGGTAAAATGAAAGATGAGTATGCAGGAAAAATCATTTGGGATTTCTACGGTACCGGGGCGAAGGCATATTGTGTAAATGTGGAGGGAAAGTTAAAGAAAAAAGCTAAGGGAGTTCCTGACTACGTCACCCAGAAAGAACTGACTCTTGATGATTATAGGGAGGCGGTTGACGTAGAAGGAACTCACATTCATCGACAGATGAACACTTTCCGTTCACATTTACACGATATGTATGTCGAACTGAAAAATAAGGTAGCGCTATCACACGCGGACGATATTGAAAAGTATAAGGAATCATCGGAAATTCCATGAGCTAAGACTGAGCACCGACAGCTAACTTTACATCAATCACCTTTGATAGCTAAATGTGTGTGTGACTTTAGAGGCTGTGATAGTAGGCTAGTAATTTATTTTAGATAGTTAATTATTGTATTTATTTTACCCTAATCTATCCTATTTAATGTATTTAAGGTATTTACCTAGTTACTTTATATGTAAGTAGAGATAGATGGGGAGTTCTGCATCCACACTGTGTGTAAATCGAATACGCAAACCCAAGTCGTCGATACCGAGTAAACGAGAGCAAACCCAACCGATATCGAACGCACCTAATCAAACCCAACCCGATACCGAACGCACCTAATCAAACCCAACTGTCAACTGTCATATGTCAACTGTCATCTGTCAACTGTCATCTGTCATATGTCATACGTCATCTGTCACACTTTTGGGCGTTAGTTATTTTGGTCTTAACTACTTGGGCACTATCTATTTTGGGGGCACTATCTATTCTTCTCCTTCTTCTTCTTCTTTCTGCCGTTTTTGTTCACGATGACGTCACAAACTTTTTCATTAATCCTAATTAAATGTATTTATTTCGTAAGTCGCATATGCACTGAAAAAAGTTTTCTGTCCAAGGCGCGGATCGAACCCGCACACACCACGTGTGTAATTTCGTATTATATACGTTTCCCAGCTATAGAACCAAGTACGCCACGGCACCTAGTTGAATAAATAAACCGGGAAAATGATATCTTCCGGGAGTTTGGACGTGACGTAGTAGGTATGTTTGATGTGTTTTTTGCGATATACAAATTAAAAAATACGTAACGTGTTCGGGGGCGTTGTCAGAAGACGTTTAAAAAAAGAATGGCGTTGATCGGCCCTTTGCTTCCCGAGAAAATAATAGTATTATGCTGCTACATACATATAAAGCGCAGTGCGCATGGCACGTTTTTGCGATATAAAAAATTAAAAAATACGTCACGTGTTCGAGGGCGTTGACAGAAGGCGTTTAAAAAAAGAATGGCGTTGATCGGCCCTTTGGTTCCCGAGAAAATAATAGTATTATGCTGCTACATACATATAAAGCGCAGTGCGCATGGCACGTTTTTGCGATATAAAAAATTAAAAAATACGTCACGTGTTCGAGGGCGTTGACAGAAGGCGTTTAAAAAAAGAATGGCGTTGATCGGCCCTTTGGTTCCGTAGAAAATAATAGTATTATGCTACTACATACATATAACGCGTACTGCGCATGGTCAGAATGCTGGCAGTACTGGCAGTGCTGGCAGCAATTTTACACTCTAACTGGGGACGCGGAGAAAAAATCGCAAAATAGAATTTTTCGCCTCGACTTTGGTGAGAGTACAAAATAGCTGCCAGCAGTGCCAGTATTGCCAGCACGCTCGCAGCGCCCCCTCACTAACGATCGCTGGCCAATCTTTGAACTACGCCAGCATACTCACAGCGCCCTCTCACTAACGCTCGCTGGTCAAGTTTCGAACTAACCGGGCCGAAAGCCACCGAGGAATACCGAGTAGCAGCAGCGATAAGCAGTCTAATTAGGAGATTGATACGAGCGCATTAGATCTGACAAAATTGTGCTATATATATAGAAATTTAAATTAAAAATTACCAAAAAATCCCGATCATGATTGCAGACCCGTCCGAAAGCTCTCAGTGGCTTAGAAAATAAATATGACTGTAACATTAAAATGGAAAATGAAGGCTGCTGAGTCTATCCGAGGTTGTCTCTCATTGAGTGTAGGTGAAAAAGTGGGCAAGAGTCTGGTGAATGTCCCAGTAATGCCAAAGTTGATTGTAGACCCGTACGGAAGCTCTCAGTGGCGTAGAAAATAAACATTTCAATTACATGTATTAACATATAAAGTTCTGCTGAGTCTATCCGAGGTTGTCACTCAATGAGTGTAGGTGAGAAACATGGGCTGGAGTCTAGGGAATGATTCTGTGATGTCAAAGTTGATTGTAGACCCGTCCGAAAGCTCTCAGTGGCGTAGAAATGAAATATGTCAGTTACATGTATTAAAACATAAAGTTCTGCTGAGTCTATCCGAGGTTGTCACTCAATGAGTGTAGGGTGAAAAAGTGGGCACGAGTCTCTAGAATGCCCACGTAATGCCAAAGTTGATTGTAGACCCGTACGGAAGCTCTCAGTGGCGTAGAAAATAAACATTTCAATTACATGTATTAACATATAAAGTTCTGCTGAGTCTATCCGAGGTTGTCACTCAATGAGTGTAGGTGAGAAACATGGGCTGGAGTCTAGGGAATGATTCTGTGATGTCAAAGTTGATTGTAGACCCGTCCGAAAGCTCTCAGTGGCGTAGAAATGAAATATGTCAGTTACATGTATTAAAACATAAAGTTCTGCTGAGTCTATCCGAGGTTGTCACTCAATGAGTGTAGGGTGAAAAAGTGGGCAAGAGTCTCTAGAATGCCCACGTAATGCCAAAGTTGATTGTAGACCCGTACGGAAGCTCTCAGTGGCGTAGAAAATAAACATTTCAATTACATGTATTAACATATAAAGTTCTGCTGAGTCTATCCGAGGTTGTCACTCAATGAGTGTAGGTGAGAAACATGGGCTGGAGTCTAGGGAATGATTCTGTGATGTCAAAGTTGATTGTAGACCCGTCCGAAAGCTCTCAGTGGCGTAGAAATGAAATATGTCAGTTACATGTATTAAAACATAAAGTTCTGCTGAGTCTATCCGAGGTTGTCACTCAATGAGTGTAGGGTGAAAAAGTGGGCAAGAGTCTCTAGAATGCCCACGTAATGCCAAAGTTGATTGTAGACCCGTACGGAAGCTCTCAGTGGCGTAGAAAATAAACATTTCAATTACATGTATTAACATATAAAGTTCTGCTGAGTCTATCCGAGGTTGTCACTCAATGAGTGTAGGTGAGAAACATGGGCTGGAGTCTAGGGAATGATTCTGTGATGTCAAAGTTGATTGTAGACCCGTACGGAAGCTCTCAGTGGCGTAGAAATGAAATATTACTGTAACATGTATTTAAAACTAAAGTTCTGCTGAGTCTATCCGAGGTTGTCTCTCATTGAGTGTAGGATAAAAAAGTAGGCAAGAGTCTGTAGGATGCCCACGTAATGCCAAAGTTGATTGTAGACCCGTACGGAAGCTCTCAGTGGCGTAGAAATTAAATATTACTGTAACATGTATTAACATATAAAGTTCTGCTGAGTCTATCCGAGGTTGTCACTCAATGAGTGTAGGGTGAAAAAGTGGGCTAGAGCCTGCAGAATGCCTCTGTGATGAGACGTGACGTAGTAGGTATGTTGTATGTATTTTAGGTGAATACTATAATAATAATAATAAAATAGTTTCTTTATATTTAACATGCATCACGTGTGCCAGCCTGTGCACTAGCAGCCGACGATATCGGGAACGGCTCGTCGACGGCTCCAGGTGGTCCTACACACGAGACGGTGTTGCCGTCGAGGGTCTTACCGCGTATACCACAATATTACATGCTTTAAAAATTGCGTCATCAGCGGAAAAATACCAGACAAAGCGCGCTAAAATTGATCGACACGAGGCACGGTCAACCTGTGCATTCGCAGCCGGCGATATCGGGAACGGCGCGTCGTCGTCATCGGTTCCAGGTGGCCCTACACACAAAACGGCGTTGCTGTCGTGAGCCTCGTCACGTATACCACGATATTACATGCTAAAAAAAATTGCATCATCAGCGGAAAAATTTCCAGGTAAAGCGCGCTAAAAGTGATCGACACGAGGCACCTGTGCTGTGCAGGTGCACCTGTGCACTGTGCTGTTGCTGGGCGTTGGCCATGCACCGCTCACTTTTTTTGTGTAGACGCGCTTGGGGACGCTTTCAAGTGTGAGAAACGCTGGTCTATTCACCAGTCGTTAGCAAGGTTTCGTGCAGAGCAGTCGATTCTGGAAAAAATATACGTTGGTTTTGTTTTTTCTTGTGTTATAAAGTGTGTGTATTTGTGTAATATTATTTGGTAAGTACATTTATATGTATTATATCAAGAAACAAATAAAAAGTACTTCAATTCTCTAGTAAAAATCTGTCGTGTCGTAGCTTAGCAAATAATTATTACTTATGTGTATAGCAGTGTTAAAAATATTACAGATATGCCTATCTGTATATTATAGGTCTATTAGTAAAAACTGATACTTAGTTAGACCGTTTTGCCTTCTACTTGTAGAGAAAATTAAAAAGGAGTGAAATAGTCCCCATACTAAGAATAATAATTTGTTCATGCGTCTGCCACACAAATCGATAGTTCTAGAAGGCTGAAAAATATAATTGCGTAATATTATGAAATATCTAAAAAAAAGTATCAATCGCTGCTAACCTCAACCCTCATCCGCAACTATATTGTTTCTTACAGAAAATGTTTGTCTGTCAGCGCTGCAACCGGTCGTTCTCCAGGAAGGACAGTCTTAAGCGTCATGGAGACTGTAGTCGTGCGATAAAAGCATGTGAGACGTGTAGAATAATCCTCCCCTCGGAAATGGCGCTCCAGAAACATCAACGGGAAAAACATAGAGCTCCAAAACGGACAGCTGAACCCTCGCAAACACCCATAACGAAAAAAGCAAGACTTGTCTCGTCTGATGGTAAGTTTATATATATTTTACTGTATATTTGACTGTTGTAAATTCGTTTTTAGTCTTTTAGTTATACTAAATATTTTTTCCTAGTGCAAGAACCATCGACGTCGGTCACGCAGCACTGTTCACTATGTCAGATAGATGTCACTAGCAACCGCTGGCTGGGACATCTAAGAACCCAACGTCACCGAGAACAATGCTGCGTGGTGCAGGAGGAAGGTGTAGATCTCGTGAAAACGTCCTTTAGAAGCCGAATTGCTACCTACCGACTTTCTTCAAACCAAGACCCCACCGACATCAGGAGATACCTCGACAATCTAAGAGATAAATTTGTCAAGTTGGTGGGGGGCATTTTACAACAGTACGAACTCCTGAAAGTCGGTTTGGAGCTTTTTGGCCGCTTCCTTCTGCAGACCAAAGAAACAGATGAAGTCAAGTCGTTTAACAGCAAATACGTGATGGTTAGCGAGGCAACCGATTTGGAGGAGTTGTTCAACCAGTTTGCTGTGATCCTTGACAAGAAGTATTCTGAATTCAAGGAAAAAGACAGCGGTAAGTATTTTTTCACAACAAAAATAACATACTTTCTAACACTGTAAAAACTTAATACTAAATTGCTGTTTCTATTGTTACAGGTTGGGTGCTTCAACAACTCCTCCACTTGGAATTAGGGATTAACAAGATCAAGCCTCTAAAGCCATCCCCCTACATTCCACTGCCTAAGGAGATTGAAGCAAAGAAAGCTGTTCTGAACATCCAGAACGAGGATGAAAAATGTTTCATGTGGTCAGTCCTAGCCGCCCTACATCCTTTGGATCGAGCTCAAAATGCAAATAGAGTCGCGAACTATTTGCCTTTTGAAAACGAGCTGGACTTTACAGATATGGAATTTCCGATTAAACTTGTGGATATATTAAAGTTTGAGCGGCTCAATAATATTTAACCACTCAACCGCTCAACCGCTCAACCACTCAACCGCTCAACCGCTCAACCGCTCAACCGCTCAACCACTCAACCGCTCAACCGCTCAACCACTCAACCGCTCAACCACTCAACCACTCAACCGCTCAACCGCTCAACCGCTCAACCACTCAACCGCTCAACCGCTCAACTGCTCAACCACTCAACCGCTCAACCGCTCAACCGCTCAACCGCTCAACCGCTCAACCGCTCAACCACTCAACCGCTCAACCACTCAACCGCTCAACCGCTCAACCGCTCAACCACTCAACCGCTCAACCGCTCAGCCGCTCAACCGCTCAACCGCTCAACCACTTAACCGATAATGAAACAGACCCTGTTCTGGAAAAACAGCTAATAAACAGACCCTGTTCTGGAAAAACAGCTAAAAACAGAACCTAGTCTGGAAAAACAGCTAATAAACGGACCCTGTTTCAGGAAACCACTTAAACGTCTAACTGCCCAAGCCACTTAACAGTTAAAAACATACCCTGTTTCGGAAACCGACTCCTGAACAGCTGTGAAACAACTAAGAAATAGGTCTTGTTTCTGGAAGCAGTAATTCGTATTCGTACTTGCTAATATAGAAACAATCTACAGACTATTTTCTTCAAAAATATAAGGGTACTAATGTTGCTACTACCTCTGATCAGTTTAATAGAACTAATGTTAAAAACTGCCCCCCCCCCCCCCCGGCAGGGGTTTTACGAACAGCATATCTACTAGTTATATTGCTTGTGTTATATGCTGTGCTTAGAGGAACGGTTATGTAGGCGTTAGGTTGTTGATAGGGACGTCAGGTAGTGTTGTAGCGTTGTTTAGGGTGGTGCTAGGTTACTGATAGGGTTGTGTTATGTAGGCGTTAGGTTGTTGATAGGGACGTTAGCTTGTGTTGTGGAGTTGTTTAGGGTGGTGTTAGGTTGCTGATAGGAGTGTGATAGGGTTGTGTTAGGGTAGTGTTAGGGTGGTGTTAGGTTTAATAAATAGTGAACCACTCTGTTTGCACACTCATTAGTTTGCAAGGTATCATAGGGGTACACTCATTAGTTTGCAAGGTACTGAGTACTTTATTGGAAATGATTCAGTAAAGATTCAAAATAATAAGTTATTGATTAGCAACGAAACATATACTTTAACGACTGGGCTATTAAGTTTACTCACGAGTACGCAACCAAAAGGATACTCGACAAAGGACTTAAATGACTACAAAGAAATTCTACTTCTTACCAACGTTCATAGGAGGAATTTTAACCGAGATGAGCGCATTATTTCAAGCGCTGATTGGAAGTACAAGAATATTATAGCAAACTTATTTCCGCCTAAAAGAATTTACACTTTAAAATCATCCAATCCGAAAAAACATGTGTTTCACAAAATTCCTACAGCTGAAAGAGTTGAATACAGCAGTGTGTTGCAGTATGAGGATGTAAACGAGCTAGTTGATAGGTTCAAATATTTAGAAGAAAATAGTATTGATAATGGTAGTGATAGTGAAATAACGACAATTCTTATAGAACTTGAAAGACTTGGTATTATAGAATTTTATTAAAAACAATAGTTATTAAAATAGTTTTTGTTTTATTTGTTTGGTTTCAATTAATACGCTCGGAAAATATTGATAGGTTTGCTAGAAGAGATGCTAAAACTATAATTTGTGCAGCGGCTAACACTAATAAGGGACGAACCTATTTGTTTATAAATAAATATGAGGTGGGGGGGTATGGATGCATGTAGCTTTAGGCCTAAAGAAACACACTTAATATCAGAACTTTTTACTGGTGTTCCTGCCCGAGTAGATGGCGTATTTCGATACACAAATGGTCGTCTATACTTCCTTCAAAATGGTATGTATTTCGAATATAATGAATTTACCAATAACCTCGTTAGCTCAGGAAAGATGGATCTTAATTTCTTTGGTATTAAATGTCCTAATCTAGGACTTTTAGTACAACTCAAATATTTACTAAGTAATATATCAAATAATGTAAAATTATAGATCTTAATAAATAACTATTTCTACCTTATGATTTTTAAATAAACATATGAGAGATCGACGTAATTAGTGGTTGGCTATTTTTCGCTGCTAACGTTTTCAAATGAACAATATGTGTTAAAAGATAAAAACAAAACCATCTTGTACATACATTTTTTAAACATCCTACGCAAACTTGGGGTTTTCTGTTTGACACCATTTCCTATGAAGTTAATGGCAAGGAGATTGGAAAGATTCGAGATCCTGGCATTGTTAGCACAGTTAAAAATATGCTATGTTTAAATGAGCAAGAAAGCTGAGCTCTGGAGACATAGCTGGATGGAATTGGCCTAGTGGAATTGCTAAGACCTTGGACGAAACTTCTAAAGACTTTAATTTTCGCATACGACTTTCAATATTGTTTGGCGTGTTTGCCGATTACCACAATGTATTAATGGGTAAACAGAAAATTAAACTAGTTCGTGCTCGTCATGATGACAACTGCTACAAGTCTTCTGGTACTAAGAAGGCAACAATAATCTTAAAAACGGTTGAGTTGAAAGTTAGACATATTTACCCGAGTGATGCAGTGAAATTGAGACTTTTGGATGAAATTGCAAAGAACAAACCGATATATATCCCGTTTAGAAACTGGGAAATACATGAACTGCCTGCTTTGAGAACGACAAAGCGTGATATTTGGACCGTTAAGACGATGTCTGAGAGAGCCCGATATGTTATTGTATTTTTTATGAAGAAGCGAAAAGATAACTTTGAAGCTGATTGTACCTACTTTGATAATTTGGACATCACCGACGTCAAGTTGCATTTAAATTCTGAAGTTTACCCCTATGAATCGTTAAACCTAAACTTTGCCAATAGACAGTTTACAGAAGCCTATCAGATGTATACGGACTTTCAAAAAACCTATTTGGGAAAACAACGGTGTGAACCGCTTTTGGATTTTGTCGCTTTCGCTAGTAGAACCCTCTTTGTTATTGACTGTTCCAAACAAAGTGAAGCCCTCAAGAGGAACACCATCGACGTGAAGTTGGAGTTTCAAAGTTCCGAAAACTTCTCAAATGAGTCACGTGCTTTCTGTATAATTATTCACGATCGAGTGCTCGAGTATCAGGCTTTAACAGGTCAAGTACGTGATGTGTTGTAGTCAGTTACTCTCCAACCCTGTCACGATGAGGTTTGTTGTGGTTGACGTTCAAGGATTCCGCGTTCCAGAATTCCAAGCTAAAGAATTGTCTATTTACGATGGAAAGCAAATAAAGAACTATCTTTTTAAACCAGTTAAGCCCTTTTATGAGCTGTCCTATGATTGTCAGAAGCAAGCAATGTTTCTATATGGGAACCGACATGGCTTAAACTACAATTCCGGCGAAACCGACTACAATGAACTTTACCGCATTATCTACAACGATCTACAAGATGTTGATATCATCTATGTGAAGGGACATGTAAAGAAGGCCTTTTTACTTGAAACTTTTTCCACGATGAAATATTTTAAGAATATACCCGATATTGTTAATTTAGAATTTGCTAGGGATAGTGCTAATGTACCGAAATTATCTCTAAGTGAAACCACTTGCTCTTATCATGGTTTAGAATATTGTGCTTGTAGTGCTGAGAATTCAAAAATCTTGTATGCATATATTTATGATTTTTTGCCGAAATAAAGAAGTTAAATTGCATTACGTTTAATTTTACCCTATATTACTAGAACCCCTTGAGAAATTTAGACAGTTAGACTCGAGCACATGACGAAGACAGTCGACTTGTCAGTTAAATTAGACGAGCATTTGAAAAAAATACGCAAGCTGAAAAGTGACATTACGTTTTACAAAGAAAAGACATCTTTGGTTAGGATATTTTTAAAACTTACCATTTAAACTTACCAATGGCTTCCTCCTCCTCTTCCGGCTGGGATAAGGTGTTTGAAGCTCCTTCTAGATGTCCCGATGTCCCAGTTCTTAAGACTAAGCCTAACCGAGTTTACGAGATTGATGACTTTATAACAGTCATTTTTGACACATCAGAAGTGGGACGCAAACAAGTAATTTTGGATACTATTGGTTATGGTAAACTTTATTTCTCCAGTGGCGAATTTGAAGAATTTCTAAGCACTTTTGATTGTTTCAATACCCATTGGGTGGATATAGTTATGATAATTGGACAGTGTACTTTAGTGTTTCATCGCAATGGCGATAAGAGAAGCCTCAAGTTTGAAGATGCCGCAACAGACAAGTATCTATTTAGATGGACGGAGAAGTTAATACACCTATTTGCAAAGCATATTTATGAATTGTATAAGCTTAATATACAAACAGTATTCTGTTACTAACTAGTACTCTGTTTATTTATTTTATTCCAACTAAGGAAATAAGACAACAATTTAAACACAAAATTTTTTTTAATAAAGTGTAAAACATATAAAATAAATAGAAACATACAGTAAATGGAGTAAATTGGGGTAAAATAAATAAAATAATTAAATAAATTGTAAAACATATAGTAAATAGAGTAAATTGGGGTAAAACAAATACAATAATTAAATAAAGTGTAAAACATATAAAGTACATATAAACATACAGTAAATGGAGTAAATGGAGTAAATTGGGGTAAAATAAATACAATAATTAAATAAAGTGTAAAACATATAGTAAATAGAGTAAATTGGGGTAAAATAAATACAATAATTAAATAAAGTGTAAAACATATAGTAAATAGAGTAGATTGGGGTAAAATAAATACAATAAATAAATAAAATAAATTACTAGCCTAATATCACAGCCTCTAAAGTCACACATATAGCCACCGAAAGGGATTGATGGAAAGATAGCTGTCTGTGATCAGTCTTAGCTTATGGAATTTCCAATGATTCCTTATACTTTTCATAATCTCTATGACCCCAAGCAAGCGTCTCTCAATGAGTGTAGGGTGAAAAAGTAGGCTAGAGTCTGTAGAATACCCCTGTAATGTCAAAGTTGATTGTAGACCCGTACGGAAGCTCTCAGTGGCGTAGAAATTAAATATTTCAGTTACATATATGCAAAAATACAGTGTTGCTGAGTGCTGCTGAGCCTATCCAAGGTTGTCTCTCAATGAGTGTAGGGTGAAAAAGTAGGCTAGAGTCTGTAGAATACCCCTGTAATGTCAAAGTTGATTGTAGACCCGTACGGAAGCTCTCAGTGGCGTAGAAATTAAATATTTCAGTTACATATATGTAAAAATACAGTGTTGCTGAGTGCTGCTGAGCCTATCCCAGGTTGTCTCTCATTGAGTGTAGGATGAAAAAGTAGGCTAGAGTCTGTAGAATGCCTCTGTGATGTCAAAGTTGATTGTAGACCCGTACGGAAGATCTCAGTGACGTAGAAATGAAATATTTAAGTTACATGTATTAAAAAATAAATCAAATTCCAACAGGCAGTAAAAACAGCGAAAACAGCTAAAAACAGCTAAAATCAGCGAAAACAGCTAGAACAGCTAAAATCAGCGAAAACAGCTAAAAACAGCTAAAACATCTAAAACAGCTAAAACAACTAAAATCAGCTAAAAAACGCTGAGCTCGAAAATTAATATAGAAATTTTACACAGAGGAACTTTAATATTCACACATCCTAATGAAGGCTGTTAATTAATAAATACTTTTAAGTGCTATATTTAGTCGTTACTTAACCTAAAAAAAATGTAGCCATACCCTATCAATACTTTTAAACTAAGAACGTCACCGAGACAGAAAGAAAAAGAGATACTGTTGGAACAACTCAAAGACAAATGTGTTAAGTTTAAAACCTCAAGACAATAGTAAAATATTTCTAATGTTGTAAGGTAAATTAAAGCTGCAGTACGAACAAATTAGAGGCTTGTGCATTTCTTAGAGTAATATTTAGACCGTTTAGGATTTTGAACTTCGTGCCACTTCGACAAATTTCTGGGGTTTGAATGACAGAATTAAAACATATCTAGATGTTGCTAAGTATTATTAGCTCTGACCGGGCGACATTGCAGTAAAAATACCCTTCTTAACCATAGTTTTAAGAATTTTCTAAATATGGCAACAATGCTACAACTAATTTAGTATCACTGCAAAGTGTATCTAAGATCAGTGTTACTACTCTTGTAGTAAACTTGAACAATGTTTTAAGAACTGTGTACATCTGACAGCCACGAATCAAGATAGAGGTGATAGGCTTACACCCTTAATAGACTTCTACTTAAAACTTGTTTTTCTTTACCAATAAACATAGAACGTGTTGTTGCTTTAGACTTTATCCAGTAGTTTTAAATTAGAACCGATTTGAGACTTCGCGACTTAAAGATACATAAATAATAGCTCACAACAAAGTTGTCAACTACTGTTAGACTGCTAAAAAAAAGTTAAAATAAATGACAAAAATATTTAATAACTATTTATTAATTACAAATGTTGTACAAATATTATAATATACATTCTAATTAACAGGTTTTCTGTTTCTTGTAGCCAAACGGTTCAGAGTTCCCATCAACTAGAAACTTTCTTTTTGTGGAGTTTGGTCTGTAGAGTTTCGTCCCAGTGCAAGTTGTTACAGAGTGGTCTTTGGTTCTTCGAATATATTTTGAGATGATCGATATTGGTCCCGACTCTGTAAGAACCATATCCTTAATAGTGTCGAAATTTATTAACTGCGATGCCTCGTAATTTGAGGATATTCCCTTAACTTTACAAACCATCACATCAGAATTAGTCTTGGTAGCATTTACTTTATAAGAATAATTTTTGGGGCCCCCAGAAACAAATTCTGTAATGTAGCTGCCATCACCATACACTTCTAATTCATCGGTTAGATCACCAATGAATTGTCCAGTAGTTAAATCAGTCGCACCAGGTTTGGTAACGTAAATAACGGAGTCAGTATCGTAATAAAGGACTCTGTCTTCTAATTGTTCGAGAAACGAATAAAGTTTCAGGCGAGCTTGGGCAGTAACGAAAGCAGCAATAACCACATTAACAGTAGCTAACGGGTCAAAGGATTCTTCTATATGTTCATATCCAACAATTAGAGTGTTGTCGTTGACAGGGAGAACACAATTAACATAAATTGACGGATTTGTTAGCATTGCAAAGAATTCAGCAGGTTTATTTACAATCTTTGTCTTTGGTTGATTTTCCCGTTGTCCAAATTTGCCCCAAAAAGAGTTTAAAATAAGTTTAGCTAGAGATCTTAGACCAGGGTTTTCAAGAATCTGAGAATATTCTAGTTTAACATCTTCCCTTGCAAAGAATTCTTCAATATATTTGTTTTTCTCTTCCTCGGTTGTACACCTTTTGGGCCAGCCGGATGCTTCTTGCTTTATTTTAATAAATTTGTTCATCATTCCTGTGAACAGGCCATCTTCACCAGTCTCCTTATTAAATGTCAGAACATCATATTTCCATATTTCTTGTATTTCGGTTATATTGTATCCTTTCGCAACAGCTTTAAGTATCTCGTCTAGAACCCATGTCCCCTCTAACTTTCTTTCTTCATCAGTATGGTTGCACTCGCTAGTAATCATGTTTTCACCGCAGGTTCGACAAAGAACAAACATCAATTTACTATTCATTTTAACGGGGAGAACTGGGTGGTAGAGATCTTGAGGAGGTAAAATTTTACATTTAATTAAGCCGCTAATGTTGTTCAAATCCAAACTGTGACATTCCTCCCCTACGAAAACTTGAGGATGTGCAACTGGAAATTTTCCGTACTTACACACCCAGGGGTACAGGGAACAAACATCCAAGTAGTTAATCTTTTCTGCTTCTTTAGCCTTGTAATAAGTATGAGTATTACCCGTACGACCTCCATAGAAAGCATCTCTCGGGTTTAAAGGCAAAAGCGTTAAAAGAGGATGTGTCTCGGTGTAGGCCTTAATTTCCAAATTATCTTTTAATTGCTTTCTAAAGTCACACTCCCATATTTCATTAACAACAAAACCCATTTCTTTTAACTTTGTACTTTTTGCTTGAGATGATTCATACCTTAAATTTAGTGTTGTGGAAGGATCGCCACAAACAGGATCATCTCTTCCAAATTTATAACATTTTGGGCATCCATGGTAATAACAGCCCTGAAACTCAAAAATTTCATTGGTTTCAAGACAGTAACCATCAACTTTTACACCATGTAGAACCATTTCTCTCCCTTTAGCAGCATGTAAAATATTGAGTTGTCTTTGTTTTTCCTCCCAAATTAACCACTCTATTGCAATTTTACTTTGTTGATCTTTCCACCTGTATCCGTTTTTAGGAATAACCCCAATGGTGTTGGGTTTTAAAAAGTTTCTGCGGAATACTTTGTTGCATGCGGAAGCAATTGTTGTGGCTTCTGTAAAGGGACAGACATTAGTGGTTGACAACAGTTGATCTCTAAATTTCAAACAGGCCCGTGTTAGAATTTCTACATCTGATACACAGTATTCAACCAAGTCCTGTTGCATTTCGAATCGATCATTTTTGTGTTCCTCGTACCACTGTAAAAACTTTTTTCGATCATCTTCCTTCATGGTGTCTGGAGAGTAGTAGTCTAATGCAGGGAGGATACCAACGTAATGTTCGTTTGCTTTTGTGTTGAATAAATGAGGAAAATATCCCTTTTTGAAGTCATCACCCAAACCAAATGCCTTTGGTAATTTCGACAATGCCATTGGGAAATAATTTAGCGAGTCTATAAATTTGACATTTCCCACCAACATCATAATGATTTTGGTTCCTCTCATAATTAGTTCTGGCGTTAGAGTGGTGTTTGTGAGTAGATAATTCAATATAAATTGATGATCAAAGGCTTGACCGTTGTGTGCTATTACAACAATATTTTTAAAGGTTTTTCGTAATTGTAGCAAATGTTGCGTAAATAGTAAAACAGGATCAAAAGTTTTAAGTATTTGCAGTCTAACACCACATTTTCTGCATATTTTGTCGTCGGTATTGATGCACACGTCACAACATTGTTTAAAAACACAGAGGTTTACTTGGTGAAGAAGCGAACCATTAGTCAACACCTCTTCTTGTCGGGTCTCAAAGTCGTAAAACACGAAAAGTACATCTTTCGTTTTCTGCTTTTCTGTGTCTCTTTGAATGAAACATAGATGATTTTCAGGTACATATGTTCTACATATTTTACAAAATACTTCTCCACATACATGTTGTCTTTTACCCCTCACTGTTTTAAAACAATTCTCACAACTTCTAATTTCAGCACACACTGTGCTTTTCTCCCAAGAACCATTTCGTAAGTGATTCTCGTAACAAGCTTGGCCTTTAAAGTACCGACGGCAATTGGTACATTTAATTTTAAGTTTTTGAATTGCACATTTCGGAGACTGAAGGCAACCAGCACACACTTTACCGCACCTGTGCTTATCTTTGTGATCAAATGGCGAGTGACATTCTTCGCAGTAATAACTGCAACAAAAAGCAGCCGTAGTAGAAGTAATTACATTAAAATGTCCATCATGATGTAACAAGTTAAGTCTTTTATTGCTTTCTGTAGTTCCTTCAAAAATGGTATCTCGGCCCTTTGTCCCGTAACTGTATACAACAATTTTGTAATCCCTGAGGTGTTCTTGAAATTGTTGAAGCTCGACAATACCCGCCCCTTCCCCGGGAATTACAACACCAGCTTCTTCTAATAACTTTCTGGTCCTTGTAATCTGTATTTTTCCCGTATCTTTCCTTACTTTGTTAAATTCAGGGTCTTTGTCCAGGTTGGCTATCGCAACCACCAAGAAGCGAGGTAGGCATAAATTGTCTTTATTCGTAATACTTATTATTCCTCGTCGCATATCACATTCCTCTTCAAAGCTGTTGTATTTACTTCCTCTTCCCCGACCTGTCGGTAAGCGTGCAGTTGTTACTTTAAGACAAAAAGTGTCTGTATTAAGTCCTGTTGAGTTGGACTGGTAAACATTGCTAATAACATCCCAAACATCCTCGTAATTTACTTCTTTGGCAGGTTTAAAGCGAATCCATCCTTCACCACGACTAAAGTCTTTTGAACAAAAACTAAAACTAACGTAATCCGTCGGTTGAAGTCCTTCCGTGGCCTTATGAATAACTTGCTGTATAGCGTCTCTCACCCAGCCAACTGGTTCAGTTCCTTCTGGCACAGGCTTTAACTTAAATTCCACCGCCCGACCTGTAACATTGTAACTTCGCACCTTTTGAATAGAGTCCCTAATAACAATAAACTTTTCCATTTTAACTAGACACGTCCGTACACTTCAAGAGGCTGATGCGAAATGACTAGACTGCTCTGACGCACCTCTATTTATAACCTCTGGCATGTTTGTTAAAGCAGAATTTTAGGATGCGTTCGGAAAACAGGGGTGCGTTCCGAATACCAACTGAAGTTCTGCAAAAAGAGTTTAAGGTTTAGTATGCAGTAAAAGTTTAAGATAAGTATAGAGCTAAAATATTTTAAAAAATTACCAGGATATTACCCCCACCACTTATTTTGAGTATTAATCTATCTTATTACATTTAAACGTTCAGTCTTAGTTGATCAGTTGAAGCGAGCACAATGCCTAAAGAGTGCTTTTGGGGAAGGCCTTGCGATTGTAGCGAGTGTCGACCAGAGCTACAGGAAAAATGTGAAATATGTTTAGACAAGGATGGATATAAGGTTGGTGGTATACGAAGAAAAGATCGCAAGAGAATCGCATACTACGACTTTAAAACTTATTGTTTTGAATGGTATCAGGAAGATATCGGACAATATGAACAAGCAAGATATGAATTATTAAAGACAATAGTTGAGAATACAGTTCAGCCAGAGCAAAAATATTTTAAATCGCAGACAGAGGAAGATATTCGTGCAACACTTTTAGGCTGTTTTCAAGCCGAATTAAAACAGATAACATTTGCCCTAAGTGGTACACCAGATGTGGTCAAGATAGAGTTTTCCGTTGGTTTTAATTCCGGAAAAGAACGAAAGAACTTTAAAACGCAGGAAATGGTGCTGCCTAAACGAGGAGATTTAGTGGAGTGGTTTACCAAAACTGTCATCGACGCGTTAATTACGAAAATTCAAACATTCCAAACACCTCTTTGGTTCCTAAATCTTAATGCACACATTAATCTACAAGGTTCTCGATCTTATGCGGAAACGTCTGCTGAGGCTCGAAGGAGGGAGTGGTGCAGACGAAATTTGTAACTTAGGTAGAATAGCTTGTAAGGAATGTTTTAGTATACTGTCGACAGTCAAGCGATTAGCACGCCAACATTGAAGAAGTATTCAGTCGGAACCAGTATTACGGGTCCTGTTTGCCCGCGACTTTAATGGTTTGGGAACCTGCTAATATAATATAATGTAGATATAGAACCAAAATGCGGAAAGATTTCTATGATGATGAAATAGGAGACAACATTCATTTTTGGAACGTCTTTGAAGGAGAAATTTACGATCCCTCCCGCAAAGTTATAAAACATATAATGCCATCCGTGGACCTTACGAAGTATGTGTACAAAGAAGAGCCTAGTATAGACACAGATATGGAGACAGCATTCATGTTGGATATTTTTAATCAGTTCCAGAGAACAAACACAACACGCCAATACTTTTCCAACGCTCCAGATAAACTTAAAACTCTTAGAAAAATTATCCATATAAATGTATCTAACTGTTTTTTTTAATAAAGAATTAAAGTATGTCCTTTATATTATGTTATATTACCTTAAACAGTCAAATCTAACCTCAACAAATGTTCTATTGCCTGTGGCACAAAATTATTCCAAACTTGAACAATCCGCAGACTCTTAACAGCTAAATAAACATATCCTGTTCTGGAAAAAGCAGCAAAAGAGCAGACCCTGTTCTGGAAAAACAGCTAAAAAACCGACCCTGTTTCAGGAACCAACTTAAACGTCTAACTGCTCAACCGGACAGCAACCGGGCACTAACCGGACAGCAACCGGGCAGCAACCGGACAGCAACCGGGCAGCAACCGGGCAGCAACCGGGCACTAACCGGCAGCAACCGGACGTTAACCGCTCAACCACTTAACCACTCAACCACTTAACCACTCAACCGCTCAACACTCAACCGCTTAACCACTCAACCACTCAACCGCTCAACCGCTCAACCGCCCAACCGCTCAACCGCCCAACCGCTCAACCGCTCAACCGCTCTACCACTCAACCGCTCAACCACTCAACCGCTCAACCGCTCAACCACTCAACCGCTAAACCGCTCAACCGCTCAACCACTCAACCGTTCAATCACTCAACCGCTCAACCGCTCAGCCGCTCAACCGCTCAACCGCTCAACCACTCAACCGCTCAACCGCTCAACCGCTCAACCGCTCAACCGCTCAACCACTCAACCGCTCAACCGCTCAACCGCTCAACCGCTCAACCGCTCAACCGCCCAACCGCTCAACCGCTCAACCGCTCAACCGCTCAACCACTCAACCGCTCAACCGCTCAACCGCTCAACCGCTCTACCACTCAACCGCTCAACCACTCAACCGCTAAACCGCTCAACCACTCAACCGCTCAACCACTCAACCGCTCAACCGCTCAACCACTCAACCGCTCAACCGTTCAACCGTGTCATCTATCTCCCTCTAAGCGAAGTTCAATGATCTCATACGAAGATTCCCCGAAACGGCGGCTCACCCCAAATATGAGGCGCTTGTTTGTGGGGCCCTGGTTCGTAGGGCTCTGAGGGTAAGGACGCGAGGGGGCCGATATTGTTACGGTAGCTAATGCCCGAAATGCCTCTCATTGATTGGCTATTGATTGTAGCGTCTCCAAGAGCCTTCCTATGGGTTAGTCGATGAAAGTCTGTACATGGCTTTGATAGCCGTGCGGTCTAGGTTGTCAAACATCACCAAGGTTCAGCACATTCGAAGAGGTCCTAGGTTCGAATCCTGAGGACACATTTTCAATAACATTATTTTTCAGTTTGTGCCATAGTCATCTGTCTGGCTCAAGCAACGCCTATACTACTTATGTATAGTTTACCGAAGCTTACCCAAGCTTACCCTATTTTTATATTGTTTGTTTATTGTCTCCTATTTACGATTGTACTCTATTTACTAGTTACGGGCCACTGTTCGGCCACTTTTTTTACTTTTTTAAATTTTTACCCGTTAATAAATGTTGGGTTTTTGTGTATATATTGGTGTTTTATTTCCTTAGTTAGAGCAAAGAAAAAACAAATTGACGTTAGACTATTTATTTAGTAACAGTATAATATTCAAGATTAAGCTTATACAATTCATAAATATGCTTTGCAAATAGGTGTATTAGCTTCTCGGTCCATCGAAAAAGATACTTGTCGGTTGTGGCATCTTCAAACTTTAGACTTCTCTTATCGCCATTGCGATGAAACACTAGCGTGTACTGTCCAAGTATCATAAATATATCTACCCAATGGGTATTGAAACAATCAAAAGTGCTTAAAAACTCTTCAAATTCATCACTAGAGAAAGAAATTTTGCCATAACCAATAGTATCCAAAATTACTTGTTTGCGTTCCTCTTCTGACGTACGAAAAATGACAGTGATAAAATCATCAATCTCGTACACTCGGTTAGGCTTAGTCTTCAGAACTTTCGCTGGAACATCAGGACATCTAGAGGACAATTCAAACACCTTATCCCAGCCGGAAGAGGAGGAGGAGGCCGCCATTGGTAAGTTTAAATGGTAAGTTTCAATAATATTCTAACTACAGATTTCTTTTCTTGGTAAAACTTAATGTCTCTTTTCAGCTTGCGTATTTTTTTCAAATGCTCGTCTAATCTAACTGACCAGTCAACCGTCTTTGCCATGCGCTCGAGACTAAATGCCTAAATTTTTCAAGGGTTTCGAATAATATAGGATAAAATGAAACGTGTAATACAATTTAACTTCTTTATTTAGGTAAAAAATCATAAATATATTCATACAAGATTTTTGAATTCATAACACTACATGTACAATATTCTAAACCATGATAAGAACAAGTGGTTTTACTTAGAGATAATTTCGGTACATTAACACTGTCCCTAGTAAATTCTAAATTAACAATATCGGGTATATGCTTAAGATATTTCATCGTGGAAAAAGTTTCCAGTAAGAAGGCCTTCTTTACATACCCCTTCACATAGATGACATCAACATCCCGTAGATCGTTGTAGAGAATGCGGTGAAGTTCATTGTAATCGGTTTCGCCAGAATTGTAGTATAAACCATGTCGGTTCCCATATCTGACAATCATAGGACAGTTCATAAAACGGCTTAGCGGG
Source organism: Philopedon plagiatum (assembly GCA_963971165.1). Taxonomy (NCBI): domain Eukaryota; kingdom Metazoa; phylum Arthropoda; class Insecta; order Coleoptera; family Curculionidae; genus Philopedon; species Philopedon plagiatum. The sequence continues at coordinate 36,668,752 of OZ020194.1, forward strand.
TTTGAAAAGATAGTTCCGTATTTGCTTTCCATCGTAAATAGCCAATTCTTTAGCTTGAAATTCTGGAACGCTGAATCCTTGAACGTCAACCACAACAAACTTCATCGTGCTGAGAGGGTTGAATAGTAAATGCCTACAACAGATCACGTACTTGACCTGTTAAAGCCTGATACTCGAGCACTCGGTCATGAATAATTATACAAAAGGCCCGTGACTCAGCCGAGAAGTTTTCGGAACTTTGAAACTCCAACTTAACGTCAATAGTGTTACTCTTGAGGGCTTCATTTTGTTTGGAACAGTCAATAACAAAGAGGGCTCTACTAGCGAAAGCGAGAAAATCCAACAGCGGCTCACACCGCTGTTTCCCCAAATAGGTTTTTTGAAAGTCCGTATACATCTGATAGGCTTCTGCAAACTGTCTATTGGCAAAGTTTAGGTTTAACGACTCATAGGGGTAAACTTCAGAATTTAAATGCAACTTAACGTCGGTGATGTTTAAATTATCAAAGTAGGTACAATCAGCTTCAACTTTATCTTTTCGCTTCTTCATAAAAAATACAATAACGTATCGGGCTCTCTCAGACATGGTCTTGACGGTCCAAATATCACGCTTTGTCGTTCTCAAAGCTGGCAGTTCATGTAGTTCCCAATTTCTAAACGGAATATATATCGGTTTGTTTTTTGCAATTTCGTCCAAAAGCCTTAATTTCACTGCATCACTCGGGTAAATATGTCTCACTTTCAACTCAACCGTTTTTAACGATATTGTTGCCTTCTTAGTACCAGTGGACTTGTAGCAGTTGTCGTCATGACAAGCACGAACTAGTTTAAGTTTCTGTTTACCCATTAAGACATTGTGGTAATCGGCAAACACACCAAACAATATTGAAAGCGGGATACGAAAATTAAAGTCTTTAGAAGTTTCATCTAAGGTCTTGACTGTTCCACTAGGCCAATTCCATCCTGCTATGTCTAGAGCGCGGCTTTCCTGCTCATTTAAACATAGCATATTTTTAACGGTGCTAACAATACCAAGATCTCGAATCTTTTCAATCTCCTTACCAATAACTTCATAGGAAATGTTGTCAAAGAGAAAGGCTCCAGCATTATTGGTTAGATCACAAGTACCGGTCTTACCAGTGGCATCTGCTTCCACCTTAAACGTACCCTCGATGTAGAGATGGGCTTCACTCATATCCAAAAAGACATCTTGCTGATTGATAACAATCTCGATTTCGTCATTGTTATTAAAGGAGTTGGTAAAGGGGTGATAAGTGTGCCATTCTTCACGAATGACCGACTCATCGCTCTTGATCTGATTGAAGATTTGAAGTTTTTCTGACATGATAGCCGTAAGGACTGCTTATAGACTGCAAATATAATATATTTGAAAACGTGAGTGACCCCTTCGACTTCTGATCACTGAATGATCTGCCGGCTGAGGTAGTAGTGTTTAAATACCCTTTAAATACTAGAACCATTTCGTCTAAGTTCTAATCGAATTACTACTTCTTCACCTCGAAAATTAGGAGGCCTAGAATCCTGGTCTACTAGCGTGAGGGTAATGTTATAGATGCTTTTTTGGTTCACAGGTAAATAGATTAGATTCCTTGGTTCGATATTTATACTGTAGCCGGGATCGACAGTTGGTGAAAATTCGTAAAGAGTATGTGCGGGATTATTTGTGTAATACGAGCCGGAAATGATGTTACACTCTACTCTAATAGTAACAACTTGTATAATATCCACAGGTTGATCTGATTCGTGGAATTCGCCAGACTTTAACAGTTGAGGTGAAAATCCCAACAACTTTGCAATACTGTCTTTTGGCTTAAAGTTTATGTCGTAGACACTGGCTAACTCGCACTTTAACGTATTGTTATTGGGCTTAAGCGACAAGACGCGATTCCGTTCGTCTGCGGAAGCTCTGGGATCTAGGAGCTTACGTTGTAGAAACTGCTCGATATCTTCCAACTCGTAGGACCCTGATGGTATTTCCAATACTAGCTCCTCCTGATTATTGGCAATGTAATAAAACTTGTTTCGTCCCTCTTCTATATTGGGGATTGTGTTCCAAGTGTTTAGCGAAATTAATGCTAAAGAGTAATCAAACCGGGAATCGAGCTCTATGGGAGGTACAAAGTATGCTTCAAGTCGGTGAGAGCGACCTTTTAACGTGAATGTCTGTGACATGACTGATGTCAATAAGCATCAATACCTGCATTTATAAAGTTTCATTGTAGAGAAATGTTAGAGCAAGATGTCCACAATTTGTCATTCCATAATCCTGATACTGATCGGAATTAAAATATATTTTAACATTTTTCATGTACTTGACAAATTCCTTGGGCGGTTTCAAGTTGCCAAAACTGTCGAAATAAACAACTCGATTACCGTGTTTTTTGTAAGCTACCCAATGTGTTCCGAATCCCGTGTTCCGATCCAAATTAATAACACCACACTCTGTTTTGAGGGGTGCGTTCGGTAAAGTATCTCGCATAAATACTCCTCGAAAATGCGGTATTTTTAATCGAGTGACGTACGACTTAATATCGTGATCGGATAACGGTTTTTCAGGTAGCTTTATTGGTAGTTTTTTGGCATTTTTCGTAAAAACAATCCATAGCCAGTTTTGTGTTTCTTTAAATACATGCCGCTACCCTTTTTTCCCAATGCAATCGCTTCCATTGTTTCGTTGTGTCGTTTCGATTCTTTTAACTTCTCCTTGGCACTTTGAGCGTCATTAACGGCCTTCGCTATCCCCGCGGCGCCTCCGCTTAGTGCCCCTAGGGCACTAAGTCCTGCAAATACGGGAATAAGTGGTAGAAACCCGCCCTGTTTCGGTAATGGTATGATGCGTGGCACGTTGATCCTCTTACGCCCTCCTACCTTCTTGACCGTTACTCGTGCAGCTTTAAGTATTTTACTGAGAGTCCTTTTCTTACTAACATCACCAGTACCCGTATGTCGAAGTTGTTTCTTAAGCAGATTGACCACTGATGATAGCGGTTTCATGTTCTTCTTCTTGCCAGCACCCAGCTTGCGTTTTACCTTCATAGCGTTAGTTACTAACCACGCTGAAGCTTTTTCACCAAAACTGGAATCGTTTGCCGTTACTCGTCCCCAAGCTCGGTTCTCCAACACTCGATCGGCTCGATGTCTTTGTTCCAACTCTTTAGACCGGGCGTATTCGATATCGTGATCGCGACAAGCACTATCCAATTTGTTCTTTGATCGATCGCCTCGAGCCAGCCGCTCTTGAAGTTTGGTTCCAGGTCTGCAATAGGAATAACCAGGCAAATGAAGCTCGAACGGGAGCTTGTTGATAGCTGTATTTAACACACCTGCACCCTGCAGAGTCCTCATTCGTAATGAAGCCCTGGGAGGGTGTAGAGTAGTATTTATAGAGATGCGTCAAGAGAAGCAGAAACTCAAAATCCAAGTTTATAATTGCGATATGAAAACAGACAAGTCCCAAAGTAGCAAACATGGTCAACTTTTACCTTCTACAATTCGAGCTTTAATATGTGGTCCGAGTAATTGTGGCAAAACCAATGTAATGATTAGTCTTTTGATTGATGAAAATGGTTTAAAATTCGAGAATGTGTACGTGTATTCCAAATCTCTACAGCAAGACAAGTACGACTTTCTTCAACAGGCTATGAAACATTCCCGTTTAGGCTATTTCGGCTACAGCGATAATGATGAAGTTCTAGATCCTGTCAGCGCCCGACCTCACTCTGTATTCATATTTGATGACGTAGCATGTGAGAAGCAGGATAAAATACGTAATTACTTTTGTATGGGCCGCCATAATGCAATTGATTCATTCTATTTATCGCAAACTTACTCGAAAATACCGAAACAGCTGGTTCGTGACAATGCCAATGTATTAATTTTATTTGCCGACATCATGCAATTGATTCATTCTATTTATCGCAAACTTACTCGAAAATACCTAAACAGCTGGTTCGTGACAATGCCAATGTATTAATTTTATTTAAGCAGGATGACTTAAACTTGAAACATATCTACGATGATCACGTTAATACAGACATGACATTCGATGCATTTAAACATATTTGTTCCGAATGTTGGAAAGATAGGTATGGTTTCCTAGTAGTGGTGAAAGACAATGATATTGCTAAAGGTCGATATCGTAACAAGTTTGATACATATATCATACCCTAAGCCCTCGGGACTCAGTGTAACACTTGACGTCCTAGAAGTTAGATGTGTTAAGTCTCGAGAAACAGGATCTGTTTAGTAGTTGTTTTAGCTGTTTCCTAGCTGTTTCCAGTAACAGGGTCTGTTTATTAGCTGTTTTCCCCGAACAGGGTCTGTTTTTTAGCTGCTTTTCCCCCGAACAGGATCTGTTTTTAGGTGTTTTGAGCTGTTTTTCCAGAACAGGGTCTGTTTTTTAGCTGTTTTTTTCCCGAACAGGGTCTGTTTTTAGCTGTTTTTCCAGGACAGGATCTGTTTTTTAGCTGTTTTTCCAGAACAGGGTCTGTTTTTTAGCTGTTTTTCCCGAACAGGGTCTGTTTTTTAGCTGTTTTTTCCAGAACAGGGTCTGTTTTTTAGCTGTTTTTCCAGAACAGGGTCTGTTTGTAATATGTCTACCCCCATGAGCCAGCTCGATAAAGACGTTAAACGGAGGATTCTCCAAGCTGCACGAACAATAAGAAAGAATTATTTAGCATTAAAGTTGGAGCGAGGCGAAGAAGATGAAGCTCTTAATAAATTCTTAATGCCTATTACCGATCCTCTGAATAAGCTTGTGAGTGCTTCCGCCACCACCGCTGTAAAATCTAAGAAACGGAAGATTAAATTGGAAGAGAGCGTTGGTGGAAAACCCAAAGTTAAACCACCTATAGTAACTCGAGAAGTGAAACCACCTGTAAAATTTTTAACCGAGGAAACTCACTACGGGGATGCTGTTGCTGCTGCTGATGATGATGATGATGCTGTGTTTGAAGAACCAGCTCAGAATCCTGCGGAACACATAAGACAGAATTTTGAAGATTCTCTTCGAAAATCTGATGTGTTTGAGACTTTTATCGAGCAGTATCCGAAGATTGCTCAAGACTATCTGAAACTATATTGGTCGCACTCTGCCGAAATAGATGCTAACAGCCTGAAATATGATTTGGTGACTGATTCTTGGAGCTTAGGTTCAGAACCGGTTAATTTCTTAAAGAATGGTGATATTCAAGTTGGCCCCCTTACGTATAAAGGAACTCTGGGACTATACGATTTATTGTTTCTCAAGGTTCCTCAATTTAATACCGCTGCCGATGAAGAACAATATAAGGATATTTTAAAGCGAACAGATTTATACTTGAAAGACAATGGTCAGTTGAAAGGTAATAGATCCCACAAATACAATGCCATTGTGAAACCACTAATTTCGAAAGGTTCTACCAGTAAAATTCCTTCCCCGGGGGTAGAATAGCGACCAGATCGAAGTCTGAGAAATCTGGATCTGTGAAATCTGGATCTGCCTTAATGGAATACAGCGAAAAACCCAAAGAATATGTCTACTACGATGACGTCAACGAGTTGGTTGATAGGTTAAAAAAGCTAGACGCTTCCAATCAGGTTGGCAACAATAATAACATGAACGAGATTTGGAGCATTTTGCATGAATTGGAACACCTTGGAGTAATTGAATTCTATAAATAAGTTTGTTAAAGCTGTTATGCCTTAGTACCGCAGTAATCATGAATAAGTTTGGACGTTCCTTGCCCACGTCGTCTAATCAGAAGAGAGTGAGAGTGTTGCAAGCACCCAACTTGATCACTCTTACAAAAGATGGCGATTATGATATTCGAGATCATCGGCTTTGTAACGTCAAATCGCCAGCAGATATCGCTGATGCAGTAAATAAAAAGTTTGTAGAGCGTATGCTAACTTCACTTTCTACTACCATTGATAGATCGCTGAATGATAAAATACAAGTATCCCACTTGGAGATGCTGAGACAAGTAAATGTGTTGGAACAAAAAGTAAACAACTCTATCGGTAGTATTGTAAAGCAAATGGAGACCTTTACAAAAACTAATAAGGATTCTGTAGACTCAGTATCCGACCAACTTAAGCTACTTGACAGCAAATTAAAGAGCGAGACTTTAATTTTGGATACAAACCTGGATCGCCTATCTACCCAATTCAAGGACCTCGAAAAACGCCTAAAAGTTTACACAAATACGACTATTCGAAATGCTCTCAAACCAATCGGTGTTGATATGAAAAAGATTCGTGAAGAACTCTCCAAATTATTACAAACAGTTGATTTGCTAAAGAAAGGATCTTCCCGTCCACCAACTATCTAAAATTTAGACGTATATAATTCGATATCTTGCTGCAGAACCTCATTCTTTGAGAAATAATGGCCAAGGGCATTACGAAGGCTAGAGAACAAGTTGTTAAGGAACTACATAAACCCGCTAGAATCAAATTTAAACGTCGTAGATTTATCCAGTATGGTTTAGATGATACGTTTGCTTCCGATCTTGCTCAACTCGATCAGTACGCTCGTGAAAACAAGGGATTTAAATACATCTTGGTTGTTATTGATTGTTTTTCCAAATTTCTCTGGACCAGACCTCTAAAGTCAAAAAATGCTCAGGATGTGACTAATGCCATGGATCATATACTCAAACAGTCTCGGAGGATTCCGAAAAAGCTGGTTACAGATAATGGGAAAGAGTATTACAACGCTAGCTTTCAAAGTCTTATGAAGAAGCATGGGATCCATCATTACAGTACCTTTAGTATTTTAAAGGCTTCTATTGCAGAACGAGTAATTCGAACGCTCAAAGAACAACTGTTTAAGTTGTTTACCTTGAATGGTAACCATAAATGGATCGACTTGTTGGAACAAGTTACAAATACTTACAACAACACGAAACATCGTACGATTCACATGAAACCGAAGGATGTTAGCAAGAGTAATGAGAAGAAAATATTGGACTCTGTTTATAATCGTTTAAAGGTTGTGGGAAAGCAAAAATTCAAAGTTGGTGACATTGTTCGCATAAGTAAGGCTAAGCACGTGTTTGAAAAGGGTTATGTACCCAATTGGACCACTGAGTTGTTCAAAGTATCTCAGGTGAAGATTACCAATCCTACGACTTATTTGCTAGAGGATATGGGCGGTCAGCCAATTAGCGGTGGATTCTATGAAGAAGAATTGCAAAAAACCAAACAACCTGACATATTTCTTATTGAGCAAGTTTTGCGTAAAAAAGGCAAAAAGATGTATGTGAAATGGCTTGGGCTTGATAAGTCACATAATAGTTGGATAGATATGGCTAAGGATGTGGTTTAGGCCTGATCTTTGTACAAAAAGACGGCATTTTTTCCGGTTTTCATCAGTTGAAATCATGCCTTATTGCAAAGAGTGTGATACGGAAATTTTGTCTCGTAGTGCTCATAACCGTACCACAAAACATAAGCAGCAATGTAGTGAGAACTTGTACTCTCATGTAAAACTAGTTCGAACTGCTTTTAAACAACGGATACTAACTTACCATCTGACGAGTGACTTACATTCAACTGATGTTAAGCAATATGTAGGAGATCTCAAAGATACGGTTATTACTTTACTCACTGATCCTTTAAAGACTTACCCCCAGCTTAAAGTTAATATGGAGCTCTATGGTTGTTATCTGTTGGCATCCACACAAGAACAAGACATTAAATCGTTTAATACCAAATTTAGTGTTATTTCTCCCAACACTAATTTGGATGACTTTTACAGTGAATATCAGATGTCTCTAGTGAAAAAAGCTTCCGAATTCACCGAGATGGGAAGCGGATGGGCGTTATCCAGACTATTGTTTCTCGAACTTAACATCAATAAATGTGGAGTGGGGGTATAGTTCTCCCAATGATTACAATCATGCGTTGGTTGACGTTACTATTTTAGTGTGAACCATGGCCAGTAAACGTTGTACCGCTGCTGCTGCTGCTGCTCCTGCTCCTGCTGCTGCTACTCCTGCTGCTGCTTCTGAGGTGATGGAAGACGACGGCTATAGTTCCCAAAGCTCATCACCCTATTGGACTTATTTAGACAGTATGATTCTTCGAAGTAACAGAGAAATTCGCAAGGAGAATAAACTCTTGGGCGAATTTTGCTATCCTGCTGGTAATTTTACAGTAATTGTGGGTCTCAGTGTTGCCCGAGGGATGATACCAAGTGTTAAACTAGTCCCCACAACGTCTGAACATGAGCCAGTATCCCTCAGCCATTCTGATTGGATCGAGTTTTTGGAGATTATTGACAAGATGTTTGAAGTTATTGATGGAAGTGTGACAACAACGCTGATGTCGTCATCGGAAAATTTTACTCTATCCAGTGCTATTCTTTTAGACGAGCGAATATTTCGACTCGGAAGCAATGATGTAACTTTAACGTTTTCTTGTAATGATATAAATTCTATTGTTAGCATTAAGAGTTTAATTAACTTTAGATTAGAATTAGTGAATCGTTTACAATTTAGAACCTATTATGATGATACTTTACAGTATGCCCAATGTTTTGCTGATATTAAGGAAAACTTTTTTGAAATTATTACCAATCTCTGTAATTTAAACCTGTTTGAACAAAGTTATTACATGTTGGAATTATTGCATTATACTCCGCAAAAACTGCTCGATGACTTTGATAAACTGTGCATGTATGCTGATGAGTCATAATAATAAATATTTTAAAGCTTTGGGTTCTTTTCTTTCACCCTTCCCTCTCCTTTCCCTCCGATAGTAAATATTTCTGCTGTTACTAATAAATACAACTCGATTCTAGCAGGGATTTCATAGTTGTTTCAACAATCGTTACATACAGTTCTAATCTATCGAGACCTGTCGTGACTTGTCTGTAGGCTGTTTAGAAGTTGGTTCAACACCACCGTTGTTATCTTTGAGTTTGGCTAGTGTACAAGATGTCTAAACAACGTCAGGACCGAACTCTTCATGTTAGTTCTCTGTTCTTAATACGGCTTTTCGCACTATCATTCGGTGGAATTATACACCTATGCGACATTATAAATCTCTATCATTCTACGTTTTAAATCATTTTGACGCCAGTCATGGCTCTGTTAAGTTCATCCTTTATTCTGCTAGTTGCAGTAGTACACAACGTGTTCTACGTATGTCGACCTTTTAATGTTAAAAACGCCTCTGTTTTGTTCGATTTTGACGATTCCAACGCTAGCAACCCATGGATTCCGATGGCTTTCAACCCTCAGATTACTGCCCATCTGCCTGTATTCTCCGCAGCGATGCCTCTGTCAAACAGCAGCTCTTTTCGTTACAAGGTTCATTTTCTCTTTCAAGACTCGACGATTGGCGAAACAGGTTGGATGACGTTCCTTAGCAAGTGCAAGAATGAGATCGCCTCTCCTGCAATTACTCCTACTACTAATTCTACACTAGCCCCATCTTTATCCGAAAATATGAACAGTATTTCTAGTCTCCTTGTATTCCTAGCAGTAACCTGTTTAATATTATTAACTAATTTCGTATATAAAGTTGTTAAATATCGTTATATATTGTGGTTAAATAAATAATTTTTCTACTTGTTGGTTTTATTATATATACTACGCAAAGATCATTGACAATGGACACTGCATTGCAGTGTTTTGGGGCTTTAGCAGTATTCTAAGTGATGGTTAAAACAGTTTAACCACTCGAAAGACTGATTCTTTTCAGCCATTAGGGCGTTGGACTTAATAAGCGACAGCTCACAAACGAGTTGGCCGATTGACTTTGGGTTTTTTCCAAACGATTTGTTATGTTGACGTTGAACACGTGATGTATGTTAAATATTAATTTTGGCGTTTAACAAGTGGCAAATGGCAGTTGACATGTCTTAAATGACTGGCGTCAGTTGACATGCTTTTACGCATGCCTTATAAGGCCATTTTGAACACGTTACGTATATTAAATTTCTACTTGCAAACGTTGGTCCTTCTGGCTGCAAGTCTATATCCCATCAGCACAATATTTTATGTGAAGCCGATAGCCAGGTTGGTTAGAGCGCTGATATTCCAACATCTGTGTCCGGGTTCGAATCCTAGCATGTGCAAAAATGAAGAAAAAAGTTTTTGACGTCATATTCGTGAAATAATAATATTTTAAGGAATAGTACTACAGTCCGATGCAGTTAGGCCCCAAATAGATAGTGTCCAAGTAGTTGATGCCCAAGTAGTTAAAGCCCCAAGTAGTTAAAGCCCCAAGTAGTTAAGGCCCAAAGTAGTTAACGCCCAAGAGTGTGACAGTTGACAGATGACGTATGACAGTTGACGTTTGACGTATGACAGTTGACAGATGACGTATGACAGGTGACAGGTGACGTATGATAGATGACGTATGACAGGTGACAGATGACGTATGACAGGTGACAGATGACAGTTGACAGATGACAGATGGCGTATGCGCGCGCAGGTTGGGTTTGATGCTGGCGCATGCGGTATGGTTGGGTTTGATACCGGCGCATGCGGTATGGCTGGGTTTGACGTCATAGATCTCAAGATAAAATCCCACCGGTGGACGGTGGATGCAGAACGCACTAACTATACCTACTGGGGTTGAAACGTACCTGAAGTGTTAAAGCGTTACCAAAGTCGACAGGGGGTCTGGGGGTAAAATTGCGTTTATTTTTTGATAAAAGGCTCAGTTTTTGAGATATTTGCTTGTTTTTTATCCTTGTTGGACTTAGAAAAATTCTTGTGGAATTACATACCCTAGTATGTATATCAAAGAAGCACAGTGCGATTAGGGAAAGATAATAAAAAGGTAACAGTCCTAAACAATACTTTTTTAAATATACAGTATTTTGATTTTAACTAGTGTAGTTTTTCGTAGTTCGCTAAACTTGTCCGGACTTGTCAAAACCTGTCGAGGCAGGAAAGACTCTAATTTTCTTCATTATTGCCTATTACTTGTTTTAGCTATTCAAAATGATTTTTGTGTGTGAATATTTCAAAATTTAATTAGGAGATGCGCTTTAAATTAAAACGATAATTTAAAAAATAAACGAAATAATCCATATATCCAACCCGACCCATATTGTATATGGATATATGCAGGATTCACTTTAAAGTGTCCCCCCTCTCTTTTAAACTATTTCGTACGTCGTCAGTTGGTTTTTTACTATATAATAAGGTCGCATGGTGAGAATTTTCTTCAGTATGTGTGGAAGGTGTTGTGTCGCATAGTGTCTAGTCTGGAGGTCTATAAACGGGCGGGATTTATGAGGTAAGTGGCTTAAGTTTTAATAGCTCGGTCTACTTTATGTCAGTTTACGGGTATGCCCTGAGGGGATATGTGGTGTGTAGGGATGGAACCCTTGGGCGTAGGGGGTTGAAACGTACCTGAAGTGTTAAAGCGTTGCCAGAGTCGACAGGAGTGTTTGGGGGTAAAATTGCGTTTATTTTTTTGATAAAAGGCACAGTTTTTGAGATATTTGCTTGTTTTTTATCCTTTTTGGACTTAGAAAAATTCTTGTGGAATTACAAACCCTAGTACTCGTATGTATGTACAGCGCAAACGCGCAAACCTGAACTCTCTCTTGTGCTACCTACCTCGCTCCCTCCATCCTACCATCTCTCTCTTATGCTATCTCTCTCTGTTATTAGACCTCTCTCTTATGATACCTCCTACAGCTAAAAATAGCTGTTTTTAGCTGGTTTTGAACTGTTTTTAGGTGTTTTTAGCTGTTTTTAGCTGTTTTAGCTGTTTTTAACTGTTTTTAGCTGTTTTTGCTGTTTTTAACTGCTGTTAGCTGGATTTTAGCTGTTTTTAGCTGTCATTAGCTGGTTTTTAGCTGTTTTTAGCTGCCCGCATGGATATATATCATATCCCCCTACTCCTTATATGAAGGAGTGGGGGGATTTAGTGTTGTAAAGTGAATCCCACCTCTCTTTTAAACTATTTCGTACATCGTCAGTTGACTTTTTACTATATAAGGTCGCGGGGTGAGAATTTTCTTCAGTATGTGGAAGGTGTTGTGTCGCGACGTGTCTAGTCGGCGGGGTTTATAAGGTAGGTGGCTTAAATTTTAATAGTTCGGTCTACGTTATGTGAGTTTAGAGGTATACCCTGAGGGGGTTTGTGGTGTGGAGGGATGGAACCCTTGGGCGTAGGGGTTTGAAACGTACCTGAAGTGTTAAAGCGTTGCCAAAGTCGACAGGGGGTCTGGGGATAAAATTGCGTTTATTTTTTTGATAAAAGGCTCAGTTTTTGAGATATTTGCTTGTTTTTTATCCTTTTTGGACTTAGTAACATTCTTGTGGAATTACATACCCTAGTATGTACATCCAAGAAGCACAGTGCGATTAGGGAAACATAATAAAAGGTAACAGTCCTAAACAATACTTTTTAAATATACAGTATTTTGATTTTAACTAGTGTAGTTTTTCTTAGTTCGCTAAACTTGTCCGGACTTATCAAAACCTGTCGAGACAGGAAAGACTCTAATTTTCTTCATTATTATCTATTACTTGTTTTAGCTATTCGAAATGATTTTTAGGTGTGAATATTTCAAAATTTAATTAGGGGATGCGCTTTTAATTATTGTGCCATTTACTACAGGGTATAAGAACTGATATATGAATTTTTTACATTATCGTTTTAGGACATTACATTTTTACTGTTATTAGGTAAATAAGAGGCGTTTTTAAACCGCATTCATCTAAATGAGAAGGTGGGTGGCTTGCGTATATTACACAGTACAGCTAGAATTGACAGGTGTGTAGAATGGTATTACGTAGGCCTGCCTTAACATATTTATCAGCTTTTAAAACTTAGAATTTCCGACCCTTTCTAATACAAATGTTAATCTATAGAATAAAAAAGGCGTTGGATACAGAAGAAGAGAATTAAAAAGCTATTTACATATTTTACATAGGCCATCTAATCAGAGATTGATTTTTTTTTATTCAATTATTTCATAATTGAAGATAATGTACATATTATTATGTTTTTACTTCTTTTTTGACTTGATTTTTTTTGCTAAACCTGCGCTAGAAAAATATTTTTTTGTAGTTTTGACATTTAAAGGAATTTTTTAAAAATATAGTGGACATAATGAGATGCGCATGCGTTGCTACAGGATATAAAGGCTTCTAGGAGCTGGGGTTTTTTAGTATGGGGTTTGTGATGAGAGTATGCAAGGAACTGAACATACATTAGCACGTCTCTGTGAGGGAAGGAGGGAAGGGCTCAAACTTATATTATTGGGTTAGGGAAGGGCTCAAACTTATATTATTGGGTTAGAGGGCGAGCTGTAACGATAGGATAAAGGGGAGTATGTAATTCTTGCTCTGTTTTTTGGTAAAAAAGCCCCTTTTTGATGAAAGCGCATGCGCCATTTACAACAACAAAAAGGGTGCTAGGAGCGAGTTTTTTAGTACCTAGGTGATTAGTGATGAGAGGTATAGTGTAGTCTTATAAAACACTTCGGGTTACTCTGGTAGTAAATGCTTATGCTCAGATTTAGTGCGTTCATTTGGGGTTGATGACAGTGCGGGCAAAGGGTTTATGTAACAGACACTTAGAAAGGCGGACTAGAACAACAGAGTTGAGAAAAGGGAAAATTTTTTATTTATTTTGATAAACTTGGGCTTAAATTTTTTTGGCTGAAAGATAAATCTGTAAAAATAAGTAAGGACAGTAATATTTTTGAGATTAGTTATTTATAAAGGAATATTTTTGGTATTGGAAGCGGGTGCTAGGCGTGATTTTGATTTTTCAGTTCATAAGTAGGTAGTAATGTAGGGTGTGGTGTAGCGCCCTGTACCTAGTTGAATAAAACACTTTTGAATTTGCTAAGATATAGCACGCTCACTAGGGTGTAAGGGGGGTGAAGGTTTAAAATGACGCTTAAGAGTGATCTAGAAGGACAGAGTTGGGAAAGGGGTAATTTTTCATTTATTTTGATAAAGCGTACTGCTTTGAAGGTGCACATTCGTTTAATACAAGCTTAAATGACTGTTGTTTTTGTACGTATTGTCCATACCAGAGCAGGCAATTTTCATTCAAATAGGTATGCTGGTCGTGTATAACCTGCGCCGGAGGACCAGCTGTTATGCTCGCTGGGGATGTTAAAGTCGTTGCGTTATATTGTGTTTCTTCTTATTTCCTATTTCCTTTACAGTTGTTTCGCAACCATTGACCGAGGTAGCCAAAGTGCCAAGCAGCTTTGCCGTATCATCCAAAGACCACCTGCGGTTCGAGTGTTTTAAAAGCCGACAGCCACGCCAAGTGTTTAGTTTTATTGAGAAAAGAGAGACAAAGATAATAAACGATAAAAAGAAGGTTATTAGTTTTTCGATTTTATGGTAAGACAACAGGCTGTTGAAATCTAGCATTTTTCAGATACATTTTGAAGCTATTTACACTTTTATAGCTTGTCAATATTTTAATTAGACGAAATATTAACAGCTAAGATGTAAAAGTTGTGATATTTGTTACAGATATCGTCGTCCTGTTCCTACTTATTTAACAGCGAGTGTGTGCCTGAGGCTCAAGCACTAGAAATTTTGAAATTTATTTTCGTTTGGTAAGTATAAAAATATTTCTATTTAACTTCCTAAAGTACAGAAAAGTGGTAATAGGTAAATTCACGATAACTCTTTTTTGTCGCAGACGCTTAGAATATTCAACTGATAAGTAAAATATTAAATTTCGAAGTAGTGGGGGTAAATTCTCTTTCTTTTTTTAAAATGTTGGGTAAATTGTTTAATTGTTACAGACATGCATTGCTGTAATTAAGTTTTTTCTTGGTAACTGAAATATTTGAAGGTGTGAGAACCCACATCATTACATTTCAATATTATTCTGCTGTCTAATAAATCCGTAAACATTTATTACAGAGAACATTCTTCTCGAACGCAGGGTCTTGTTTTCGTATTTATTAATATTGGTAGTAAGTACTCGATAATTTAATTATACTGCATACTAAAACTGAAACTCTTTTGCAGGGCTTCAGTTGGTTTTCTGAACACCCTTCTTTTCTGACGAACCGAAGTTATAAATAGAGGAGGCAAACAGCATTTCGCATTAGTCTCCTGAAGTTTACGGACGTGTCTAGTTAAAATGGAAAAGTTTCTTGTTATTAAGGATACCGTTCAGAAAGTTGGAAGATACAATGTTACTGGTCGTGCATTGGAGTTTAGGCTAAAACCTGTGCCCGACGGAGTTGAACCGGTTGGCTGGGTGCGAGAAGCGATTCACCAAGTTATTCAGAGATCTACAGAGGGCCTACAACCGTCGGATTATGTTGGATTTAGTTTTTGCTCCAAGGACTTTAGCCGTGGTGAAGGATGGCTTCGCTTTAAACCAGCCGAAGAAGTAAATTATGAGGATGTTTGGAATGTGATAAGCAACATTTATCAGTCGAATTCATTGGGTCTGAATACGGAATCCTTTTGTCTTAAAGTAACAAGTGTACGCTTGCCGTCTGGTCAAGGCAGAGGAAAAACTACAACAGTTTGAAGAGGAATGTGGCATGAGAAAAGGAATTATCACCATCAAGAACACGGAAAATATGTGTTTGCCAAGGGCATTAGTTGTTGCAATGGCGAGTGTTGACAAGGATCCTACATTAGCTAAACTTAGAAGAGATGTTGGAAAAATTCAAACAGAGATGACTAAAACTTTATTGGAGGTAGCGAGCTGAAATTTCTGAACTGGAAAAGTTTCGAGAACATCTTAAGGACTATAAAATTGTTGTCTACAGTTATGGGTCGAAGGGAAGAGACATTTTATTTGAGGGGTCATCAGAAAGTAACAAGAGAATCACTACAACGTGATAAGTTCTTTAGCAGCTGCCTTTGTGTGTAGCTATTATTGTGAGCAATGTTTCATTCCTTATGATCATAAACATAAACATAGATGTAGTAAAACATGTCGATCTTGTCTCCAAGCTTCCCTCTGTCCTAATGATCAAATTAAAGTTAAATGTGATTCTTGTCATCGGTATTTTAAAAGAAAGGACTGTTACGAAAATCATCTAAAAGTTGGCTTATGGGAAAAAAGTTGCAATCAATGTTTTAAAATAATTCGAAGTACCAGAAACCATATATGTGGGGAGATATTTTGCAAGATCTGTCGTAAGTAGTAAAGGTTGATGCTCCCCGAGTCTCCGCATGCGCAGTAGGGTCGACCTTGAACGCCCAGGTGTGCTATTGTTATTTGGCCTTGATATGCGCAGGTGTTATTCCAAGGTCAAGGTCAAGAACTTGGCCTTGAACGCGAGCAGATGTTTCTTTGTTTGGTGATGACCAGGTGTACGATGCTTATTTCAAGGTTACATTTGCGGTGCATATTTTCAATGAATGCGAGCAGCTGTTTCTTTGTTTGGTGATGACCAGGTGTACGACGCTTATTTCAAGGTTACATTTGCTTGGCCCTGAACGCGAGCAGATGTTTCTTTGTTTGGTGATGACCAGGTGGACGACGCTTATTTCAAGGTTACATTTGTTTTGTATTTTTCGAGGTCGTCGGATGTATTCCTCCCACCATAAATAAATACTTGACCTTGGATTACTTCCTAATAAATATGGCTCATTTCGAAAATAGCTTTCATTGTCACTCATACATCGTATGCGTTAACTGTTGCTTTGGCATATAAAGTATTGTGTTTGTGGTGTGTTCTACAAGTGTTTATTCAAGGTACTTGACAGTAATTGTTTTTATTGTATTTTAAATCATGAGCATTTCAAAGCAGACCATAGCCGAAATTAATAATATGATAAACCAAGATATTCAATTTCTGGAACGTAGAAAATTCTCTACATTAACGGTGGGCAAAATTTATATGATAAAAAAAATTAATTCTTTGACTTCACGTTTTGGAAAAGCCATTATCGTCACATTGTTTGATCCAACACATCAAGCAACATTTGAAACATTTTTACCATCACGCGTAGCTGAAATTCTGACAGAGGATACTATTGAAATGATGAATAACTCCGGTGATCAGTACACCTTAACTTATTTGGGGCAAAGCTCACATGTATTCTCTGGAGGTAATACTAGAGCGTTGTTAAATTTTGGTTGTTTGTAATATATTGTTGATTAGGCTATTTTAATGTTGATTTAAAATGTAATAAAATAGTTCTTGTTAAGTATATATCGAAAAACACACAGTCACACACAATCACATATCCATTATTTTCTATTTAAGATGTGTGACTGCCCTACTGTCATTGAAAATCGAGATATGTACATTAATTGGTTATCATGTAAATTAAGAGAGCTGGCTGAAGAAATACTACACTTTGCAAATTATGGTAAATCCGATGTGGGTTTTAGTGAAAGTCAGTATAGGAAGTATATGAAAGACGCCGTAAATTTCACGGCTGGAGCACATACTTGCGAGAAATACCTATATGGAACCATTGATCTGGACGAATTTTGCGCTGGAATGATAAATGAAGAATTGGGAAGCTACCTATTCGAAGTGCCCCATTTACCCGATGAATTAGCTACAAAATATGGTTTGGCTCCCGCAGATGATACCACTATTCTTGATGACCTTGGAAATAAAGAAGTCACCAATGAAGTTGATAGTAAAGCATTGGCTACTGTTAGCGATGACGAAATGGAGTGTGTTCAAGAAGATGAAGAAAATCTTTAATTCATTGTATAATATAATAACATGAGATGTTAAATAAATGATTATGTACCTAAATTATTGTTTAATTTTTTATAAATAGGCAACTTTCACAAAAATCACATCAGTTTAAGCTAAAAATGGGTCGTGTTAACAACACAATTGATAAATTTGGGCGCCAAAAATTTAATGACCAAAATCACATTGTTCTTGTTGGACAACCAGGAGTTGGATTTAGATTGACCGATGATGGTCAATATGATATACAAGGGAAATCTTTAACTAATGTAGCACCACCAAAGAATCCTGGGGATGCCGCTAATCAGGAATATGTTCTTGAACAAAGGCGTGAAATTATTAAAAAACTTAGTGAATTAGTGAATAATGATGTTTTGGAATATGTTAGAAAAGAACTTAATGAAATGAATAAAAAGCTTGCTGAAGAGGCGAATGAAGATTTTTTGCAATCTGTTACAAAAAGACTTAAGGAAATCGATTCAAAATTGTTGAATCAAGAAAAAGCTATTCAGCGTATACGTATTACGCGCATGTAGATAAAGAAACAAGTCTATTCTGTGTATGGTGACCTCGATTTTACATGGGATATGAGAGTGGAGGGGTTTGAAGGTCACCTAACAGATACAAATAGAGGCACAAAACTTTCTTGTTTCAGTCTGCATTTCAGTACTTCCAGAATACTACATAGTAATTTATTTTCTCAAAATGCAGTCACCAAAAAGTGAACGTCAAATTGCAGTTGTTCGCCCATTCTCTGTAAACGGTCGTCAGATGTGTGCCAATTGCGAAAATTGGGAATTTATTAGTGGAATAATGGGTTTCTGTGAATGGTGTCAAAATGAGTACCATAAGAAACATGGGATGAAATCACCGCAACAAATATCTCGTGAAAATTCTAGTGAATCTCTGCAAAGTCTCGCTGTCTCAGTGGGAGGTTCATCAGAACATAATAATCACGATACGCCGGAATTCAGTCAAGAAGGGCAGCGCTGGACTTCTTCAAGCAATTTTGAAGATCTCGAAATAATTAACGAATCACCGCAAAGTCCTGTTTTCTTAGAAGGAGGAGGAGGAGGAGTAGGGGGAGGAGGTTCATCAGAACGTAATAATAGTGAGACCATGGAATTCGACCAAGAAGGGCAGCGCTGGTAATTCCGAAAAATAGAGACAATTTAGATATAGTGTAAAAGTTTCTTATGATAGTCATGTAATTTTAAATTTATGTGAAAAAGTGCGTTTTTCTAATGATAGTGTGTATGTATTATTTAAATCTTAATAAAAATCTTTTTGTACTAAATATGTTTATTATTCACCATACATTTGAATTAACAAATCGCTCTTGATATATATTATTTCTGTGGTTCCGTTCTAAAATCCTCGCTAGCATTACATCCATTTTTCCAATTCTCCTTTGAAAACGATATCTATCAAGTATTAGTTGCTGAAAATTACTTTGTCTGGCTTGTCTATATGCAAAACACCAAACAGACATACGGTGGATAATATTTCTTTCTTCGTCAAATCTTACTTGCTTCATGGTGTATTGTAAAATGAATTTTTATTAGTTATGTCATTTATATATAGGCTGAACATAAAGAGAGTGAATTAGTTTTACTTTAAAATGGGTCGTGTTAACAACACAATTGATAAATTTGGTCGACAGAAAACTCCTGTTTGTAACAACTTATCGCGAGGGTTGCCCGGAATCGGATTTAAACTTACTTCAGATGGACATTTTGATATAGAGGGAAAATTATTAAGGAATGTTGCCCAGCCGATAAATGATAATGATGCTGCTACCAAAGAATATGTCCTTACGGAAGTTCATCAACTTGGTTCGCAGATAAATACCATACTTAGTAATGTGCTAGTACCGGTTTTTCAAAAAATGTTTGAAGATGATGAGACCAAAATTACGTACCTTAAGGAAAAAATGTATCAAATTCACTCACATGCTGCACGGTATACTACAACGAAGATAAAGGATCCAAAAAAACCAAAATGGAAACCAACCTAGATAAAGTTCTATTTAAAAACATAATTATACTGTTAAATTGAAAATAAAACGAATAATTATGAAAAGCAATATTTATTTTTATTATTTATAATGCATACATACGTAACGTAAAACCTATTTGATAATATTTATACAATATCTGATTTGTCTATCCAAGAATTAAATTGATTTGGAAAACCTAACCATTTTACAAACAATTGATCGTTTTGATTGTTCTTGCGTTTTCTAAGAATTTTCTCAACTAAATAAACACCAGGGCTAGCTGTCTTTTGCAGTTCTGCTTCGTAAAAACATCCTTTAATAGGTTGACCTTCCAATGATTGCAGCAAGTAGGTGGGTGGATTTGTAATATTAACTTTTGCTATTTCAAACAGTTCCGTGGACCAGGAAGGCGTATATCCTTTGTCAAATACACCTTTGTACTTGCTAATGCGAACAACGTCACCCAAATGAAATTTTTTTTTCTTCGGAGCAATTTTCAAATAGTCATATGCTTTAATAGGGGTATCCTCTTTTACACTGTTAGGCTTCATTCCAATGGTGCGGTGTTTAGTGTTATTATAGGTCTTCGTTATAGCTGGTAATATTTGTAACCATCTGTAAGAACCTCTAGCCGAGAATTGTTTATATAAATTATTTTTCAAAGTTCTTATAACACGCTCAACAATTGCCGCTTTTTTCGTGCTATATGTGGAATAATGGTTTATATTATATTTTTTCATGAGGGCTTGAAAGGTGCTATTATAAAATTCCTTTCCTTGATCACTCTGTAAATTGTTTGGTGCATATGATGCTTCTTCAATGATGCTTTTCATGGCATTCGTAACTTCAACACCGGTCTTATTCTTAACTGCTCTGGTGTACACGAATTTGGAGTAACAGTTTATACATACAACAATGTAACGGTAACCATCATTGTCAGTAGCATATTGCTGCATTTCCGCCAAATCAATTTGCCACAAATCTCGATATCCTTTTATGACTGTACGTCTTCTAACAAAATTTTTCCTTGCTGTCCTATGTAATTCATTTACGACTTTAATTTTTTCTCGGCTAGGATCCATATTATAAGGTTCCACGTCTTATCAGACACTGAGGATGGCAACTACGTGCAAAACTTAATATATTATTCCTTCTTCTCGAAGCTCTTCCATAATTGACATAATCTCATTATCATGTCCGGTATATCCAGCTACTTTTGACCCCCACAATAATCGTAATCTATCCACTAACTCCTTAGGTTTATTCCAATAAACATATTGAGATGATTTCGACGATAGGCGCTTTTTTGCTGGTAGTTGGATTTTGTTGTCGCCTTTTTTTCTTCCTACACCACCACCACCACCCAGTTTAGTTCCCGTAATTAGCGGTTTTATGATTCGTAAATATTTTCTCCATCGGGTTTCTCTTAAACCACGTTTCTTGTCATAACCGTCGTATGCCGCATCGGTCAATTTCAAAATGGTTTGGTATTTTCGAAGTACATCTAGATTAATTTCGTCTTCATTACCTAGGAGTGGTGGATTTTTTAGAAAAATCAAATCGTAAAGATCAGCCGTTCCATCGAATTCAGCAATGTTTGTTTTGTTCTTGTATAACACCATATTTCCGTTTGTTAGAAAACGAACCACTAAGTTGCCAATATATTTTGTTGATTTATTTTCTTTTTTACCAAAGCGTACACCATACACGGTGTCATAATGAGATGGCTCCAATTTTAATCCATTTAAATAATCTTGAATAGTTTTTGCGGCTGAACTGCTACCACTTGATGTGTGTGGTGATGTGTGAGATGATGTTATCGTTGAAGGGGAAGGGGTTTCGAACAGTGACCCACGATTTCCACGTTTCGGTGTAGGAATCGGTGTAGATGTTTCAAAATCCGCTTCTGTTGGATGTTCTTCAAACATTTTCGCCATTCCCACCGAGCTGCTGCTGCTGCTACTCCGAATTTGTGGTTTAGTCGTAGTACTTGATTTTTTAGTTACGTACTGCTGCTGCTGCTGCTTTACGGCTTTAGATATAGATTCTAGTGGTTTAGAAACTGGTTCATAAAACTTTTCCAAATCATGTTCATTCTGCACTTTAGCTGCTTTAATTTGTTTAAATTTTTTTCTAACCGCATTTGTAGTTTCCAGTAGCTTTCGTTTTAATTCGATTTCTTCATTCATGATGCTTTCAAAGCACCGTTCAACGATGAAATGATTATCCAAGTTATTATTATAGGAATATATAACTATCGAATCCCTTGCGGTATCTGCCCGAATTTACATCACTATCCTTGTCAATAACTAAAAAACCATATTTATTATCCCAACATTTAGCACACATCTCTTGAAATTGTGTAAACGTCAGGTCGGGTGAAACGTGATCGGAAAATATATGTTTCATATTCATCTCATCTTGTTTAAACATAATAATGAAGTTGGCATTATCCCGGACGAGCTGCTTAGGAACACGAGAATACGTTTGCGCCAAGTAAAAGGCATCCACATTTTTGTGACGTCCCATGCTAAAATACGATCTTATAACGTCCTGTTTCTCACACATAACGTCATAAAAAATAAATATTGAATTAGGTTTAGCATCTGACGGTTCCACAATGTTATTTGCGTCGCTAAAAGCGTAGTAGCCAAGACCTTTGATTGGAGATAAAATTGTCTTTAAATATTCATATTTTGGTTGATAGAGCGACTTTGAGTAGATATAAACATTTTCGAAACGCAGTCCCGATGGGTGAGTAAGCAGCGAAATCATAACATTTGTTTTTCCACAGTTTGAAGGTCCTATTAATAATCCACGAATAGATGACGGTAGCAAAGGACCATGTCTTTTAAATAATTTTTGTTCTAGTCCAGAGCCGACCTTTACATCGAGATTATCGACGGGAAGCTTTGTTTAAGATTGACGATACGCATCTTAACAAAATCTATATTTTATACTGAACTTTCACGTAAACTATCATTCAGATGTCGCTCGTCAGACGAAGTAGACGGTCTCATTTATCAAGTAAGACTGGAAGCGGTATTGTTAATTCAGTAATTAATAGGCTACCGTTCGAGTTACACATTCCAGGCTATCAGTATTGCGGGCCCGGGACGAAAATAGTAAAACGTGTGGCAAGAGGAGATCAAGGAATTAATTCTTTGGATGTCGCATGCAAAAAACACGATTTAGCCTATTTGCGTAATAGTGAAAATTTAAGTGCTCGCCACCAAGCAGATCAGGAACTCGAGCAAAGCGCGTGGAAAAGAGTAAAATCTAAAGACTCTAGCGCTGGTGAAAAAGCTGCAGCTTGGTTGGTAACCAACATTATGAAAGCGAAACAACGTTTTGGTATGGGTGTATCATCATCAAAATCGAGAAAAGCATCCACTAGAGGTAAACGTCGCTTCCAGCGCCGCCGCCGCCACACTAAAGGAAATGGCGTCGGTAAACATAAGCGAGTACACAAAGTAGCTTTTGGATCATCTATTAGACGACCCGTTCGATCAGAATTGTTAAAAGCTGGTGGGAAAAAACTTATCGAGAAAAATATCATGAAAGCATCGAAAATAGCTGCAGTAGCTGCACGTAAATCCCTAAGAATAGCCGGTGGCAAACGAAAAATTCGCACGCCTAGAATCATTCCAATTCCGAAGACTGGGGGGATATTACCGTTAATACCAATATTTGCAGGACTATCCGCCTTAGGTTCATTAGCAGGTGGTGCAGCAGGCATCGTGCGTGCCGTAAAAGCAGTAAAAAAGTCGACTGCAGAAAAAATAGGTACCGGCTTACATCTAAGTTCAAGAGGAAATGGATTATATTTGAAACCATATCGCACAGGTTTGGGATTATTTATAAACAACAGCAAAAATAAGAAATCAAAAAACTAATAGAATCCCTACCTCAAAGACCACTATCCAATATTGATATAGAAAAGTACGCCTTAAAAATGAAAATACCACACTTTCGAGGCGTATATATGAGAGATTCATTACCTGTACGCGGTCCCAAACGTTATGAGGCCGCCATTATAAATTTGGATAGTATGTCGGGTGTAGGGACTCATTGGGTAGCATATAGAAAAAGCAATTCTGATGTAACATACTACGATAGTTTCGGTGATTTACCCCCACCTATGGAATTGGTACGATATCTGCAGATGGGTTCCGAAGCGACGAAGAAAATTTACTATACATACGACCGTCAACAAGAATTTGGAACAGTCTGGTGTGGACATTTGTGTTTGAAGTTTCTTTTACAATCATAAAAAAGTATGTCTTTGACACCCCAAATGGAACGTGACAACTACACCAAAATGTTGCTATCACTTAAAGCATATCGTGAAGTCGGAGGATTACAAAAAATGACAGCTGAACAGTTAGAAAATACGCCCAAAGAAGTGTTGATCGCATTAGCTCCAAATGAAATAGCACTAGTTTGGGATAGGTTACCTAATCACCTAAAAAGTGACGTCGATATATTGAAATATCAATACTGTTTCGAACATTATAATAGCAATAATTCAGATTCGGACGAGGGCGATGGACCGATACCAAAAAAAATATTTTGTTGTTATTGCAAAATTAACGATGTGAATATAAAGGCAGAAAACAGTTTAAAAACGTCCAAAGGAATAAAGCAACGCTTCAGCTTAAATCCATTTAACTGTTGCAAACAGCAATAAAATAGCTACACAAATAGTTTCGTGGTCAGTCATGTCTTACACATTCACTCTAACAGGACATTCAAGTGTCTTAAGTGCGGATTTTTACCCACCCATCGAGTTAAATACAACAAGCAAATATGGAGTTGCACTGCTGGGATTTTACACATATAATTCGATTTTTAATATCGACGAAAGCAATAATTCATTCAGCCATTTGAAAACAGCTATACCAAAGCATTTAAGGATTCCACCAGGAGCTTACGAAATTAATGAAATAGCAAAAGCCATGTACACCGCTTTAAAAGAGTCATGCAATGAAGTTGGTGCCGATTTATTTTCATTAACAGCCAATAATAATACGTTAAAATGTGAGCTAAAGTCAAAATATAGCATCGATTTCCGAGGTAGCAATAGTATCGGCAAAGTGCTCGGATTTGGCTCTGTGTTGCTGCAAGGTGGACAAAGACACGAATCAAGTACCATCGTGGACATAATGAAAGTGCGCATCGTACGTGTGGATTGTAATATAATTTCCGGAGCATACCTGAATTCTTTGGAAAGTCATACGTTATTTGAATTTGATATTGACGTCGAACCCGGTTACAAAATCTCTAAAGAACCGCAAAATAATATTTATATGCCGATAATGCCGGATGGTCGTCAGTTTATCGACAACATTACTCTACGCATCTTGGACGATAGCGGTGATTTGATCGATTTTCGAGGTGAGAAAATAATAGTTAAACTAGAGTTGAAAAAAATCGTATAATGGGTTTTTGCTTTAACCGTCAACTGCATAAGCTGTCAACAATTCAAGATTCAGTTAAACGACATAAAAGTAAGCAGACAACACAGTCAAGGTTCATTCGCAAGTCAGACGGACGATCGAAAACACATCTGCACAGCAATCGCCAGCTCTCCGTGAAAGATTGCAAATTTCTACAATCGATCGGTTTGAAAGTGAGAAAAATTAGAAAATGATGGCCGCTAGCAGTGACAAAATCGAAGTTTTTACCGAACCCATTTTTGATAACTCCATTATTAGTTTTCAAGAACACACATATAAACCTTACGGTTCTCCAACATTCCGCAATTCCGATGAAATTCGTATACCTGTACACTTTCAAGATATCATTTTGGATATATCGGATAGTTACATTTACATCGAAGGAACATTTAAACCCAAAGGTGTTAGTAAGAAATGTTATCTATCAAATAATGCCATCGCCTTTCTATTCGACGAATGTCGTTATGAAATGGGAGGGGAGCAAGTTGCCGTCGTTCGGAAACCCGGAATTACTACAACGATGAAAACTATGGTGTCATTGGGTGCCGCACAAAATAGAGCTCTCATGGCATGTGGATGGGGTCTAGACGAAGCAAATCAAGGTATACTAGATTCCACAAGTAACGTGTTCTCCGGCAAGCTTCCTCTAAAATATCTCATGGGTTTCGCAGAGGATTATTCAAAGGGTATTTTTAACGTCAAGCAAGAGTTGATTTTAATTATCGCCCGCACTTTCAACAATTGCTATATCGGCGAAGTAGATGCAGACATTTCAATTGAAAAAATTGAATGGAAAATTCGTCACATTATTCCAGACGATCGACAGAAGTTAAAGATATTATCACGCATGAATAAAGGTGGCAGTAACGCAAACGTTCCAATGGCTTACCGTAAATGGGATCTTTACGAGCTACCTTCTTTGAGAGAAACATCGTCAGACGTATGGGCCTTAAGAACTAGCACGAGTCTCGAAAAACCGAGATATTTGATTATCGGTTTTCAACCAACTAGCTCTTCCGACAACAGAGCAAAAGATAGCACACAATTTACAACGGCCGATATAAGTGATATTAGGCTCTATCTGAACTCTGCCGTATTTCCGTACGAAAGATGGAATTTAGATTTTTCAAAGAAACTGTATGCCGCAGCCTATTATAATTATGAGAATTTTCAAGCTAGCTACTACCAGCGAGAACTGAGCGATCCTATGATGAGTTTTGCCGACTATCTGCAAAATCCGTTATTCGTAATCGATTGCAGTCACCAACCAGAAGCCGTTAGGACGTCCACAGTGGACGTGAAATTGGAGTTCGAAACACGCAAAAGTAAATTTCCTAAAGACATTAAAGTGTACGCGTTAGTTATTCACGATGCATTTTTTAGCTACAATATACTTAATGGTTCTGTTACTAACAAATCAATACATTAGTTTGAAGTTGTGTAATTCTCCAAATTATGTACTTTACATATTTAAAATAAACTTATAAACGACACATTTGAGTTTTATTTTTACTACATACGACATATTTGAGGCTTATTTTAATACTTCAAAGGTGGGGCTTTGGTAAATAAGGTTATGAGGTGAAGAATAGAGAAAAATTTAGGAGAGGGGTGGGGAAAGAATGTATATAAGACGTGATTTAGAAAATGAGATTCACTCGAAGCCAAGATGTCATCAAGCTCGGATAATGGTTATTCCAGCGATGACGATCAGGCAATCGCACATAATGCGCAACATAGGGGTGTACGCAATACGCGTAGGTTTAGACCTAGGTATTGCATCTGGCACTGCTATGTAAAAGTTGGACCCCACCTCATCTATTGTATGCACTGCTACACAGGATTTAGGGGTCAGATAGGTGCTAGATTCATATCGTGCCATTTCACAGTGGGGGCACGATGTGAGCGTATGCAGAACTACTCGAGGTGTCGTCGGTGTCGGGAGAGACTGTTTACAGTCACTCACCGGAACTCATGCCTTATTTGCAATAGGACTTAAATTCCTATTACAAATAAGGACCCTCAAATAACAACCCTGCCTGCCCCCTGACAAAATCAGTCCTTTTCAGGACTACAGAATATTTGATCGTAGTTTGTAGTTAAACACTATGTTTCCTAAGGAAGATATTTCTCGAAGGAAAAATTGTGTTACTTTGGGTGAGAGATGCATTATGTGTTTAAATCATACATAGATAGTGAGAGAAAGAGCATTTGCAAGATTTAGCTTGTAGTTTTTATGTATGATAAGAACGCATATGCCTCTAGTTATTCAAAGTGACATAACTTTCTATCAAGAAACATATTTAAAAAAATAAATTCACTCTGGGTTGATACGCTCAAAAAGATACATCAGAATTTTTGTCGTTTCACATAGAACGTTGGCAAACCTGCTCTTAAGTATGACAAAAACAGACGTATCCTTTCAGTGTAACAAAATATTTCGAACAAGAAATCTATTCTATAGGAAATATTTTGTTACTCTGAAAGGATATGTTAGAACCGTTTAGCCCCACTCTCACCCCCACTCTCACCCCCCACCATCCTAAATGCTTTTAAAAGCGGGAGCAGCCATCACAATTTTCATTTCTCAACCAGCCATGAAGTGGGACAGGCTGATGTTAAGGACGACAAGGGGGTCCAAAATAAGTGAGTTTTGGGAGGCTTGGCGTTTAAAAAACGCGAATAAGCCAACGGCGATCGTACAGCCGATTCCAAGACCGCCGCCACCACCGGAGCCGGCTCCAACAGAGCCGGTGGAAGTGGTGGAAGGACCCCAGATGCTGCTGGGTCCGGAAGAAAGGGAGGCTCTCTTACAAGAGCTCACGGAGCGCCGTCGGAGCCGTCGCAGCACGCGACTGGAGGCACGAAGACGGCGCGCCGCACCGCGATCGGTTCAGATCGCGAGAGGGGAACAACCACTCTAGGTTTCCCTCTCTAACCCAACCCACCGCGAAAAGGCCACAAAAGATTTGATCGTAGTTTAGATATTCTTAGTCACTTTGTGTTTGACACTGAATCGGTGAAAAATGCAAAGATGACCAAGGATGACAGTTTCAGGACGTTTAAAAATAGACGTTGACATTTTTGCATAACTCTTTTCGATAATTTACCTAGAAGTGTCTAAAACTTATTTTAAGTTAAAGGTCCAAAATCCGTTAAAATTGTTATTTTTCTAACTTAAAAATTGTATCCATTTAGTTATTTCCGAGACGTATATTTTTGGAACTAAAAATTGATATTTGTCGACCCACTAAGATTTTTATTTTTGTATATTTGTAACAAAAAAAGCAACCACATTAACCCTTATATAACAAAAATATTTTTATTTCGGATCAAAGCAATGACAACAAGCACATAACTTGTGGGTTTGCTCAGGTTTGCTTGGGTTTGTTTAGCCAATACAAATAATAAGAATTTTGTTATTAATATTATTATTATTATTTGATAGTTCAAGGACATATCAGAACATTTGACATAAAACTTTTTATGATCAAAATGATCAGACTAATCAAAATTTCAAGAATTATTGGGTTTGATCAGGTTTGCTCAGGAATAACGGGAGAAGTGTAGCTCAGATCGAAAAAAGTTATAGGAAAACATTGTAGAGTAAACGTTTTGTGATAGGAAACGACTTTTCAAAATTTAATTTGGAAAGAATTGAAAAAGAGATTTTTCAGATTTATAGTGAATTCAAAAGGGTAGTACAGGGAAGCTATGGTGAATAGGGCGAAGGCATGGGGCGAGACGGGTCGCATAATCGTTTTTAAATAAGACCTGAGAGATCCGAGCCATAAAAAGTAAAAAGAGGTGGCTCAAAAAGACCCATGGTATGGAACGTCACGACTTGGAGGTTTTTTTTTTTTAAGTCTCAAAGCCTGCGCAGTAGCTATTACCCCGCTAATTTTTTGGAATTTTTAAGAAATAACCTCAGAAATGGGTTAAGGGCAGTAAAAGAAACGTATTAGTCTTATTCAAGTTTTTCATAAAATGTCGGGAAATGCCTTAAAAAAAATTATGAAAATGCTAAAAAAATTGAAAATCTTTATTTCTTATTTTTTCGAAATTTAAAAAATGTCAAAAAATAGTTCAAATTAATCAAAATCTTTTGTGCTTTCCACTTTTGCCGTAGATGGTCGGGAAATGCCTTAAAAAAATTGATGAAAATGGTGAAAAATCAAAAATCTTTATTTTTCATTATTTTCAAATTTTAAAAATGCTAAAAATACTTTAAATCAATCCGCTATGCTACACTGGGGGTGGTAGGGGTGGGGGTGGGTTGTGGTGGGGGAAGCTGAGCTCTTTAAAAGCAGCTCGGCTCGACTGCTTACTTCATTACATTCGCTCATCTCAACATGGCATCATCAGATGATGATGGATACTTAAGCGATGATACTCCTAGGAATTTGGATAATTGGGCTCTAAGACAGAGGAAAGTTTTCCCCGTCCGATCCCGCCGGGTGTGCAAGACCTTAAACCTGGTGGAGGTGGGTAATGACGAGTGGTGTATTGGCTGCTATGCCGACTTGGAAAACAAGTCGGCTGGTGACCAATTCTTCAGTGGTCATGTAACCCAAGATTTCGGTAGTCGCGCGCACATACCGAACTGCAAAGGTTGTGGAGTAGCTCTTGGTACTCTACAACATCAGAGTGCGTGCCTTATTTGTAATCGAGCCTGATTACAAATAAGATATCCCGTGAAAAACGGTCCTTTTCAGGGCCACAGAATGTTTCATCGTAGTTTTAGTTACCTAATGCCATAGTATATGTGGTGTTAGATAGAAAATTATATAAGTCCAGTTGGATCGAGTATAATTTTCCTTGCAAAATCCGTCCTTTTCAGGATGACAGGATATTTTGATCTTACTTGTATTTATCTAATGTCACGACATCTGTGACATTAGATAGAAATTATGTAAGTCCAGACGGATCGAGTATAAGTTTCTTTGTCGGTCACATTTCCAGAACACAATTACACCATTTTTGAGAACTAAAAGCAGTTTTCGACAGTGAAGTCCGACAGTATCATTTTTGGATGGAGGGCATTTGTATAATAAACTCTAGTTTGTTAGAGGTGAAAAGGTGGGGATGGAGTGGTGGAGGGGGTAGATTATCTCTATTTAAGCGGTTGCGAGCGAGTCACAGAATCACTTCATTTTTAAATCTGATAGTTACCAGATCTAAATATGAATCCTGAACGTCCATTAAGTCGTGGTTCGTCGATTTGGAGCGACGAGACGGTCGACATGAACGAAGTCGACGAACAAGTCTTTGATGACTTTGACGACATAGAGCAGGGCATATTGGATGCTATCGAGTGGGACGAGGATGATCTGCGACCACTCGAAGAACCTGAGTTCGATTGGGGAGTCGAACTGCCCAACGACGATGCAGAGTTGTCGGCTGACGAGATGGAGCCGGACTCCAGTACCGATTGGGTACCACCACCGCCGCCGGAAGATCATGACGGTCCGGCCGATTCATCCACTTGGTGGATCACGGACCATCAGGATGAAGATGGTCCAGCGGATTCCACCAACTGATCCCGGAACCATGCCCGCCCCGACCTACCCCGACAAAATCAGTCCTTTTCAGGACTACAAAATATTTGATCGTAGTTTGTAGTTGATTCATGTCACATCTCATGTAACATGATATTTCTCAAGAATTAATTTCTTTTGGAAAATATTGTGTTACTCTGTAAAGACATGTACGTTCTTACCGTACGTTAGAACTAGCTAAATTTCTAGTAAGTTCTCTACGAAAAGCTGAGAGTTTGGTCTATTATCTTACTTGTCGTAAAATTCACATTTTATTACAAATAAGATGCATGTTTTTAGGCATTGTAACGGGTAGCCTCTCTTCACAGACATAACACTTTATCGCATACTTAAGTTGTGTGCATCTAACGATTACACACCTAAAGTTACGGCCCTACATTTTCCGTCTATTCGTTTTTTCTATTTTGCATTTTTACACTATTTTTGTGTGTAACTTCCGTATACTTATTTTAGAAATAAAAAATATTGTTTCATTTAACTTTTTTTTATTATCATATATACAAAAACATTTTCTTTTACTTATATATATATATATATATATATATATATATATATATATATATATATATACACATTACTATTACAAAAATAACTTAACTCTAAATTTACAATAAAATTCTAAAACTACTTCTTATACGTTAAATTATTTATTGCTTCGAGTCTTTTAACGCACTTCTCTCTTGTCCTTTTATTTTCCTCCATTTTCACCCGCAGTTCATTCATTTGTCTTTCAAAGTCCACCTCATCACTATCACACTTTTTTAGTTCTCGTAGTAGTTTTTCCCTAGCACTATACGCCGCGGAGAAGACGCACTTTTGGCTCGCCGAAAACTCGTTCAACCAGTCCGGCTCTTCAGCAGTTGTTGTTGACTGCTGCGATTCCTCGTACGATCGCTTGCATCGCATCTTGACCGGTTTGCGGCACTTCCCACGTCCTATTGTTGGTGATAGTGGTGCACCCGCGATCGGCGATTTTTCGTCAGCGTCGGCAACCAACACCATCGGAGGCATGGACTGCGGCGGCTCGGGCGTTGTCGAGTTTGGGCCTTCATTAATTATGACGACCGGTGACAGAGGCTTCGGTGGTTGTGACGTCTCCAAAAAATCGGGGTATTGGACTGGCACTGTTGGTCGCTTGAACACGAATTTCTTCTTCTTCTTCTGTTCACCCTCCATAGCTGCATAAAATTGACTTTTATTGCTGCCGGCTGTCTTTGGCAATTTCAGCAGCTTTTCCAACTTCGTAGTGGGTTGCCGCCTCGCCTTCTTTACCACCACATCACTTATGATATTGATGCGCCCGCCGTCCTTCTCCGTCCAGTTGTTGACGTAATCAACCGCCGAAGCTACTTTTTTTTCACCCACATTCTCTTCACCCACATTCTCTTCTTCCACAAACGCAGTGTTTAGCACGTCGTCATTGTGCCACTCGTCAAACACACCCGGGGTCAGCAGGTCAATAACGTCCTGCCCCATCAACTCTGCTTGGATACTTCCATCCAAGTTAAACGCATTTAACAATGACTCACTACCGGAATTCATTTTTCTAACTAACTCACTGCACTAAACTGACAAATGTATTTACTTGGCGAACTGTTCTAGCGAACTATGAAATGCTCTGCCTAGCAAACCAAATTTATACTTATCACCCCACCATAAACTCCCCCACTCTATCTGACGGTTGATGCTTTGGAGGCCAAACAAGTTCATTCAACTTACAAGGTTGCGTTCTACGGCTAAACAGCGATTCAAGGACATATTTTCAAGGTAATCGTGTGTCCTTACTTCTGTTATTGTTTGTGCTCTCAAGGTTATATGACCCAGACAACCCATATTTATAGACACTCTCTTTCCTTCGATGCCTATTATCAGAAACTATAATGTTGCCCGCAGATCAAGATAACAGTCGTCCAGCTGAGACTTTTTCAGGAGCACAAATAATAATTTCTGCTGTTTGCTATAATTGTAAAAGAGAAGTATATATTTGGACTGACCACATGCAATCTTACAGTTACATTGAATTGTTGAGAGTAAGGATTGTTAAGTGTCATTACTGTGGAACGCTGATGTGTCGACGAGGGCCGATTAGCAGATCTGATATGTTGAGAAGACAATGGATGCTACGAGAAGTTTATAAGCCAGACATTAATTAATTTTTATTTTTGTAACTTTATTACTATATTGTAAAATAAAACAACATATTATTGAAACAATTATCTATGTATTTTACTATCCTGCGTTATACAATTTCAACTATTGCTATTACTATAGTGGTTAATAAAACTACGTGACATTGGAGTTAATATTTTTTTATTTTTCTAAAACACAGGCTTTCCAACATTTTTCTAATTATAACTAATATTTTCGGGTAAAAAACTTTGCATAGCTTGTATTAACATATTTAGGTTATCTTCAGGGTTTGTTTCGTAAAACTTTATGTCTGGGTGCCCCCAAGGTAGAGTTTTTGTTGTTGATGGTATAATATAACGTTTATCGTCGTGGTGAGATAAAGCAACTTTATTAATTATTTCGGTATAAACGTCGTGTTTATAACTTCGAAAGGTTTTCATTTTTCGAAATATCTGACCACCACGTTCTACGATATTCCGATAATCTTCCAGGTGAAGCTGTTTTTCAATTACACGTTTTTTATACCTTTCGCTTTTTTAATTTCGCTACTGATTGAGTTTATGTAATAAGCTTTGGCTCCGGTACCATAAAAACTTATTATTGGATCACCTGGAAATTCATCCTTCATTCTACCTACTACTGACTGACTTTTTTTTATGTTAAAAATATTTCCTTCGGTATAATTGTATGTATCGAATTTATCCGGATTTTCTGCAATTATACGATAAAAATTTTCGGTGTAAACTTTTAATATTAACGAATCTGTGTCGGTATACAGTAAAGAAGCATTTTTGCCAAATTTTGCTTTAATGAATGAGTAGAAAAAATCATAAATTACTGTTTTCGACATGTCCAGTATGGAAAATCCGATATAAATTGGTTTATTATAAGTTACCTTTAATCGATCCATATGAATGGCAACGAATTCTTTATTAAAAACCGTTGAACTTTTTAAATAAGGACGAGAAATTAATGCTCGTGCCCCAATTTTACTCCTGTCATTTTCCCATCGGGTAACTAGTTTTATATCATTACGATTCTCCACATTTTCCATGGTCTTGCCAAAAACAGCATTAATGATTAATTTAAAAGTGTCTTTACCAAACTTTGTTGTTGCCCTATTGCGCAAATCTGTATTTAAGTCGATATATGTCTTTAACCACGGGGATTGATTAAATTTTAAAATTCTGTGTGTTTGCATTACCATTAGGCCGTTATTGATTGCTTGTTTTAATGTTCGGTAATGAATGATATATTTCTTTTTATCGTTTAAATTCGGAATTAACTTTGAAAATTTTGCCGATTCCGTGGGTGGTACAATATTTTCAACTAAAAAGGGTAAGTCGGAATGGTCATCATATAGCGTATCCGGATAATGAACGTCAACTTCCAAAACGTATCCTTCTGGACCACTATCATCCACATCCATAATATTTAAATTTAAAATTTCATGCTCTGATAACCATCTAAAGCCGCCAAATGGTAATGCTTGCGACATACTATGACCGTACAGATTTGTTGCATCAAGATAAACAATGAAAGATGATGGTTCGTTAGGATCGTAGTTTGGTACATATATGTTGTTGGCAGCGTGCATCCTTTCTGAACACTGACTTATACCGCCTCGAATACCTTTTTTGAAAAAATGAACCATGTCGATATCAGTCAATAGCTCTAACTCTACCTTAGAAATACGCAACATACAATCAAACGAATAACTTGGAAGGGTATGGTACTGTGCTGGATCCAGTTTATACGTTTCTAAACAAGTATCGCGAAACTGTTCAAAAACATCGGTTAATAATAAAACATCAGATTTCAAATATAAATCCGAATAGTCCCCCAAATTCTTACAATTAAATGTGTCCCACACCTCTTTAGCTCTGTCATAATCTTCATCGCTAATGTGCTCCTCTGACAAACTATCATAAAACTGATTTTTTGTGGGTAAAGTTGGATGGTTCATTTTCTCCATTGAATCGACAAAACTATAGGGAAAAACACCTTTTTTGCGCATTAAATTAAACTGCTCATTATCAGAAAAATATTTTCCTGTTTCACTGAAACTACCCACAGCTAATCCATTACCCAAATTTTCCAGCGAAGTTGATAGAAATTTAAAACTATCGATGAACCGCAATTTCACATATTTTTTCTTTATTGCCCCACTTTTATTATCGACATAATCGTGAACGTAAATACTTTTCGTAAACGAAATATACTTTTCCTTGCTTTGAGCTAAAACATCGATCTTGTCTCCGTGACGACACAACTCTTTAATAAACATGTGGCAATCGTACCCGCTCAAGTTATGAAATATAATTGGAATAAAATTGGGTAACTTATAATTTAAATTGCAAATCGAATGAGCAGCACCAGGTCTTTTTTTCCCAGTTATGTGACAGTGGTCCTTTACTTTACAATTATTATTTTCAAAAGGTCGTTCACATATACCACATTTTGTGGCATTATTGAACTCCGCTATTTGGTCAGCCGTTAAAGTTTCCATTGCTCTTATATCTCTTAAGTATGTATTGTAAAGAGATCTTAAATCACTTTCAAGTCGCGAAACGAAAACCTGGGCTGCGTCGTTTCCCCGGTAGAGCTCAAATTTTGAAATCGAATCGTCAAAGGAGCACTTTATTAAATACGCAAAAGAATACGGTTCATGTTTGATGCTTTTGACTAAGTAAGAATTTGTGGGATTTGGTTCCACTGTATCCAGTGGTTTAAGCACCGATTCGAAATCCGCGTAAACAACAAACGGTACACGCATTTGCTTTTCTATGTTTTCAAATTTTAATATATTTTCACTTACACTCCTTCCAAATTTATCTATTTTTAAATTTAGTGATGGTGTTAATGAATATTTGTGGTTACAGTCATTTTTTTGGTGTAATATCAAAGATGATTGTGAACTAAAATATATCAAACAACCATCACAAAAATACATTTTATCTCTACGCGATGTAATTTGACTGGAACATAATTTCGATAAGTCTTTTATCCAACAATAATGACTTTTAGAACAACGCGTATCACAAATATGTTCATCATCATCTTTAATACTACAATCCTTTGTTATTAACAACAAGTTGACATGTCTGTTAAGTTTTCTACCCGAATACCTTAATGGACCGACAACTTCGTACTTTAACATATTATTTTCGAAAATTTTTTGCAAACCATAAACGT
The DNA here is from genome assembly GCA_963971165.1 of Philopedon plagiatum. NCBI lineage: Eukaryota > Metazoa > Arthropoda > Insecta > Coleoptera > Curculionidae > Philopedon > Philopedon plagiatum. The sequence continues at coordinate 36,704,731 of OZ020194.1, forward strand.
TAACTGAAATATTATTCATTTCTTCAAATTTTGATATATCACGCAACTTTACTGGAAAGTCTATACCTGTAAAATTCAGCACTCTTGAATAGTGTGGATAAGATCGAATCTGTGATGCCATTCTAGTGGTGGGGCACAAAGCAGACACGATTGACCACGCAAAACAACACTCATCTTGATTAATCACATTGATGATGGCTTTTTTCAATTCGATGAAACGGGGTAGCTTTATATATGAAGATCCACCAAAAGGTTTATATTCATTGACATTTACTTCCAGGTATAGAATTTTTTCCAGAGCCCAACCTACGAAAACACAAAAAGATTGACATAAGTATTTATTTTATTTTTAGTCGTTAATTTATAACATACCTGAATCTTTTTCCTGAAACTCAGTCGATTGAGTCTTCATGGCTTCCACTAATGATTGATATATTTCTTCCAAATCGCTTCCTGAAGTAACAATTTCATTGCGTGTATTAAATGACTTGTCACTGTACATATTATCTTGTGTTGGTAACAGATACCGACCAACAACCACCATATTAACTTTCAAAGCACAACGCACTCTTACTAGGTCACTTACTACCTCTAACACTTTTGCTTTAATTTCATCAAAAAATAATGAATAGTCAGTATGTTCATTATCACTTGATATACGGTATGTGGCAATCCTATTTCTAAAAGCACTGGACACTAGCTCAACACCAGCTGATATTGGTGAACATGCATTACTTTTATGGTGTATTGTTCTTTGATGAGCTGCCATTCGATTTGCTGGTATGGTTATATTGCAGCAAGTGCAAGTACGCACCTCGGATGTTGATGCCCCATCGTCAACTTTTCGCTGTTTTCCACCATGCATATTTTCAAATCGTGCTACGCACGATTCTCGTTTATGTCGTAACATATTATAACTCCGAGTAAATGATTTACCACAATTTTCACACACGTACGCCATGACTTTCAAATTAACTTGCTTGAACCGTTTTACTCAACACAATGTTCTATACTAAAATTTAACCCCCCCTACCCTCATTTATACCGATCCACATTTAGACCCCCCACTCGATCTTCATACCAAAACATGTTACACCCCAGTAATAACTCAAGGTAAACTAACATCACAAATGTAACCTTGAAATAAGCGTCATCCACCTGGTCATCACCAAACAAAGAAACATCTGCTCGCATTCATTGAAAATGTGCACCGCAAATGTAACCTTGAAATAAGCGTCGTCCACCTGGTCATCACCAAACAAAGAAACATCTGCTCGCGTTCAAGGCCAAGCAAATGTAACCTTGAAATAAGCGTCGTACACCTGGTCATCACCAAACAAAGAAACAGCTGCTCGCATTCATTGAAAATATGCACCGCAAATGTAACCTTGAAATAAGCATCGTACACCTGGTCATCACCAAACAAAGAAACATCTGCTCGCGTTCAAGGCCAAGTTCTTGACCTTGACCTTGGAATAACACCTGCGCATATCAAGGCCAAATAACAATAGCACACCTGGGCGTTCAAGGTCGACCCTACTGCGCATGCGGAGACTCGGGGAGCATCAACCTTTACTACTGTCGTACTCACGTTACCGACAATCATCTCTATCACATTCAACCTGATACAGGAAAACCCAAAACTAAAGATACAATATTTGTATTTTATGATTTGGAGACACAGCAAGAAGAGGAGATGGAACCCGGTGTGATCCGTCATAGCGTCAATCTTTGTGTATATCAACAGTGTTGCGACATGTGCATAAAATCACGGTCGATTGATATTTGTACGAGGTGTGGCATCAGATTGCAAAAGCTGAAAGGTTCACACGCGGCAGAACTTTAAAGAAGTAATTGTTATTGCGCACAATGGTCAAGCATTTGATCACCAATTTATATTAAATTACATCCCGACTGAAACCGATCTAACACCTGAACTTATTATGAGAGGAGCCAGAATCATTATGATGTTGGTGGGGAATGTCAAATTTATAGACTAGCTAAATTATTTTCCGATGGCTTTAGCAAAACTGCCCAAAGCTTTCGGTCTTCCAGACACCTTTAAAAAAGGATATTTTCCTCACATGTTTAATAACAAGGCTAAGGAAAACTATGTTGAAACACTTCCCCAATCGAATATTACTCTCCACATACAATGAAAGAGGATTTTTTTTACCTTGTTTACTAATTCCCTCAATTTATGTTAATGGCGTTTTCCCTGTTAATGAGAAACATTGATTGTTAGTTATGAGCACACAGAAGAATCATCTGATCCACTATCTACTGTTAATGTGTATATTGCTGCTTTCGTAACGGCACTGGCTAGATTGAAGTTATACAGCTATCTTCAACAACTCGAAGACGGGGTCCTTTATTACGACACGGACTCTGTAATTTATGTGTCCAGACCGGGTCAGATTGATTTACCAACAGGTGAATTTATCGGAGATCTGACTAATGAATTAGAGTGCAATGGTTCCGGTAGTTATATCACCAAGTTCGTTTCTGGAGGTCCTAAGAATTACGCATTAAGTTCACTCGACAAAATGCAACACAGAAGAAGTAGTTTGTAAGGTAAAAGGTATCTCTTCAAATTATGCTGCATCAAAATTAATAAATTTTGAAACAATAAAAAATATGATTCTCCACAAGACAGACCCAGTACTTATTATATCAAAGAACATTCGACGAACGAAAGACCATACTGCAACAACAAATACGGAAGCCAGGCTGTACAGACCGAATTCAGTGAAGAGAAAGTTTCTTCCTGATGTAACTCTGAGTCCTATGGATATAAGAAGCAAAGAACAGACTGTAATTAAATAATAAACTCGGATATAAGAAATATATAAAATTGTAAAGTGAATGTAATTAATAAAGAAACTAAAAATATAGAATTAATTTGTTTAAGTAAACACGGGTTTTGCTTTGAAAGAATCGTTTTTATCCATAAAAATCGAACTGGAGCGCGCTTGAGGGATCAGTTCACGTCTGGTGTTAAGGTGTTATTTTACAATTGTTATATACATGAGTTTAACAAATATTATAAATATTAAATTAAATATTATACCTGTATAATGTTTAATAATGTTTGTAATAATTGCCAGAACTTTATAATTAACGTTCATAAAATAAGACTGACCGGAAACCCTCAACTAAATACGTTCCAACGTAGGAATAACCTCCTTAATAAGTTATGCGAACAAACGAACTGACAGACAAGCATTCTTACAAGCTAATGACTAAAAGGATGTCACCATAAAATTATTGTCCTCTACTTCCTCTACATGTTGTTCGTTTCGACAGTCCTAGTCATTAAACATTAAAATACAATAACTAACCACGGGTTATGACGTCATCCTCAACACGTGATCTAAATCAAATCTTGATTTTGACATTTAACATGCGCCAAATGACAAGTGATGTACCTAAAATGATCAGTGACAAGTAACATTCGCAGCCTTTTCTTTCGTTGATACTAGTTTACTATTTTATGTGTCATCTTATCAGTCGCTGAGGAACTATACATTTTAAATCGCTGAAATAACGATTAAATGTTGTAATAAACGATATGCTAATATTTTGACTGTCTCAAGGCAGTTAAAGTAAGACAGGGAAAAGTGTAGTTTATATTGCACAAAAATATTAGGGTACGCAAATGTAAAATAGTTTATTGAAAATAGTCTTGTTCTTACAAATCCTTGTAATTACTTCTTAAAACTTCTTTTATTCACAAATAACTACATATTACGAACCCTCTTTGTTACTTTTAACACCTTCACCATTTTGTCGGAAAACCCAACCTATTTTAAAGCTCCTCACGCGAGCCTATTTTAATATCTTCTCCATTCTATCCTCAATACATAAACACATATACTTAGTCATTTTGTCCTGAACACTTAGCGATCCCTGTTTCTTTTAATGTTCTACTACGTTACACGTAATTCTCTGCCCTAAGTGTGAGCTCGTTTAAATCATTCTATAACTTTCGAACCCATACCCATGAATTTATTGTACTGTTTCTTTCTATCATCGATTTCACAGAGTAGCGTATATATTCATTCACATACAATATTATCATTACTTTCAGTTCTTAAAAGTTCGTCAGAGGAAAGCAAAACTTGGATGTAGTAGTACTTTTGAGGATGCTGCCTGGGTAAGATATTTTATTTTATTCTAAGCTGCTACTCTGTACAATATTATTCGCATCATCATACATAGATCAACCCTGCCCTATTTATAATTATTCTTAACAATGCTGCAATTAAAACTGCATACTTTAATCATTATTATCTACTTAATCTTAAATGCGTTGTAATTAAATTTTTTATTTATAGATTTTAATAGTACCGTCATGTGAGTGATATACCTACGTGGAGATTAATAATTTCTAAACTAATAAATTATGTCATTATATCCTATCCTTAAAATCATCATTTTGTTATTTTTACATTACTGCCTTTGAGCTTTAAGCCTCAAACAGGTTGTGCTCTCTGCCATGGAAAAAGTTTGTTACGCCGCTTAATGAATGACTTGGACTTGAAAGGCTAAATTATTAATATACTTCGGTGGCTCGATGGATACGGCGTTGGAGTTCTAATCGGAAGGTTGGCGGTTCAAGACTCATTCGGTCCGAAAACTTTTTTCAATTTAATAAATGATTAAATCGAATGACTACAACAGTGCGTCATCTATATCCCTGTAAAAGTGAGGTTATGTACACATTCTTCTTCTTCGTCTCAGGTAATGCCATACCTACTTATCTCAACAAGATAAAATATTCACCTAATTTTACAGACTTCTGGAATCATGTTTCACATATAATCTAATACAACACACAGATGTCGCTAATGATTGACTTTTGACAGTCCATAGTGAGTTTCCCGCTTAAACAAATTAGTCTGTCATCTCGTGCCGCATGGCCAATATGAATTTTAAGAAACTAAGAAAGAAATGATTTTTAATTAATAACTTTCATGTAATTTTAATCTGTGTGTGCTATTGTGTAATAAATGTAAATTTAGGATAATTAAGTAATTCATGACGCTTGGTTTTCGACCTCACCCTGGAAGGCTTCACTGATTCCTTAGATAATACTTTAACACCTTTAATGAACATCCTCAATTAAGTTGTAAGTAATAAACCTGCTTATAATCTCACGTAAAACAATGGTCAATATCATATGAACCATGTGTAATACTAACAATTCTTTGTAGTCTCCCTGAAGATGAAAATAAATATTTTCGAAAGTTTGGAACAACTTTAAAGAGTATTCTTTCATTTGCTGCGCAACCCAATATAACTAGTCTACTATATACAGTGACCGGCAAAAAGTTCGCAACATATGGGAAAAATTTTTATTAGGAGAGTATCGGAAAAACTTTCCCAGGGGATCGGTTCTGCATGTCCGATAACCTAAAAATCGATTTTGACATACGTCACGTGACCACTGGTATAGCGTCAAATTAAAAAAAAAATTGTTAATTTACAAAAAGTGAGGTTAGTTGACGAGATATCAAAAAAAGTTATTTGAAAAAATTGCTTAGAATTAAATTCTAGGTCCTTGTGCAAAATTTTAAGATTTTATTTAAAAAAATTGGAAAACTCAATTTTTTTTAAATATTTTTTTATCGATTTACAAATTTCCGGTTTTTTTCGTTTAGATAGCTTGGCTAATGTAAAGCCCATGTATCTGGATGAAAATAAACGAATGTAGTAGTTTTTTCTACAATTGACAGGACAAAATTAAAAAAAACAGGGTTTCGCCGGACGCTAGCTGTTGCAATGATTTGTATCTAGCAGCAGTGTCAAAATTTTAGAGACATTTCAATGAGATTACATTGAGAAAACCTTAATCGTCTTAAATATATCTGAAGTTCGACTTTTTGTAAAGTTAAGGGGATTAAAATAGATAATAAACAAAAAATTACCTGTTTATTTAATCGAAATTTTATAAACGAAAACCAATGTAAGAAAAACTTAAAAGTAGTCAAATTCTGTACTAACAACACAAAAAATCATTGTTTTTCCTTGGGTGCACAAAATTTAAAACTCAGTATGACCACCATTTCTCTCCATACATACTGTTGTTCTCGAGCGCAACTCTCGATTAACATTTCGGAGCATTTTACGATTTATTTGCAATACACAATTTATAATGACATTCTCTAAATTTTGTATATCCCTAAAGGGTCGATGTTTGTACACAGGGTTCTTTAGGTATCCCCACATAAAAAAATCTAACGGAGTCAGATCTACAATTCTACAATTGACAGGACAAAATCGAAAAAATAGGTGTTCGCCGGACGCTCGCTGTTGCAATGGTTTGAATCTAATGAAATGACTGTATCAAGATTTTATTAAGATTTTTCGCAGATAAATTTAACAACCAGGTCTATTTAGCTGTACTTAAAACTACCAAAGCAGGCTCTGAAATTAAAACAACCAAATAATCTAGTAGGTTAAAAACAACAGAAAAATGTCAAACAAATTATAATTTGTTTGATATCAACCTATGTCATTGGTTTATGTCTCGCATCTTACTAAGTTTGATATTTTACATAAGTTTATTAATATTTTATTCCTTAAAATGGCACCCACACTACTTCTTCAGGAAAAGATAGAAATTATTTTAATTTCTGGAGATAATTACAAAAGCCATAGAGAAACAGCAGCAATTTTTAATGAGAGGCACCCCGATAAATCCCTCCATTATTCCACAGTATCTCGTCTAGTCAATAAATTTAAAGAAACGGGATCGGTAGAAAATCAGTATAAAGTTTCCCATGAAAAACCGGTAACAGGTGACGAAGGTTCTCTGGATGTGTGTTTGTCGATCACAGAAACACCCCAATTAGCAGTTAGTCAAATATCGGAGATCACTAACATTCACGAAAGATCTGTGCGGAGGATATTAAAAAGAAACAAATTTCATCCGTACAAACCTAAATTTGTACAAGTATTAAAAGATAGGGATTATGACGCCCGCTTCGATTTTTGTGCCTGGTTCCAGGGTATGATTGAGGAAGATTTTAATTTCCCAAAGAACGTTCTTTTCTCGGATGAAGCTACATTTACCTCTAACGGAACCGTCAGTTCACAAAACTCTAGATGGTGGGCCACCGAAAACCCTGACTTTGTAATTCAAAGTAAAGACCAATATAGTTTTAAGGTTAATGTGTGGTGCGGAATTTTCAACCTCAGAATAGTGGGACCTTTTTTCTTTAGAGACAATTTAAATTCAGAACGATATTTAGAATTTCTACAAACTGAGATATCTGACTTTTTAGACAATTTGTCATTAGCCGAAAGAAGAAATTTATACTTTCAACAAGACGGAGCTAGCATTCATTCCACAAATGAGGTGAAGAGATGGCTGGATCAAGAATTTGGAAACCAGTGGATAGGACGGTTTTCTGAAAATCCGTGGCCTGCGAGATCACCAGATCTGACTCCGTTAGATTTCTTTATGTGGGGATACCTAAAGAACTCTGTGTACAAACATCGACCCTTTAGGAATATACAAAATTTAGAGAATGTCATTAGAAATTGTGTATTGCAAATAAATCGTAAAATGCTCCGAAATGTTAATCGAGAGTTGCGCTCGAGAACAATAGTATGTATGGAGAGAAATGGTGGTCATACTGAGTTTTAAATTTTGTGCACCCAAGGAAAAACAATGATTTTTTATGTTGTTAGTACAGAATTTGACTACTTTTAAGTTTTTCTTACATTGGTTTTCGTTTATGAAATTTCGATTAAATAAACAGGTAATTTTTTGTTTATTATCTATTTTACTCCCCTTAACTTTACAAAAAGTCGAACTTCAGATATATTTAAGACGATTAAGGTTTTCTCAATGTAATCTCATTGAAATGTCTCTAAAATTTTGACACTGCTGCTAGATACAAATGATTGCAACAGCTAGCGTCCGGCGAAACCCTGTTTTTTTTAATTTTGTCCTGTCAATTGTAGAAAAAACTACTACATTCGTTTATTTTCATCCAGATACATGGGCTTTACATTAGCCAAGCTATCTAAACGAAAAAAACTGGAAATTTGTAAATCGATAAAAAAATATTTAAAAAAAATTGAGTTTTCCAATTTTTTTAAATAAAATCTTAAAATTTTGCACAAGGCCCTAGAATTTAATTCTAAGCAATTTTTTCAAATAACTTTTTTTGATATCTCGTCAACTAACCTCACTTTTTGTAAATTAACAATTTTTTTTTTAATTTGACGCTATACCAGTGGTCACGTGACGTATGTCAAAATCGATTTTTAGGTTATCGGACATGCAGAACCGATCCCCCGGAAAAGTTTTTCCAATACTCACCTAATAAAAATTTTTCCCATATGTTGCGAACTTTTTGCCGGTCACTGTATATATATATATATATATATATATATATATATATATATATATATATATATATATATATATATATATATATATATATATATAGTAGAAAAATGGAAGATTTCTTGGCCTATAGGTAATATAATAAATGTAAATGCGAAGATTTTCTTCTTCGCTAGTGCAGCGAAAAGGCCGTGAATGAAAAATAAAAATAATGAGGACTATCTCTGATTCTGGTCTGGGTGACCTCCTGCAATCGATTTCTGAGCCCTTACCCATCAGCGGGCTTACAACCAGGGTGACTGAAGAACAGACCACGATTTGACCAGAATCAAAGAGAGTCCCTATATCCAAAATGTTCGGAAAGGATGGGTAAGATGTAGTGGCTCGCGCCAACTAGTTCACCCAGTGTTGCTCCAAAAATGTTTGGCTGCTAACACAATAATACTCGAAAGTATGTCGAATGTCGATTTTCTCGACGTCGACGGTACAAATGCACCATTGTACAACAATAGTAGAAAAATGGAAGATTTCTTGGCCTATAGGTAATATAATAAATGTAAATGCGAAGATTTACTTCTTCGCTAGTGCAGCGAAAAGGCCGTGAATGAAAAATAAAAATAATGAGGACTATCTTTGATTCTGGTCTGGGTGACCTCCTGCAATCGATTTCTGGGCCCTTACCCATCAGCGGGCAGGCTTACACCCAGGGTGGCTGAAGAACTGACCACGATTTGACCAGAATCAAAGAGAGTCCTTATATCCAAAATGTTCGGAAAGGATGGGTAAGATGTAGTGGCTCGCGCCAACTAGTTCACCCAGTATTGCTCCAAAAATGTTTGGCTTCTAACACAATAATACTCGAAAGTATGTCGAATGTCGATTTTCTCGACGTCGACGGTACAAATGCACCATTGTACAACAATAGTAGAAAAATGGAAGATTTCTTGGCCTATAGGTAATATAATAAATGTAAATGCGAAGATTTACTTCTTCGCTAGTGTAGCGAAAAGGCCGTGAATGAAAAATAAAAATAATGAGGACTATCTTTGATTCTGGTCTGGGTGACCTCCTGCAATCGATCTGATGGGTAAGGGCCCAGAAATCGATTGCAGGAGGTCACTCAGACCAGAATCAAAGATAGTCCTCATTATTTTTATTTTTCATTCACGGCCTTTTCGCTACACTAGCGAAGAAGTAAATCTTCGCATTTACATTTATTATATTACCTATAGGCCAAGAAATCTTCCATTTTTCTACTATTGTTGTACAATGGTGCATTTGTACCGTCGACGTCGAGAAAATCGACATTCGACATACTTTCGAGTATTATTGTGTTAGCAGCCAAACATTTTTGGAGCAACACTGGGTGAACTAGTTGGCGCGAGCCACTACATCTTACCCATCCTTTCCCAACATTTTGGATATAAGGACTCTCTTTGATTCTGGTCAAATCGTGGTCAGTTCTTCAGCCACCCTGGGTGTAAGCCTGCCCGCTGATGGGTAAGGGCCCAGAAATCGATTGCAGGAGGTCACCCAGACCAGAATCAAAGATAGTCCTCATTATTTTTATTTTTCATTCACGGCCTTTTCGCTGCACTAGCGAAGAAGTAAATCTTCGCATTTACATTTATTATTATTATATATATATATATATATATATATATATATATATATATATATATATATATATATATATATATATATATATATATATATATATATATATATGATATCAGGTCATTGAACGACCAAGGATGATATTCCTTGGACAACACGTTGGCGTAGTGTGAGAATAGCATTTTCAATATCGTTCCCAACGGACAAACTCAGAATCAATCGTGTAATTCAATGCCGGTAGGGGCATTAGCCCTCGGAGTAGTTGTTTCAGTTGGTTCGACCATTTAACACCCGCTCGACACAGAGCAATTTGCCTGTCCCCGGCCTGAATGAGATCTAACAGTATCGAAACCGGTCGTCGGGGTGGCACGGTTCATTTGTACCTGTGATATCAGGTCATTGAACCACCAAGGATGATATTCCTTGGACAACACGTTGGCGTAGTGTGAGAATAGCATTTTCAATATCGTTCCCAACGGACAAACTCAGAATCAATCGTGTAATTCAATGCCGGTAGGGGTATTAGCCCTCGGAGTAGTTGTTTCGGTTGGTTCGACCATTTAACACCCGCTCGACACAGAGCAATTTGCCTGTCCCCGGCCTGAATGAGATCTAACAGTATCGAAACCGGTCGTCGGGGTGGCACGGTTCATTTGTACCTGTGATATCAGGTCATTGAACCACCAATTATGATATTCCTTGGACAACACGTTGGCGTAGTGTGAGAATAGCATTTTCAATATCGTTCCCAACGGAAAAACTCAGAATCAATCGTGTAATTCAATGCCGGTAGGGGTATTAGCCCTCGGAGTAGTTGTTTCGGTTGGTTCGACCATTTAACACCCGCTCGACACAGAGCAATTTGCCTGTCCCCGGCCTGAATGAGATCTAACAGCATCGAAACCGGTCGTCGGGGTGGCACGGTTCATTTGTACCTGTGATATCAGGTCATTGAACCACCAAGGATGATATTCCTTGGACAACACGTTGGCGTAGTGTGAGAATAGCATTTTCAATATCGTTCCCAACGGACAAACTCAGAATCAATCGTGTAATTCAATGCCGGTAGGGGTATTAGCCCTCGGAGTAGTTGTTTCGGTTGGTTCGACCATTTAACACCCGCTCGACACAGAGCAATTTGCCTGTCCCCGGCCTGAATGGGATCTAACAGTATCGAAACCGGTCGTCGGGGTGGCACGGTTCATTTGTACCTGTGATATCAGGTCATTGAACCACCAAGGATGATATTCCTTGGACAACACGTTGGCGTAGTGTGAGAATAGCATTTTCAATATCGTTCCCAACGGACAAACTCAGAATCAATCGTGTAATTCAATGCCGGTAGGGGTATTAGCCCTCGGAGTAGTTGTTTCGGTTGGTTCGACCATTTAACACCCGCTCGACACAGAGCAATTTGCCTGTCCCCGGCCTGAATGAGATCTAACAGTATCGAAACCGGTCGTCGGGGTGGCACGGTTCATTTGTACCTGTGATATCAGGTCATTGAACCACCAAGGATGATATTCCTTGGACAACACGTTGGCGTAGTATGAGAATAGCATTTTCAATATCGTTCCCAACGGACAAACTCAGAATCAATCGTGTAATTCAATGCCGGTAGGGGTATTAGCCCTCGGAGTAGTTGTTTCGGTTGGTTCGACCATTTAACACCCGCTCGACACAGAGCAATTTGCCTGTCCCCGGCCTGAATGAGATCTAACAGTATCGAAACCGGTCGTCGGGGTGGCACGGTTCATTTGTACCTGTGATATCAGGTCATTGAACCACCAAGGATGATATTCCTTGGACAACACGTTGGCGTAGTGTGAGAATAGCATTTTCAATATCGTTCCCAACGGACAAACTCAGAATCAATCGTGTAATTCAATGCCGGTAGGGGTATTAGCCCTCGGAGTAGTTGTTTCGGTTGGTTCGACCATTTAACACCCGCTCGACACAGAGCAATTTGCCTGTCCCCGGCCTGAATGAGATCTAACAGGATCGAAACCGGTCGTCGGGGTGGCACGGTTCATTTGTACCTGTGATATCAGGTCATTGAACAACCAAGGATGATATTCCTTGGACAACACGTTGGCGTAGTGTGAGAATAGCATTTTCAATATCGTTCCCAACGGACAAACTCAGAATCAATCGTGTAATTCAATGCCGGTAGGGGTATTAGCCCTCGGAGTAGTTGTTTCGGTTGGTTCGACCATTTAACACCCGCTCGACACAGAGCAATTTGCCTGTCCCCGGCCTGAATGAGATCTAACAGTATCGAAACCGGTCGTCGGGGTGGCACGGTTCATTTGTACCTGTGATATCAGGTCATTGAACCACCAAGGATGATATTCCTTGGACAACACGTTGGCGTAGTGTGAGAATAGCATTTTCAATATCGTTCCCAACGGACAAACTCAGAATCAATCGTGTAATTCAATGCCGGTAGGGTTATTAGCCCTCGGAGTAGTTGTTTCGGTTGGTTCGACCATTTAACACCCGCTCGACACAGAGCAATTTGCCTGTCCCCGGCCTGAATGAGATCTAACAGTATCGAAACCGGTCGTCGGGGTGCCACGGTTCATTTGTACCTGTGATATCAGGTCATTGAACCACCAAGGATGATATTCCTTGGACAACACGTTGGCGTAGTGTGAGAATAGCATTTTCAATATCGTTCCCAACGGACAAACTCAGAATCAATCGTGTAATTCAATGCCGGTAGGGGTATTAGCCCTCGGAGTAGTTGTTTCGGTTGGTTCGACCATTTAACACCCGCTCGACACAGAGCAATTTGCCTGTACCCGGCCTGAATGAGATCTAACAGTATCGAAACCGGTCGTCGGGGTGGCACGGTTCATTTGTACCTGTGATATCAGGTCATTGAACCACCAAGGATGATATTCCTTGGACAACACGTTGGCGTAGTGTGAGAATAGCATTTTCAATATCGTTCCCAACGGACAAATTCAGAATCAATCGTGTAATTCAATGCCGGTAGGGGTACTAGCCCTCGGAGTAGTTGTTTCGGTTGGTTCGACCATTTAACACCCGCACGACACAGAGCAATTTGCCTGTCCCCGGCCTGAATGAGATCTAACAGTATCGAAACCGGTCGTCGGGGTGGCACGGTTCATTTGTACCTGTGATATCAGGCCATTGAACCACCAAGGATGATATTCCTTGGACAACACGTTGGCGTAGTGTGAGAATAGCATTTTCAATATCGTTCCCAACGGACAAACTCAGAATCAATCGTGTAATTCAATGCCGGTAGGGGTATTAGCCCTCGGAGTAGTTGTTTCGGTTGGTTCGACCATTTAACACCCGCTCGACACAGAGCAATTTGCCTGTCCCCGGCCTGAATGAGATCTAACAGTATCGAAACCGGTCGTCGGGGTGGCACGGTTCATTTGTACCTGTGATATCAGGTCATTGAACCACCAAGGATAATATTCCTTGGACAACACGTTGGCGTAGTGTGAGAATAGCATTTTCCATATATATATATATATATATATATATATATATATATATATATATATATATATATATATATATATATATATATATATATATATATCTATATATAAGGGCGAGGGAAATATTGGGGAAGCTGTCTGTAAGGTAGTGCTAGACACGTGTTTCGTGCTTATTAGCACTCGTCAGTAGCACATAACCAAGTTAATAGGTGGGAAACTTGGAAGTTAAGAAAAAAAAAAAGAAGAAAAAAAGAAAAACACAAAGAGTTCACAGACCAGGGACCTGCCAACTCATTTGTGGTATTTTGTCAGGAGACCCAGAGTTTTCCGGGCAACAGCCAACATCACCACGGAGGTTGCAATAGCCCCTGCGTGATACCTCTAACCCCATGAAAAAAGAAAAGATAAAGAAATAGCGACAGTACCAGTTATGAAAGCGAGGGAAATATTGGGGAAGCTGTCTGTAAGGTAGTGCTAGACACGTGTTTCGTGCTTATTAGCACTCGTCAGTAGCACATAACCAAGTTAATAGGTGGGAAACTTGGAAGTTAAGAAAAAAAAAAGAAGAAAAAAAGAAAAACACAAAGAGTTCACAGACCAGGGACCTGCCAACTCATTTGTGGTATTTTGTCAGGAGACCCAGAGTTTTCCGGGCAACAGCCAACATCACCACGGAGGTTGCAATAGCCCCTGCGTGATACCTCTAACCCCATGAAAAAAGAAAAGATAAAGAAATAGCGACAGTACCAGTTATGAAAGCGAGGGAAATATTGGGGAAGCTGTCTGTAAGGTAGTGCTAGACACGTGTTTCGTGCTTATTAGCACTCGTCAGTAGCACATAACCAAGTTAATAGGTGGGAAACTTGGAAGTTAAGAAAAAAAAAGAAGAAAAAAAGAAAAACACAAAGAGTTCACTGACCAGGGACCTGCCAACTCATTTGTGGTATTTTGTCAGGAGACCCAGAGTTTTCCGGGCAACAGCCAACATCACCACGGAGGTTGCAATAGCCCCTGCGTGATACCTCTAACCCCATGAAAAAAGAAAAGATAAAGAAATAGCGACAGTACCAGTTATGAAAGCGAGGGAAATATTGGGGAAGCTGTCTGTAAGGTAGTGCTAGACACGTGTTTCGTGCTTATTAGCACTCGTCAGTAGCACATAACCAAGTTAATAGGTGGGAAACTTGGAAGTTAAGAAAAAAAAAAAGAAGAAAAAAAGAAAAACACAAAGAGTTCACAGACCAGGGACCTGCCAACTCATTTGTGGTATTTTGTCAGGAGACCCAGAGTTTTCCGGGCAACAGCCAACATCACCACGGAGGTTGCAATAGCCCCTGCGTGATACCTCTAACCCCATGAAAAAAGAAAAGATAAAGAAATAGCGACAGTACCAGTTATGAAAGCGAGGGAAATATTGGGGAAGCTGTCTGTAAGGTAGTGCTAGACACGTGTTTCGTGCTTATTAGCACTCGTCAGTAGCACATAACCAAGTTAATAGGTGGGAAACTTGGAAGTTAAGAAAAAAAAAAAGAAGAAAAAAAGAAAAACACAAAGAGTTCACAGACCAGGGACCTGCCAACTCATTTGTGGTATTTTGTCAGGAGACCCAGAGTTTTCCGGGCAACAGCCAACATCACCACGGAGGTTGCAATAGCCCCTGCGTGATACCTCTAACCCCATGAAAAAAGAAAAGATAAAGAAATAGCGACAGTACCAGTTATGAAAGCGAGGGAAATATTGGGGAAGCTGTCTGTAAGGTAGTGCTAGACACGTGTTTCGTGCTTATTAGCACTCGTCAGTAGCACATAACCAAGTTAATAGGTGGGAAACTTAGAAGTTAAGAAAAAAAAAAGAAGAAAAAAAGAAAAACACAAAGAGTTCACAGACCAGGGACCTGCCAACTCATTTGTGGTATTTTGTCAGGAGACCCAGAGTTTTCCGGGCAACAGCCAACATCACCACGGAGGTTGCAATAGCCCCTGCGTGATACCTCTAACCCCATGAAAAAAGAAAAGATAAAGAAATAGCGACAGTACCAGTTATGAAAGCGAGGGAAATATTGGGGAAGCTGTCTGTAAGGTAGTGCTAGACACGTGTTTCGTGCTTATTAGCACTCGTCAGTAGCACATAACCAAGTTAATAGGTGGGAAACTTGGAAGTTAAGAAAAAAAAAAGAAGAAAAAAAGAAAAACACAAAGAGTTCACAGACCAGGGACCTGCCAACTCATTTGTGGTATTTTGTCAGGAGACCCAGAGTTTTCCGGGCAACAGCCAACATCACCACGGAGGTTGCAATAGCCCCTGCGTGATACCTCTAACCCCATGAAAAAAGAAAAGATAAAGAAATAGCGACAGTACCAGTTATGAAAGCGAGGGAAATATTGGGGAAGCTGTCTGTAAGGTAGTGCTAGACACGTGTTTCGTGCTTATTAGCACTCGTCAGTAGCACATAACCAAGTTAATAGGTGGGAAACTTGGAAGTTAAGAAAAAAAAAAGAAGAAAAAAAGAAAAACACAAAGAGTTCACAGACCAGGGACCTGCCAACTCATTTGTGGTATTTTGTCAGGAGACCCAGAGTTTTCCGGGCAACAGCCAACATCACCACGGAGGTTGCAATAGCCCCTGCGTGATACCTCTAACCCCATGAAAAAAGAAAAGATAAAGAAATAGCGACAGTACCAGTTATGAAAGCGAGGGAAATATTGGGGAAGCTGTCTGTAAGGTAGTGCTAGACACGTGTTTCGTGCTTATTAGCACTCGTCAGTAGCACATAACCAAGTTAATAGGTGGGAAACTTGGAAGTTAAGAAAAAAAAAGAAGAAAAAAAGAAAAACACAAAGAGTTCACAGACCAGGGACCTGCCAACTCATTTGTGGTATTTTGTCAGGAGACCCAGAGTTTTCCGGGCAACAGCCAACATCACCACGGAGGTTGCAATAGCCCCTGCGTGATACCTCTAACCCCATGAAAAAAGAAAAGATAAAGAAATAGCGACAGTACCAGTTATGAAAGCGAGGGAAATATTGGGGAAGCTGTTTGTAAGGTAGTGCTAGACACGTGTTTCGTGCTTATTAGCACTCGTCAGTAGCACATAACCAAGTTAATAGGTGGGAAACTTGGAAGTTAAGAAAAAAAAAAGAAGAAAAAAAGAAAAACACAAAGAGTTCACAGACCAGGGACCTGCCAACTCATTTGTGGTATTTTGTCAGGAGACCCAGAGTTTTCCGGGCAACAGCCAACATCACCACGGAGGTTGCAATAGCCCCTGCGTGATACCTCTAACCCCATGAAAAAAGAAAAGATAAAGAAATAGCGACAGTACCAGTTATGAAAGCGAGGGAAATATTGGGGAAGCTGTCTGTAAGGTAGTGCTAGGCACGTGTTTCGTGCTTATTAGCACGCGTCAGTAGCAC
Source organism: Philopedon plagiatum (assembly GCA_963971165.1). Classification (NCBI taxonomy): domain Eukaryota; kingdom Metazoa; phylum Arthropoda; class Insecta; order Coleoptera; family Curculionidae; genus Philopedon; species Philopedon plagiatum. The sequence goes on from OZ020194.1 coordinate 36,721,606, forward strand.
ATAACCAAGTTAATAGGTGGGAAACTTGGAAGTTAAGAAAAAAAAAAGAAGAAAAAAAGAAAAACACAAAGAGTTCACAGACCAGGGACCTGCCAACTCATTTGTGGTATTTTGTCAGGAGACCCAGAGTTTTCCGGGCAACAGCCAACATCACCACGGAGGTTGCAATAGCCCCTGCGTGATACCTCTAACCCCATGAAAAAAGAAAAGATAAAGAAATAGCGACAGTACCAGTTATGAAAGCGAGGGAAATATTGGGGAAGCTGTCTGTAAGGTAGTGCTAGACACGTGTTTCGTGCTTATTAGCACTCGTCAGTAGCACATAACCAAGTTAATAGGTGGGAAACTTGGAAGTTAAAAAAAAAAAAGAAGAAAAAAAGAAAAACACAAAGAGTTCACAGACCAGGGACCTGCCAACTCATTTGTGGTATTTTGTCAGGAGACCCAGAGTTTTCCGGGCAACAGCCAACATCACCACGGAGGTTGCAATAGCCCCTGCGTGATACCTCTAACCCCATGAAAAAAGAAAAGATAAAGAAATAGCGACAGTACCAGTTATGAAAGCGAGGGAAATATTGGGGAAGCTGTCTGTAAGGTAGTGCTAGACACGTGTTTCGTGCTTATTAGCACTCGTCAGTAGCACATAACCAAGTTAATAGGTGGGAAACTTGGAAGTTAAGAAAAAAAAAAGAAGAAAAAAAGAAAAACACAAAGAGTTCACAGACCAGGGACCTGCCAACTCATTTGTGGTATTTTGTCAGGAGACCCAGAGTCTTTTTTTTTTTTTTTTTTTTTTTTTTTTTCTTAACTTCCAAGTTTCCCACCTATTAACTTGGTTATGTGCTACTGACGAGTGCTAATAAGCACGAAACACGTGTCTAGCACTACCTTACAGACAGCTTCCCCAATATTTCCCTCGCTTTCATAACTGGTACTGTCGCTATTTCTTTATCTTTTCTTTTTTCATGGGGTTAGAGGTATCACGCAGGGGCTATTGCAACCTCCGTGGTGATGTTGGCTGTTGCCCGGAAAACTCTGGGTCTCCTGACAAAATACCACAAATGAGTTGGCAGGTCCCTGGTCTGTGAACTCTTTGTGTTTTTCTTTTTTTCTTCTTTTTTTTTTCTTAACTTCCAAGTTTCCCACCTATTAACTTGGTTATGTGCTACTGACGAGTGCTAATAAGCACGAAACACGTGTCTAGCACTACCTTACAGACAGCTTCCCCAATATTTCCCTCGCTTTCATAACTGGTACTGTCGCTATTTCTTTATCTTTTCTTTTTTCATGGGGTTAGAGGTATCACGCAGGGGCTATTGCAACCTCCGTGGTGATGTTGGCTGTTGCCCGGAAAACTCTGGGTCTCCTGACAAAATACCACAAATGAGTTGGCAGGTCCCTGGTCTGTGAACTCTTTGTGTTTTTCTTTTTTTCTTCTTTTTTTTTTCTTAACTTCCAAGTTTCCCACCTATTAACTTGGTTATGTGCTACTGACGAGTGCTAATAAGCACGAAACACGTGTCTAGCACTACCTTACAGACAGCTTCCCCAATATTTCCCTCGCTTTCATAACTGGTACTGTCGCTATTTCTTTATCTTTTCTTTTTTCATGGGGTTAGAAGTATCACGCAGGGGCTATTGCAACCTCCGTGGTGATGTTGGCTGTTGCCCGGAAAACTCTGGGTCTCCTGACAAAATACCACAAATGAGTTGGCAGGTCCCTGGTCTGTGAACTCTTTGTGTTTTTCTTTTTTTCTTCTTTTTTTTTTCTTAACTTCCAAGTTTCCCACCTATTAACTTGGTTATGTGCTACTGACGAGTGCTAATAAGCACGAAACACGTGTCTAGCACTACCTTACAGACAGCTTCCCCAATATTTCCCTCGCTTTCATAACTGGTACTGTCGCTATTTCTTTATCTTTTCTTTTTTCATGGGGTTAGAGGTATCACGCAGGGGCTATTGCAACCTCCGTGGTGATGTTGGCTGTTGCCCGGAAAACTCTGGGTCTCCTGACAAAATACCACAAATGAGTTGGCAGGTCCCTGGTCTGTGAACTCTTTGTGTTTTTCTTTTTTTTCTTCTTTTTTTTTTCTTAACTTCCAAGTTTCCCACCTATTAACTTGGTTATGTGCTACTGACGAGTGCTAATAAGCACGAAACACGTGTCTAGCACTACCTTACAGACAGCTTCCCCAATATTTCCCTCGCTTTCATAACTGGTACTGTCGCTATTTCTTTATCTTTTCTTTTTTCATGGGGTTAGAGGTATCACGCAGGGGCTATTGCAACCTCCGTGGTGATGTTGGCTGTTGCCCGGAAAACTCTGGGTCTCCTGACAAAATACCACAAATGAGTTGGCAGGTCCCTGGTCTGTGAACTCTTTGTGTTTTTCTTTTTTTCTTCTTTTTTTTTTCTTAACTTCCAAGTTTCCAACCTATTAACTTGGTTATGTGCTACTGACGAGTGCTAATAAGCACGAAACACGTGTCTAGCACTACCTTACAGACAGCTTCCCCAATATTTCCCTCGCTTTCATAACTGGTACTGTCGCTATTTCTTTATCTTTTCTTTTTTCATGGGGTTAGAGGTATCACGCAGGGGCTATTGCAACCTCCGTGGTGATGTTGGCTGTTGCCCGGAAAACTCTGGGTCTCCTGACAAAATACCACAAATGAGTTGGCAGGTCCCTGGTCTGTGAACTCTTTGTGTTTTTCTTTTTTTCTTCTTTTTTTTTTCTTAACTTCCAAGTTTCCCACCTATTAACTTGGTTATGTGCTACTGACGAGTGCTAATAAGCACGAAACACGTGTCTAGCACTACCTTACAGACAGCTTCCCCAATATTTCCCTCGCTTTCATAACTGGTACTGTCGCTATTTCTTTATCTTTTCTTTTTTCATGGGGTTAGAGGTATCACGCAGGGGCTATTGCAACCTCCGTGGTGATGTTGGCTGTTGCCCGGAAAACTCTGGGTCTCCTGACAAAATACCACAAATGAGTTGGCAGGTCCCTGGTCTGTGAACTCTTTGTGTTTTTCTTTTTTTCTTCTTTTTTTTTTCTTAACTTCCAAGTTTCCCACCTATTAACTTGGTTATGTGCTACTGACGAGTGCTAATAAGCACGAAACACGTGTCTAGCACTACCTTACAGACAGCTTCCCCAATATTTCCCTCGCTTTCATAACTGGTACTGTCGTTATTTCTTTATCTTTTCTTTTTTCATGGGGTTAGAGGTATCACGCAGGGGCTATTGCAACCTCCGTGGTGATGTTGGCTGTTGCCCGGAAAACTCTGGGTCTCCTGACAAAATACCACAAATGAGTTGGCAGGTCCCTGGTCTGTGAACTCTTTGTGTTTTTCTTTTTTTCTTCTTTTTTTTTTCTTAACTTCCAAGTTTCCCACCTATTAACTTGGTTATGTGCTACTGACGAGTGCTAATAAGCACGAAACACGTGTCTAGCACTACCTTACAGACAGCTTCCCCAATATTTCCCTCGCTTTCATAACTGGTACTGTCGCTATTTCTTTATCTTTTCTTTTTTCATGGGGTTAGAGGTATCACGCAGGGGCTATTGCAACCTCCGTGGTGATGTTGGCTGTTGCCCGGAAAACTCTGGGTCTCCTGACAAAATACCACAAATGAGTTGGCAGGTCCCTGGTCTGTGAACTCTTTGTGTTTTTCTTTTTTTCTTCTTTTTTCTTTCTTAACTTCCAAGTTTCCCACCTATTAACTTGGTTATGTGCTACTGACGAGTGCTAATAAGCACGAAACACGTGTCTAGCACTACCTTACAGACAGCTTCCCCAATATTTCCCTCGCTTTCATAACTGGTACTGTCGCTATTTCTTTATCTTTTCTTTTTTCATGGGGTTAGAGGTATCACGCAGGGGCTATTGCAACCTCCGTGGTGATGTTGGCTGTTGCCCGGAAAACTCTGGGTCTCCTGACAAAATACCACAAATGAGTTGGCAGGTCCCTGGTCTGTGAACTCTTTGTGTTTTTCTTTTTTTCTTCTTTTTTTTTTCTTAACTTCCAAGTTTCCCACCTATTAACTTGGTTATGTGCTACTGACGAGTGCTAATAAGCACGAAACACGTGTCTAGCACTACCATACAGACAGCTTCCCCAATATTTCCCTCGCTTTCATAACTGGTACTGTCGCTATTTCTTTATCTTTTCTTTTTTCATGGGGTTAGAGGTATCACGCAGGGGCTATTGCAACCTCCGTGGTGATGTTGGCTGTTGCCCGGAAAACTCTGGGTCTCCTGACAAAATACCACAAATGAGTTGGCAGGTCCCTGGTCTGTGAACTCTTTGTGTTTTTCTTTTTTTCTTCTTTTTTTTTTCTTAACTTCCAAGTTTCCCACCTATTAACTTGGTTATGTGCTACTGACGAGTGCTAATAAGCACGAAACACGTGTCTAGCACTACCTTACAGACAGCTTCCCCAATATTTCCCTCGCTTTCATAACTGGTACTGTCGCTATTTCTTTATCTTTTCTTTTTTCATGGGGTTAGATGTATCACGCAGGGGCTATTGCAACCTCCGTGGTGATGTTGGCTGTTGCCCGGAAAACTCTGGGTCTCCTGACAAAATACCACAAATGAGTTGGCAGGTCCCTGGTCTGTGAACTCTTTGTGTTTTTCTTTTTTTCTTCTTTTTTTTTTCTTAACTTCCAAGTTTCCCACCTATTAACTTGGTTATGTGCTACTGACGAGTGCTAATAAGCACGAAACACGTGTCTAGCACTACCTTACAGACAGCTTCCCCAATATTTCCCTCGCTTTCATAACTGGTACTGTCGCTATTTCTTTATCTTTTCTTTTTTCATGGGGTTAGAGGTATCACGCAGGGGCTATTGCAACCTCCGTGGTGATGTTGGCTGTTGCCCGGCAAACTCTGGGTCTCCTGACAAAATACCACAAATGAGTTGGCAGGTCCCTGGTCTGTGAACTCTTTGTGTTTTTCTTTTTTTTCTTCTTTTTTTTTTCTTAACTTCCAAGTTTCCCACCTATTAACTTGGTTATGTGCTACTGACGAGTGCTAATAAGCACGAAACACGTGTCTAGCACTACTTTACAGACAGCTTCCCCAATATTTCCCTCGCTTTCATAACTGGTACTGTCGCTATTTCTTTATCTTTTCTTTTTTCATGGGGTTAGAGGTATCACGCAGGGGCTATTGCAACCTCCGTGGTGATGTTGGCTGATGCCCGGAAAACTCTGGGTCTCCTGACAAAATACCACAAATGAGTTGGCAGGTCCCTGGTCTGTGAACTCTTTGTGTTTTTCTTTTTTTCTTCTTTTTTTTTTCTTAACTTCCAAGTTTCCCACCTATTAACTTGGTTATGTGCTACTGACGAGTGCTAATAAGCACGAAACACGTGTCTAGCACTACCTTACAGACAGCTTCCCCAATATTTCCCTCGCTTTCATAACTGGTACTGTCGCTATTTCTTTATCTTTTCTTTTTTCATGGGGTTAGAGGTATCACGCAGGGGCTATTGCAACCTCCGTGGTGATGTTTGCTGTTGCCCGGAAAACTCTGGGTCTCCTGACAAAATACCACAAATGAGTTGGCAGGTCCCTGGTCTGTGAACTCTTTGTGTTTTTCTTTTTTTCTTCTTTTTTTTTTCTTAACTTCCAAGTTTCCCACCTATTAACTTGGTTATGTGCTACTGACGAGTGCTAATAAGCACGAAACACGTGTCTAGCACTACCTTACAGACAGCTTCCCCAATATTTCCCTCGCTTTCATAACTGGTACTGTCGCTATTTCTTTATCTTATCTATATATATATATATATATATATATATATATATATATATATATATATATATATATATATATATATATATCTATATATAGTAGACTAGTTATATTGGGTTGCGCAGCAAATGAAAGAATACTCTTCAAAGTTGTTCCAAGCTTTCAAAAATATTTATTTTCATCTTCAGGGAGACTACAAAGAATTGTTAGTATTACACATGGTTCATATGATATTGACCATTGTTTTAAGTGAGATTATAAGCAGGTTTATTACTTACAACTTAATTGAGGATGTTCATTAAAGGTGTTAAAGTATTATCTATATATATATATATATATATATATATATATATATATATATATATATATATATATATATATATATGTATACAAACTTCACTTATACTACAAGAAAATTCACTTGTTCTTAAATGGTAACCCTGGAATTTAGGTCTAGAATAGCGGCGTTATTCTAGAAAAAAAAAACAAATACAACCTTATGGTGTATTATCAGGATTTGAGAAACAAAATGTTGAAAATTAGTAATTAATAATATTTAATCGAGTTAGGAATAAGGGTATCTATTAAGGTTAGTTATTAATCATACGTACATTCCATGTGTAGTTCTAGTCACCTATACAGGGTCTTATGAAATTCACTACATATATTGAAACCAGTAAATCTTGACTTCAATTCCGATTGGGGAAAAATAGTCATAAATGGCGCTTCGCGATAATAAGCCAGGTATCAAAAAAATTTGTTTAATCACTGCACAACACTGGTAACAAAACACATGGCCATATAAAGAACAGTGAGCTAGGTTGCTGTGTAGCCAGCAGTGGGACTCTGCGTCGTTATAGTAATCTACTATAGCTTTCTACTATAGAAATCTATTAGCGTTTTCTACTATCGTCAAATGTGCAACTCTGTTTAGTTGTAGACAATGATCGGTTATCTTCGGAACTCGCCAAAGGGTAACTGTCTGAGCTAAAAACATTGCGGAAATTCTAGGGATTTTTAATTTTATAACTAGAAGTTTTGGACAGAAGAAAAAGTTTGGTTATATTTATGTTCAAAAGCATAGTAGAGTTGGGAGATATAGTGATTTTTCGATATCTGTTAGAACAGAGATGGTGATTTAAGAATAGCCGTTATTTTTAACGGTGATTTTTCACTACAGCGATTTTTATTTTTAAGGCGAAAAGGAGCAGCATAGTTGCTTTTACAAGACTAATATTCGATATAAATATTGAATAATGCAGCTACAATTGGAAGTAAAATTATAAGTTGATTTGGTTAGTAACTTATTAGGGTAAAAATAGTATTTTTTCGAAACGCCCAGTGCCAGAAGCGTAGCGAATATTAATCGAAAATGGCCTTTATTCTTGATTTTTGCGCTAGATTAAGTTAAAAATATTACATTTTTTCCGAAATTAGAATTATAATGCTTTTGGTAATTTTGAGTACATATAGGTATACCTGAAAATGTTTTTATGACGCTGAATTTAAATACGACAATAAATTAATAAAATTATAATCTCTTAGATACTTTTCAGATTTGAAATTAACCATCTAAAACTGCAAAAAAAATCCCATTTAATAGCTTCAAATTGAGGACACACTGAGTCTAAAGGAGATTATAAAATACTTAATAACTCACAACATAAATAACAAAAGAATTATAAACAATAGTATCAGAAAATATAATAAAAAAAAACATTCCCTTTTATATCTAGCTATGTCCTGCAGTGGGACTCTGCGTCGTTATAGAAAACTACTATTGCTTTCTACTATAGAAATCTATTCGCGTTTTCTACTAAAGAAAATTTGCAACTCTATTTAATTGTAGACTAATGATCGGGTATCTTCGGAACTCGCCAAGGGGATAACTATCGGAGCTAAAAACATTTGCGAAAATTCTAGGGATTTTAAATTTTATAACTAGAAGTTTTGGATAGAAAGAAAAGTTTGGTTATATTTAATGTTCAAGGTTCATGTTCAAAAGTATTTTACCCTTTACCTAAGTTCAATTTTTTCATTTTTTCCATGTGCCATCCAAAGCCCTTCTAGAACTAGTAACACCTAAGTATAGCTTATACAATAACACAGCTACCTAAGTAAGTTAAACAGGGGCGCACCCAGGATTTTGTCTCAGTAGTAGTTTGTAGGATTGTTTCAGGGATCACGCGATTTGGTGGATTTTTCAATTATTAGTGCACTTTTTTAATTTTTGTGTGTCTAGGATGTTAGTGTAGGGGGAACTGCCCCCCCCCCCTGGGTACGCCGCTGAAGTTAAACACCGCAACGCAAGTCGCAACGTCATCAGCCGAGAACTTACTGCCGCTGTCGACTGGTGACGTTGCGGTGTTGTAACTTAAAGAAGGTCCTCACCTCACGGGCAGAAGAAGCGGAACAGCGGACAGGAACTTCGTTTGTTAAACATGGCAGAATTCAACTAATCATATAACGAAGCACCTCTCCGCTGTTCCGCTTCCTCCGCCCGTGAGGACCCACTTTTACGGCGTTACTAGTTCTAGCATCTTTGGCTATTTATTTGGATATTTTTATTTCTGGATGAGATTCAGCGAAGTTGATCACATAAAGCCAGTGTTCACTTCTTACGCGCATTTTACTACAAAGATACTTTTTGTTTGTTGCTTATTTAAAACTATTTAGTAAAAAATGTATGTATTTCGATCTCAAAATTTTCAACTGAGTAATTTGTATCCAAATTATAAGCAAAGTGCATAAAAGCAAAGTAAGGAGCTTTTACTGGTCCTTTTTATTTTTTATAAGCTCTGCACTTAGGACAATTTGTGGTTATACCTAATGCCAGAGTGAAAATGCACAAAATTTTGAGACTCAGACTCATTAGGAATAATCTTAAACAGAAAAAGCAATAGTTCAAACATATGACCTCTAAAGCCTTCGTTCACCGAACACCGAACCGGCAGTGCTCTGATCCAAAAACATGTAAACAACTTGATCCATAACCTCACAAAACCGATAACTACAGCATTGGCGATGTCGTTTCAAGACGACAAGATGGCTGTCACATAATCGACTTCGAACCATACGCAGAGTACGAAACGATCGTTCCGTTTCTACAAATAGAATTCTATGACATCGTGGAGTCCCACTGCAGCGTTAGCGATGTCGCTTTCGTTTCAAGACGACAATATGGCTGCCACATAATCGACTTCGAAACCTACGCGGAGTACGAAACGATCGCTTTGTTTCTACAAATAGAATTCTACGACATCGCGGAGTCCCACTGCTGGACTTTTAACAATATTTCGGGTCTTGAGCAATATACGTCCCCTCGAATTTTCAAAAAATACAAATTTTAATAGCTTGTCAGACCTCCGGTCGAAACGATAACGAATCGTTTGTGCACTTTATTAACACCGATGAGATGTAAACAAAATTTATTTCCGTCTTTTCACTACATTTTTGGGAAAAAAGACTTTATATTGTTTGATAGTAATCTGTTGAGAAACTGTGAGGTAAATAGTTTGTGTGTTAAACGTTATTAAACCCCATGGGCAAATAAAAATAGTTAAGTGAAGTTGTACAACCTACAAACAACATTTTTTTGTTAAAATATGGCCCATCCAAGAATTTTTTTGCTTTAGTGTGTTTCTTTTGAGGTAAGCTTTTTAAAAAATCCAAAAATGTTATGAAATTCGTCGTATATTGCTCTAGAACCCAATATTTCTATGTAACAAATTTGAAGAAATAATATTTTAATTACATTATCTTTAAATAAAGAAATCCTAGTAACCCTCCTAAAATTCTCAATTTCAAAAAGTTAAAATAGTACCTATAACACAAATTTAATACAACACTCTAGAGAACAGCTGTTTAAACCAACAAATATAAATACCCTAACTTCAACTAACTACCAAGGAATTAGTGTTTTACTAATTTAAAATAAACAACCGCTAACGATATTTTGTTAATATTAAAGGGCTTTAACTTTTGTTAATATTTAACAGCTTTAACTTTTTCACAACACAAGAATAATGTACACGGTATTATTAAACTGGTCAAAATGCATCTTTCGTTTGGATTAAACAGCTGCAACTGACGTACAGCCGGCCACGGCATTTCCAAATCAGGTAGGCGCGTACTCTGCGGAATGGGGTCAACAACCCTTCAGCGTGGCTTCGGCGGCTATATAATATCTGATCGTCGAAAGATATCTAATATTATTATGTATTTAAATAGAATATTTTTTTACCAAATTTCCTTCTGTAATCAAAGAATTTGGTTAAAATTTTATAATACTGTGTAGTTGTGTTCAATTAGTGTGATAGTAAATTATGTGAAACCATATTTGTGACTACCGTCTGTAAATGTGTTAAAATTAGTGGGATACGTTTTAAGTTCTACAGTTTAAGCTATTAGGAATAATTCTCATCTCATTATTAACGTAACAGATAAGTCATAATTGCTTGTGTTACCGTATAATATTGCCTATTTTATTCTGCTTACAATATCAACTTAATTTCACGAGTGCATATTCTCCCATATTAAGTAAATTGATGTTACATTAAAATAGACATTTTTGATAAAATTTACCTGTGGAATTAAAAATTGGATTATTTTCGGTTTTCACTACAACTGATAAAATGAGATGGATCATTCGTTTTTCTTCATAATATTAGAAGGTATGACGTCAGACTCTTTAGAAGCGTCGGATACGGGGGAGGTTTAGGGTATTTTTTAAAATAAAAAAAAGTGCGATTTGAGGGGAAAAAGTATTGGGTATGTCCGTAGAGTACCACAGGAGTCACCAATTCAATTATATGTAGTAAATTTCATAACACCCTGTATATAGATTGTTGTTTTGATAAAATTTTTGGGTCGAGTGAATTCTAGTCAAAATTGTGGATAAGAAGTTTAAGGCCGAGAGAGATATAGTCTGAATTGTAAATACAATAAGTTTTAAAATACTTGTGGAAAAATTAAATATTATTAATAAAAAGGAAACACAGGGTACCTACTATTTATCGCATTAGTGAAATAGGATACGAGAAAAATACCTCTTATCAAAGGGTTTAGAAATGTATGAAAAGATTTTAAATCGTAAAGGGATACGAAATTTTAAAGATTGCCATTTAGAATAATTATGAAAACGTTGTCATGTAACATTATTACAATGTTGATTTATAAGGAAACTCATTCGTAACATAATTGTAATAATACTTATACCTGTTTGTTATTCCTTGATACTTATACCTGTTTGTTATTTCTATTCATTTGTTATTCTTTATATTGTTAGTTCTAAAAAGTGAATAAAAGCCTAATTTTATAAAAGGTTTCTTTTACTACAATTTTATTGACTTTTATCTGTAAAATGGATAAACTACTACGTCCAGAAAAGTTAGAAGCAGAACCCAACTCAAACAATGCCGCTCAACATTGGAAACATTGGTATAAATCATTTGTCAATTTTCTTGACGCTACTAAAGTCACAGAAGATAAAGATCAGTTAAAGCTTCTGGTAAATTACCTTTGCCAGAAGCTTTAACTGATCTTTATCTTCTGTGACTTTAGTAGCGCCAAGAAAATTGACAAATGATTTATACCAATGTTTCTTATATATATATATATATATATATATATATATATATATATATATATATATATATATATATATATATATATATATATAAAGTGGGAAAAATTTTGGCTAATCGGACAAAACCAGTAAGTTGCGTTCTTGCATTAAAGTACGGGGAGTCCAAGACCTTATGGATAACCCCGGGCCGGTAGACAGTTAGCTTTCGTCCTTATTAGGACTCATCAGACTGACTTAACCCTTTGGCACCTTTCCACACATAGAACCCTCGCATATTATGTCGTCCGCTTTGGATAAAGACGGTACACAATACACGTGAGCGCCATCTATGGGAAGTCACTGAAATGCAATAACACATCTTACTAGAGTAAAGCTGCTACTGTAGGCAACCAGTAAAACAATAATACGTACAGAAACATGACCCCCGGTACCCGGTACCGATTTTGAGCATCACTCCAGCTATCCACAATTTCGTGGTTTATACTAAGAGTCGCACACTCAGTCCCACCGAGAGCCGTGCAACTCCGTCTAAAAAGCCATAGAACAAGAATAAGAAAAAATGATTTAGCGTCCGTCATATATAAAAAGGGGGAAAAATTTTGGCTAATCGGACAAAACCAGTAAGTTGCGTTCTTGCATTAAAGTACGGGGAGTCCAAGACCTTATGGATAACCCCGGGCCGGTAGACAGTTAGCTTTCGTCCTTATTAGGACTCATCAGACTGACTGTGGAAAGGTGCCAAAGGGTTAAGTCAGTCTGATGAGTCCTAATAAGGACGAAAGCTAACTGTCTACCGGCCCGGGGTTATCCATAAGGTCTTGGACTCCCCGTACTTTAATGCAAGAACGCAACTTACTGGTTTTGTCCGATTAGCCAAAATTTTTCCCCCTTTTTATATATGACGGACGCTAAATCATTTATTTTTTTTTTTATATATATATATATATATATATATATATATATATATATATATATATATATATATATATATATATATATATATATATATATATATATACATTTCCTTATTAAGGTGAGATCCATTTCAGTGAAATAGTAGACATCCCGAGATCTGTTTTGCAAAGAGAGATCCGAATTTGGACCTCACCTTGTTTTGCGTGTATATGAGCGGCATTTGGTTCGATACTGCCTCTAACGAATTTCTACAAATTTTTGTTTGGATCTCATTTTACACCTTTTTTGTCATATTACATACAACTTGGGTTCAAAAACAAACTTTCAGAGGGCGCTCTGATCGTCTGCATCTAGTGTTGTGTGTCCTAGTTAAGGCGAGATCCGTCAATAACGGCAACGTTGGCGGAGCGAGTTGACTGTACAGCTTGCGCACGTGATATCTACTACCGATTTCTATTGGATCTTATACCGCGCGTTCAAGCTGCTTAAATCTTATGTTTTATATTATATCAACAATGGTTATATATTAATGGTTGGATCCAATATCACTTTACCCCAGATAGAGACTCAGCTGGAAATATAGTCACATGCGACGATCGTGACCGTATGTGTGGCCGCCAAAATTTTTAATTTTTGATACTTTTTAGGTCTTTTAGTACTGTTAGTTTTCTATTTTTTTGGTGATATACAGAATGGTATAATCTAAAATCTTACAAGTTTGTCCCAAAATTGACGTTTTCTGTAAATATTAATCCACATTTTTTAATGCATACCCGATGACTAAAAATTTTCGTTTCATGAGTAGCTCAAAATAGCTGCTATTTTCGTGAATGCATAAATAAAAATTTCAACTAAGTTTATTGTGATACCTAGTCCTTTATTTGAACTACTCTGCAAATAAAGGTATGCAGACACTTAAAAATTACGTTTTCGGTCTACCCATGTAATTAAAATTTTACAAGAAACGGCTTACAAATTGAGTTAGCTACTCATAAAACAAGAATTAGTTGTCATCGCACATGCAATAAAAAAAAAATGGGCTAGTTTTTCAGAATACGTATTGTTGGGACATTCCTAATGTTAAGGCGTTTCCATCCCCTACATACCCTCAGGGCATAGAAACTCAGTTTTTTGCCGATATCTTTGTACTAGTATAAAAATTTTAAATTATTCTTCCATCAATATCTGCGGCTGCTAGACCTTTATTGTGGAAGAGTTTTGAAATTCCCATCATTTTTCTTTATTGTTTAGAAAAAATGTTTTTTTTTATCTGTAAAGATGGACAACTAGCAGCCAGATTAATGCGAGAGAAATTTAAAATTTTTCCTTTAGTACAAAGATATCGACAAAAACCTGAATTTGTATGCCTAAAGGGTATGTAGGCGATAAAATCAATCAATCAATTTGGGCAAATTTATATTTTTCATTCCAATGCTAATTAAAATTTTCTTACTTGTTTGGTGCCATATAGTTGGACTCCTAAATGAGTAACTTTGTATTAGTTTAACCCAATTTATATCTTTTGTGGTTTCCGATATGTTATTGGTGGGGCTTGGCTTGTAACTTCTGTAACTTCAACCCCCATAGGGAGGGTGGGACCAACCCTTAAAATTTTAACGGAAAGAGGGGTCTTGCGATACATCGTTTTAAGTACTTTATGATCCTAGAATATTACGTCATTATTCGCCCTCAGAACAAAATGGCGGATTGTTGAATATTTCTGTAATGCATGTAATGGATATTGCTGAAGTTTTTAATTAGCAGTTTGAAAATACGTTTCTAATGATAGTAAGAGGCTAAAAAAATTATTTAGCCCTTCTACACCCCACTAACACACCCAATGTCATTTCAATAATTTTAGATCTAATTTTTAACACAATTCAAATTTTATTTCAATTAGTGGGGGCTGGGGAGAGCTAAATAATAACCTCTTGCTATCATGAGAAGCGTATTTTTTAACCGCCAATTAAACATTGTACATTTTATTTTAAAATATTTGTTTAAACAAGCCTCCATTTTGTTCTCGGGGCGAATAATATCGTAATATTTTAGAATCATAAAGTACTTAGTGAGACTTTTAAAATGATGTATTGCAAGACCCCTATTTCCGTTTAAATTTTAAGGGGTTGAAGTTGCAGTATTGATAATGATTGATAATGGTAACAAAAAAACCTCTCCCTTGACAAATCTAATTAAGTACGTGTACGAGCGATTTTTGTAAAAATAAACATGGAATCAGATAATCAGTCTGTTTCGTTTTCATTGGCCAACCCCGTATTTACAGTTATTGTACATAGTATGTATGTTATATATGTAAATCTAAGGAAAATTTTATAGAAAAGTAAATAAAATAATAATTGCTCTTTGTTTAGTATTTTATGTATATTTCCTGAAAAAAATTATTTAACTAAAATAAGTCTACAAAAAAATGTAAACAATATAGAGCGTGTCTGTGAATCTGCTTGCCAAATGGAAAACTTTTTTATTACCATTTGTTGGGGGGAAATTACTCTGCATAAAAAGCTTTGCTCTTAAAAATAATAACTTTGGCATAAAAGACTTTTAATGTATTATACAGGGTGCCTCAAAAAGAACCTTTATTAAGGTTTTAGATCACCATTATTTACGTGTCAAATTAAAGAAACGCAAATGAATATGATTTAATTAATTTATAGTGTCATGGCATAGCAATGTAAAAAAATTTTTAAACAAAAATTGCCGATATAGGACCAATAAAAAAATAAGTATTTATTTTCAAGCAAATGTGACTTTATATTGTTGGCAAGTAGATTTAGTATACAAGGAGGCTAAAAATATTTATCCCTAGAGGGATCGTGTAATCTGAGTATTTCAAGGTTTCCCATGCCCATGATATTGCATACTCAGCAAAAGATAAAAAAAAATAGTCAATGCATGGAACGTAAAGAAAATAAAATTCTTAATATGACGGGATGCGTGTAAAAATTAAAATAAATCCCATCTACCCTACCCAACTGCAGCATAATCGAAAATATTGTATGAGATACGGTGTACTAAATCCTAACACCATTATAATAAATTTGTCTTTTTATGGATACTAATAGAGATATTCACAAATGTTATACAAAATCATTATACTAATCTTAAAAAATAAGAAAGGCCCCCAATAGGTTATTAATTTTGTATTAATATGGGAAGTATTTTACTCAGAACTTTCCTTGCAGTTCTTAATTTAAATACCTCCGGTTCACTTGAAAATTTTACAGATACTTTGTACGATTTTATTATTGTGTCAGAATACCGCGGACATTTAGAAAACGATATGTAAAATAAATACATGGTAAGGGCAGTTGTCTTCAATCATCATCTTTCATATGTTTAGAGCACTGTAAAATGAAATAAAATCGTAGCAGTAAAATTGGCAACATGGTTGGATCTCACGTTACGCATATATTTCCTAATTTACAAGGTCGGATCTCGCCTATTACAAGTATTGTAAGGGATCTCTACTTCACATTATACTGTGTGTATATAAAAATTTGAAAATGACCTACCCCTGTGGTGGTACCATAAATTAAAACACACAATTATTGACTTTTACAACAGATTTTTTAAATACCTTTATTTGTTCAGGTGGATCTCGGGTAGTCCAAAATATGATCGGATCTCAACTTGGCATAAAAACATGTATATATATATATATATATATATATATATATATATATATATATATATATATATATATATATATATATATATATATATATATATATATATATATATTTGTGGGTATTCGGAAATCATTATTTAGTGAAACATCACCACGTGGTGCTAGGTGGCGGACAGAGACGGTTGTTTCATTTCCATTGGGTAATCTTACATGTGCATAGTCTGAGTTTGAGTCCAACAGTTCAACTTCTTCTACTAATGGTTCATATTTATTTTGATGTATAAACTTCTTTAGAAAAACAGTTCCAGGATTAGACAGCCATGACGGGGTCGACGATCCATTAGATGACCTTCTGGCGTAGCTAAACATACGTTCGTGAGGTGTGCATAATCTAATATATTAAACTTCAAAATGAATAGAAATAACAAACAGGTATAAGTATTATTACAATAATCTTCTGAATGATGACTTAAAAGTCAGTTAGTTGTGCTTTAAAAGAATGATACTTTCCTGATGTGATGAGATCAGAGAAAATGAAATAAAGTTTTAATAAATTAACGAAAGCGTTTCTTCACAGAAGAATAGTTAGGTAACTCTATGTGTAGATCACAACTTGTACTTATTGAATTTCTAAGTAGAGAATTCCAATTATTAATGTAAAATTAATAAGCACCTACTTCTTCACTTAACTGAAAGAATGACCCTTAAGGGCACGCGACTCCAAAAGCCCGACGAGAATTTAATGACCGGCTTTATGACCTTGGGTACGTTGACCTACTAATGCTGATTCGAGATGTAAACA
Organism: Philopedon plagiatum; assembly: GCA_963971165.1. NCBI lineage: Eukaryota > Metazoa > Arthropoda > Insecta > Coleoptera > Curculionidae > Philopedon > Philopedon plagiatum. The sequence goes on from OZ020194.1 coordinate 36,738,329, forward strand.
TCTGTTGACGCATAAAGTACTTTTATTGGGAAAAATACTTTATGATTTAAAAGGGAGAGTGATGTGTTGATGCGGCCTATAGGTATTTATTAAAGGGTTTAAAGCAGTATAAACCAATGACGGAAAATAAATTTTGGAATATATTTAAAAAAGGAATTATATTTTTAAAGATACGGAAAGGAATTCTTCAAAATAAATTTGCAACGCAAAAGGAAATGATTAAAAATAAATTAAATGATTAAAATGATTAAAAATATTTATTAAGACGGGAGAATATTAAAAATATATAGTTGGGTTAAAAATTTATTAGAGAAATTGAAACAAAGGGAAAAGCTATAGTTTATTTGAAAATAATTCACATGAAAAAATATTCAAACACCTATGTGGCCAGATAATTGATTATTAAAAATAATTTAAATAATCTACAAAATAATTATTATACAAGTTAACTCACATAATTGGAAAAATGAATCCTCTATTGTAAAGGCAAGTTTCATTTGAGTATGAAGAAAATATTGCACTTAATTTCGCCGAGACCTGCGAAAACTTTTCTGTCCCGAAACCGACAACTGACTACCGCTTCGGAGTTTTGGCGGAACATTTCAAGAAGCAAGAGCAAACTAATCTTTTGCATAGATACTTTCAATGGGAAATAATCACCCCCGTCCGAAAGGGAAACTCCTAATTACCCTAATATAATAGTACAATTACGATTTGTCTTATCTGATTGGCTCAACAAAGTGATGACATACATAGCTCTGGAAAACAAGTGTAACTAAATATAGCGCCATCGTAAAACCTAAATTTATAGTTTCATTTATGTAGGCACACGCCAATAAATGTTTCTATGCAGGGAGCAATAAAAACGTCGTAAATATCCAATAAATACAGTTCTTTCCCTTCATTTGCTAGCTAAACTAGGCCGCTCACTCGTAGAAAATCGCGGGAAGCGATGGCGAGAACAAAATTTAGTGGGATTGTAAATGTCATGTTGTCACATTAATTCCGAGAACTAGTTGTAAAAGGGGGAAAATTTATGGGAATTTTCCCGAAGCGGGAAGGCGGCCGAGAAGACAGTTGGAAAATACTCACCGATGTAAGGTGTTTCGCTGCCGGACCGCGTATCCGGATTCTGTCTACGGGAAAATTCAAAATTCTGGATTCAATAGTACGGTGTATAGTCGCAAGTTTTGGAGCTCGACGTAATTTCTTGACAAAGTGCGATAAAATAATAAGTAATAATAATAATAATAATATTTATTTATTTGTGCCAGTAAACAATAAACAGTGTAAAAAGTAACAATATAATATCATGCATAAATATTTTACAAAAATGAATAACAATAGTAACACACTAGTTGGCACAAAAAGGTAGAATTTTGATTATATATAATCATTCTTCCAACTCCACCCCGATTAAATAATTTTTACAATAAGTTTTAAAAGTTGAAAAAGTAAAATATTTTAGATAGAAGGGAATGCTGTTATATATGATTGCACTATTATATTTAAAAGATTTTTTATACTTTTCTGTTTTGTGTGATGGTATAGTTAAGTTGTTTTGATTTCTTGTATTCACGTAATGAACATTATTACGAAATTCTAATTTTTTAAATAGATAATCAGGTGTTCTAGTGTTTATGACTTTGTAAATGAAACAAGTTTGATGAATTTCACGTCTAGTTTCTAATTTAATTAATTTATACTGATTGAATGTTGAGGTAATGTGATCATATTTTTTAAGATTTACTGAAAATCTTACACAGTTATTGTGTAGGATTTGTAGTTTTTGTTTAGAATTGTAGCTGATATTTTTATGATATATAACGTCACAATAATCTAATCCACTTATAATGATCGAATCTACAAGTTTAAGTTTTGTTTCGATATTTAAAAATTCTTTAAAATGATACAAGATCCTTAATTTATAATATCCTTTTTTTAATATGTTTCTTATATGAGCATCAAAGTTTAGATTTTGATCAAATATTACGCCAAGATTCCTAAGTGAAAAGTAAGTGCGTTAAAACCTCAAGAGATTGTCTTGGATTATTGAAAAATTTGTGAAATTTAAGAAATTGTGCAAAAGTGCATTTTGGGTGGCTCCCAACAGTAACCTGTGGAAATACAGTGTGAGTGATCCAGAATTTTGTGTTTTCTGTTGGGAAACAGGAAAATATAGAAAATAATGAATATTTATTTATTTGTCAAAATTTCATAGAAAGTTGGAGTTAGTGCCTCAAACCTCTGCAGAACGTATCATACTCTTAGTCAATTGCACGGCTAGTAAAGGTGTCAGGTTAAGTGGTGGGTTAACATCAGTTGATACAAGGAGTCTTCCGGCACTACGCGAAAGTTTTTCTGGCCACCGCCATCTGTATTCCTAGGTTAATGCTAAAGGCCAACTAGATAGGGCGGGAAGAGATAGGAATTAGTGGTGGGTGTTACACATGGTTATAAAATCTCCAATGAACTACAATATAATATTTATATGCCGATAATTCCAGATGGTCGTCAGTTTATCGACAACATTACCCTACGCATCTTGGATGATTTCATTGATTTTCGAGGTGAGAAAATTATTGTTAAACTAGAGTTGAAAAAATATCATAATTATGGGTTTTCACTTTAACCATCAGCTGTATATGCTTTCCATTCAAGATTCTGTTAAACGACATAATCAGTTCTTATTATAATAATAAAAAGGTGTAAAAGAAAATTAATACTATTTTTTCTATCTCTTAGATAAACTAAATAGACTGATAAAAATGTAGAGCACGGCCAAAGATTCTTCCACAACAACTCGACTTGTGAAATTCAGCCTAAAATAATATGAGTTTTCTCAAAATGAGACGCTAGTATCACAACTGCAATGAGAATAGAAACATACCTACAATATTAAATTTTTCTTTGTTTATCTTAATTTTCCTTCTAAATTAAGTTGCTTAGTTGTTTAGCGTGCAAATTTTTTGACCAAATTTTTAATAATTAGGGTTCTTTGTTTCTTGCATTGATTTTTTGTATGTAGTGTCTAGCTTTCATCCAAGTGTATCTCAGTGTCGGAACATTGACGGGGGGGGGGGGTGTTACCTGCTGGGCACCGGAAACTGACAGTCCTTTCCCCGAAAGTGGAGATCAATGTAAATCAAAATAAATTATGTGAAAATTGATTTCTTATATTGTGACAGGACTACATATTTTTGGTCTTTTCATAATTAAAACAAGTATATTTTCTTATCAAAATTGGAGCCTGTACATTTGAGTTGTACTGTACTTGGATATTAAATATTGAATATTAACGACAATATTTTACCTCATCAAGAAAATACCAACAAATTTTCCCCCTGGTATTTCACCGAATATTCTGGCTAGAATACTCTCTCAAATAACATCCATTTAGGACTCCATTCCTTACATGTAGGTTTAGCAAGTCTAAGGAAATATGATTATGATTTGTGTGCCTTATTTTTCATTAAAAGTCTGGTTTTTAGGGTTAGGAATTCATATTCGTTAGAAATAATTCAATCCTATTTCCATGAACCTAAAAGAAGCACATAAATGGATAATGATGACAAAAGGATAGTGTCTACGGAAGCCGAAAAGCAGCCAATTTTTTATGCAAAGCATTTTAACACAGATTTTAAAAATTAATAGACAAACTATAAAGATTTTCCAGCGTATACACTAGTTTATGGTGCAAGGGTGTCATACGACTTACCTTAAAAAATATAAGTTTAGAAGTTTATTTTCTTCTATTTTTGTGTAAGTTTTCTATTCACCTTGCCTATTTTCCCATTTTAACATACAAAAATATTTTCTTTCATACAAAATAACTTCGCGTTATAAGAAATACAAAATGCTTTGCTGACATTGTTCGACTTTTTCCGATGTGATACGATCAAATCCGTATCGGAGATCGGCGCCGTAATTTGAATCGGAGCAGGCCGGTATTGACCACTGGAACCCAATTTAACAACGTGTTAATTTTATCACGTTGTTAGTTAATCACGAAATAAATTTTCTTTCTGCAACCCGCCGATAGAGTTATAAAATTTTAAAAATCTCCATTTTAATGAAATAAGAAATAAATCTAAAAATAAATTAGAAAAAGATTCTTACAAATTATTTAATAACGCCATTTGTGGAAAATTTTTAGAGAATATTGACAAAGCGGTTGATATAAGATTAATTACACACTGGGAACACATTGGTAAAAAGAAAGAAGCGCAGACATTGATTGCTAAACCCAATTTCAAACATCGATTAGTTCTTAATGAAAAGTTGGTCGCCATACAAATGGAAAAAGTAAAGATAACTTACAACAAACCCGTTTATGTTGGCTTCACAGTGTTGGAATTATCAAAAATCGTATTACATGATTATTATCACCACTATCTCCAATCATGCAAACCCCACATTCTTTTTCTGACCGAACCCCAAATCAGCTCCAAATCCTCAACCAATCATCTCCTGTTTCCTGGCTATGAACTCCTGTCATCTTTTCGTCTTCACGGTGGGGTATGTGCCTACGTTCGCAGCAGCCTTTCTTGCACCAGATTCCCGAACCTGGGATCAGGCCAGCCTGATATCCTCTGCCTAAAACTCGCCCTTAAATCTTCTATTAAATTTATCTGTTGCATCTATCGCTCCCCATCAGACAAATCCTACAATGAGTTCTTTGACTTTATCTCGGCAAAAATCGACCATCTCATCTCCGAATTTCCCTCCGCTGAAGTTATCGACTTCGCGACTAGGCGACTTCAACGTCCATAGCAAGGAATGGTTAGGATCCACAAAAACTGACCCAGAAGGCAGAGCAGCAGAAAACTTCGCCATCAGCAACTCGCTCACCAATTTGATCAGAGAACCAACATACTTTCCCCGCGTTTCTACCCATAATGCAAATCCTCTAGATCTTTTTCTTACCACCCATCCTGAGCCTTACTTAACATCTGTATGCGCTCCCCTTGGTCGTTCAGATCATGGCCTCATTACCGTCTCTTGTCCCATAAATCCCGAGTTTGCTGAAATCATGCCAGAACGCACGATCTGGCACTACAATTCTGCTGACTGGGATGGCCTTCGAAACTTCTTCTCTGTTTTCCCTTGGAACCCTGTCTGTTTTTCCACTCCCGATCCATCCGAAATTTGCTGTCATATCACAGACATTATTCAAGCAGGTATTGAAGGTTTCATTCCACATACCCGCAAGAAACCTAAACTCCACCATCAAAAGCCATGGTTCGCCAAGGGATGTGACCAAGCCAGGCTCAAAAAAGTCCAAGCTCACAAAAGGTATCTTCAAAATTCCACACCCGAAAATCGTCAAATCTTCACCGAGGCCAGAAATCAATACAACCAATCTACCTTAGGGTCCAAAAATGCTTTTAACAACATCATAATAGATAAAATGCTTTCCTGTCCCAACGGCGGCAAATCTTTCTGGTCACTTGCCAAAAACATTAGTCATAACTTCTGTAGAAGCACTTTTCCTCCCCTGACCTCTGACAACGAAGTTATCTCCACCTCTAAAGGGAAAGCAGAACTATTCGCCAAACAATTCGCTGCCAATTCCACCCTGATCCCTCCCCCCAATTTAGCTCTTCCAATCGCTAAGTCTGTATCCCACAAAATGCCCGATATAATACTTAAGGTCAAATAAGTTCAAAAAATTCTTCTATCCCTTGACACCAAAAAGTCCTCTGGTCTGGATGGCATACCTGCAATTGTTCTAAAAAAATGCGCTCCAGAACTTGCACCGATCTTAACTCGTCTTTTTCAGATCTCTTATGACAGGGGTATCTTCCCAGATGGCTGGAAGACTGCTCGTGTGCAGCCTGTCCCGAAGAAAGGTTCCAAGTCCCTTCCATCCAATTATAGACCTATCTCTCTTCTTTCCGTTGTCATCAAAGTTATGGAGAAAGTAATCAACTTGCAAATTCTAAAAACTGAAAACTTTTATTAAAATATGTAGAAAAATTTAGATAAATTTGATACTTCAAATTATAGTAAAATCAATATACATGATATAACTATGGACAAATCTGTATTAGGGCGAATAAAAGATGAATTTGCTGGTCAACCAATTTTAAGTTTTTATGAAACAGGTGCTAAAGCTTACTAGTAGGTATACTTTGGGAGTTCTGCCCCCACCGTCCACCGGTGGGATTTTATCTTGTGATCTATGACGTCATATTTCGGCCACCTTTGCGCATGAGTAAATTTCAAGTACGTCATCGAAGTCTACGTCAGTGGATCTTAATCAGCAATATAAATGTCAGCTGTCAAATGTCAAATGTCACCTGTCAACTGTCACCTGTCACTTGTCAAACGCCAAAATAAAAATTTAACATACGTCACGTGTTGAGGATGACGTCATAACACAGGACAAAGAAATTGGTCAGCTGTCACCTATCATCTTCGATCTGTCAACTGTCACCAGTCACTTATGAAACGTCAAAAGAAAAATTGAACATACGTCACGTGTTCAAAATGGCGTTATAAGACATGCGTAAAAGCATGTCAGCTGTCACCTGTCATTTAAGATATGTCAACTGCCACCTGTCACGTGTTAAACGGCAAAATAAAATTCAACATACGTCACGTGTTCGGGGCGGTGTCAGAAGGCGTTTAAAAAAGAATGGCGTCGATCAGCCCTTTGGTTCCGGAGATATAGTTTTTTTGCGATTAGCGACCGAACGGCTGAAGGTGGAGAGACGAAATTCGCATGTGGGGTAGTGGCGGAGCAGATGTTTCGATTTGTCAAATTATTTTTCAAAAATCCCGACTTTGAGGAAAAAATTAGATTTCAAAATTTTTACATCACCTTGTATAGTAAATTTTGGATTAATTATATAAATTATGAATATTATGGGATTTAATAACAGAAAAATAGGCATTAGTTCTTCTGAACTAGTAAAAAATTAGATTTCAAAATTTTTACATCACCCTGTATAGTAAAATTTGGATTAATTATATAAATTATGAATATTATTGGAACAGAGAACTAACATGGAGAGTTCTGAGCGGTTCCTGCTGTTGTATCTTCGTCTTCTTCTTCAAGCTGTGGGGTGATGATGAGGGTGGAACTACCTTTTTCAGTTGACGACACTTCCACAATGCTTTAGCTAACGGGCAATGTGGGGAGTACTTGTAGTGGTCAGCTAGAGGATCATCTCCGTCTTTCCAATCAGTAAACTCACAGTAACAAAAGACACATTGAACTATATCCAATCGCTGGGTGTAATAAAATCCAGCCTGTGTTAGGTCTTTAGGACTAACTTTATTAGTCCAATTTTCAAACGTGATCAGTCGTTCTTCAAAAGTACGAATAAAGCCAAGACCATCGTCTAAGCAATGAGTACAATCTACACTGCGGCTAGCCATTCTACGACGGCTTTCTACTGAGACTAATCTAGCTATACTAAGAAATAAAACAAACAAAATAGGTTATATACTTTTATTCCATATCATTTAAAAAACAATGTCGGAAATTATACAGTAACTTAGCATTATTACAGGCACAATGCCAAACATTAAAGTCCTTATGGTGAAAACATTCCACAACTTTCTTATATTTACTTAATTTAGGTTCAGTCTTTAAAGGAATACTAAATATAAGTGAAGAATCAAAAATCAGCTTTAAACAAGTCGCCTTTAAATCGCCCTTAACCAGAAATTTCGGAGAGTCATACTGAAACCATATGTCACGTAAAACACTTTCAAATTGGTTCAAGTCCAAACAGCCAGACCCCCACATTAGTCCATGGTATTTTTCCTCCAAATATTCTACTATCTTGAGATCTTCAGGATTTAAAAATTTCCTGCCATACGAAGGTTTGAAGAGAAAGCTGCGAAATCGTACGCCATCATACACAGCCAACTCCTTCGGTATAAACCCACTGGCTAAGGGGTAATCTTGAAGATCGATGCAAACTTCCTGACGTTCTTTTGACATCTTGCATACACACACTTATGAGACTCAAAGACGACACTGCTGACGACTACGGTGTTGAACTAACGTCTAAACAGTTTCCAGTAATGGGGAGCTTTAAATAGGATAAAATACACCTCCCCACTACCACCACCAACACCAGTTGAAACAGGCTTTATTCCAAACATCCAAACTGGATTAGAGCACGGGGGTGACCTCCAGCAGTAGCATTAGGGCTCTGCCCCAAATAAGTTAAACTATACTTGTCACGGGACATATTCATTTGGTCAACCAGATCCTGCGATAAAGTTTCCGCTAACCGTTGGGGTAAAAATGTTTGAAAGATCGCCTTCGTCGGGGCGATATCGACCAATGTCGCAACAATAGTTCTTCCAAAACGTGTAACAAATTCCAGTTTTTGAATAGGATACGCTGTTCCTACATCCAAAGCGCTAAGTTTTCTACACTCGGGAAACTCAACACTTTTGTTAATTTGATCATTACGTTCCAATAAGGTAAGCTTTGAAATACTCATGTTTTAAGGTTATGAAACAAGTCACGACAGGTCTAGACAGGCTACAACTGACTGCAATGAATGTATGAACATCTATGAAAACTCTGCTGGAAATCGAGTGGTTTTATGAGTAACCGCAGAAGCAGATACAGCAGGATAAAGGTGAGGGGGAAAGGGGGAAAATAAAGGAACCTTGAGCTGTAAAATATTTATTATTATGAGTCATCAGAATACATATACAGTTTATCAAAGTCATCTAACAATTTTTGCAGGTTGTAATGCAATAATTCCAACATGTAATATCTTTGTTCAGACGAGTTTAAATTACACAGATTGGTTACAATTTGAAAAAAGTTTTCCTTAATATGAACAAAACATTTTGCATACTGCAAAGTATCGGCATAATAGCTTCTAAATTGTAAACGTTCATCTAACTTTAATCTATAGTTAATTAAATGCCTAATGCTAACAATAGAATTTATATCATTGGAAGAAAACGTGAAAGTTACATCATCATTAACCTTGAGTCTAAATAATCGATCGTTCAAAAGAATAGCACTGGATAGGGTAAAATTTTCCGATGACGACATCAGCGTTGTTGTCACACTTCCATCAGTATCGGCAATCATCTTGTCGATAATCTCCAAAAACTCGATCCAATCAGAATGGCTGAGGGAGAGCTGATGATGTTCGGGTGTTGTTGTTGTGGTTAGTTTTACACTTGGCATCATCCCCCTGGCAATACTAAGGCCCACAATTACTGTAACATTACCAGTATGATAGCAAAATTCACCCAAGAGTTTCTTCTCGTTGCTAATTTCTCGATTACTTCGGAGAATCATACTGTCTAGATATGTCCAATAGGGTGATGAGCTTCGGGAACTATCGTCTTCTTCCATCACCTCAGAAGCAGCAGGAGCAGCAGGAGCTGTACAACTTTTACTAGCCATGGTTCGCACTAAAATACTGACATCTACCAATGTATTCGGATTAGTATGAGTGTAGAGGAAATTACACCCCCACCCCACATTTATTGATGTTAAGTTCGAGAAACAGCAGTTTGGATAACGCCCATCCGCTTCCCATCTCGGAGAATTCGGAACCTTTTTTCACTAGGGAGATCTGATATTCGCTGTAAAAGTCCTCCAAATTAGTGCTGGGAGAAATAACACTAAATTTTGTATTAAACGATTTTATGTCTTGTTCTTGTGTGGATGCCAACAGACAGGCCCGGATTGGGACAGGCGAGCGACCGAGAAAATCTCGGTGGGCCGCCGGCCCAAAGAGGCCGGTGAGGCCGGTGAGGCCGAAGGCCTGGGCACTCAGATTTTATCCCACTTCGGATCATAGCATTTCCCTACCCCAAACATAAAAAGAAAATACCTTGAAAACGATGTAAATTATTATTTATATATTAATATTAACTTATTTACTTTTTATATTAAATATTATATTTTTCAATATCATTTAACTCGCGTGTAAAAATAAAATTAAAATAAAAACTTTTTGGGGACATCCGCTATGTGGGTATGTGCCGGGCCGGATTGACAGATTTTTTTACCGAGCTGAGGTCAGACCGGCCTCCTTGGGACTCTTGGGAGGCAAATACAATACAAACGGATTAAAGGTATTTAACATTTAAATTTAAAATTAAAAGAGTAAATATTTTGTTAACCATCAATATATTATGATATGATTTACAAACAAAACAGATATACAAAACAGGAAACCCAAAAATAAAAGAATACTCTGTTAGCCTTAAACAACAAAAATAAAATGTGATTGTGAAAAAAATCATAGTTAATAACTAAGAAGCTTTCTTATTGTGCTACTTTTTTCGGCTATAAAATCACATCTTGCGCTTGAGCTTTACTTAAAAAACACGTTTTTGATGCACAACGAATTGTCAAATGCGGAACAATGTTCTGTGTTCTACCTACAGTTCAGACTTGTAAATTTATATCCTAATATTCGAACATAAAATTTCTTTTTTTTTTCAAAAATCTCTTTAACAAATATTTAGGGTTTTCACTGACGCGGGTAATTTAAGGCTAGTGCGGGTATTTTCAACACTTGAAGTGGGGAAAGTTGGATGATTGTATTGGCAGCACTGAACGCGATTACTTAATTAAGGGTTACTTAATTAAGGATGCCACCACATGGAATATCCACTAAGGTTGAAAACAAAGTAGGTAATAAAAAAGTGTCAAATTTATATTTTGTTATTATTCGGTAGGAATGTGCAAAGCAAACGTTCAAACGTATTCAAATTGTTTGATTTACAATTTGTAAATTACGAACAAAAACTCAGAATTTGTTAGAACTGTTAATACAAAAATTCTTCCCAGTTTTGTTAAAGAAATCCCAGAAATCGGAAAATTCCCCACAAGTTGGCAACACTTTGCCGGAAAAAACTAAATCCCCGATAGGTGATTATTATCTAGACCGATGCACGGTGTAACAAAATCGAAAATTCATGGACATTAGAACTTTGCTTCGCTGTTTTGCAAAAATTGTGGCATGTAAAAATATATATTGGAGTACGTTATTACTGTACTAAATTTATACCTGCGTAGTACCTTACTAGGTACCGGTCGCTCAAACAATAGAATTATTTTACGACAAAATAAATAAAAAAATACTGTTTTCGGTTTACTCGTAGTAGACTTAAATAATAATTATATAAAAAAAAAACATTAATTAACCTAATTTTCACAATCCGAGCTGGAGGCTAATCCATTAGAAATTGCCTTCTTCAATGTTAGTTTCTTTAAAAAGTGTTTCGGTTTCTAAGAACAGATAATTTTTTTTGCCGTATATTTCGGCATAATAAAGGAAATAAGGCGATTTGAAGAAATTAGCAAGTTGTGCAGTATGTCCTCAATATTCTCGGTCCGTCATCGCTTTCGCTCGTAATGTTCTCGGAATTTACGAAACTCTTTATTTCTAGCTTCTGATGCCTCTTTAGATAAATGCCCAATAGGAATAGAAGAAATGTTTTCCCAAATTCCTGCCCCATGTATTAATAACATGTGAATTCTGGATGGCATATAGCACCAACTATATAGTGGCATATACAGTCTTGCAATACTTATCTGTCTTATGGAAGAAAGCGCTTAAAGAATTACAGCAAATGTGTTAATTAAATTTCTGTTGAATCCAGTGATTGCTGTTGATTTTTCGTATTGTCGGAAAAAAGTTCCAGCAGTATTGCCGTCATTTGTAGTGCCCTCACTATGTTTTACAACGTCTGTTAGTATCCCAAGTTCATTTCGAAAATCATTTTGTATTTTCTTTTTTCTTTGCTTTTTTATTACTTTGTTTTCAACCTTAGTGGCATCCTTAATTAAGTATGTCAAGATGGCGCCGAGCGATGGAACACGGGATAGTACATCTGACGAAAAAGTAAAATTAACTTGCTGTAAAACGAGAACGAGTGCGTTAGTGTGCATAGTGTGTGGAAAAATATACCACAAGTCTTGTGCATCAAGGGATTGGGAAGATAGAGTCAAGATTATAGATAAAACCCGTTTAGTGTGTGCAGTACATGAGGATACCATAACCTCATCAACGACAGCTATTGATAATGAAAACCGTCTCCTTAAAGCTTTGGTGGACGAGTTGAAAAGTAAGAATCTCATTCTTGAAGAAAATATTGGTCTCTTGAAGGAGAAAATGAATGAAATGGAAGAAAAGCAAATCCAGAACAATAAGAAAAAAGGTACAAAAACGCCATTGACGCCATTCGAAACGAAACCGGCAGAAGAAAACTCCCAGAACTCTCAAACAAAGTTGTGGAAAAAACACCAGATGGAGCCGATGTTGGACCTAATTCCATTCTGGAGGTCGAATCACAAATATCGCAAACCGATCTTGACGGAGAAGTAGAGCCGAAAAGTAAAAAGGAAGAAAAAACTGTCGAATCGCAAAAGCCATTATCTGAAAAAGACGAAGAAAACGTCACGTCGATGGATAACCTAACCTCAAATGAAAATAACGATGCCAGCAGAATGGATCAAGGGAAAGTAGTAAAAGAGCCCTGGGTAGAAGTCGTAAGACGAAATAAACGAGTATTGCCGAAGGAAACTCGACCACCGCCAAGGATGGGAACAAATACAAATCAAACACAACTGAAAATGGCCCAATCACAAAAAGCGCCATTAAGAAAATGGATTTTCCTGTCCGGCTTTGACCCAAAAACAAAGGAATCTGACATAATGGATTTCCTAAAAGGTCATATGCTACATGAAGGCTGCATCTGTAATAAAATGACCACTAAAAGTGACAACATAAAAAGCTCATTTAGACTAGGAGTACCAGAAGAAAATGCAGACAAGGTGTTTTTAGAGGAATTATGGCCAGAGGGTACCCTGGTTAACCATTTTCAGAACATCCAGAGCCTCAACCCATCCCGAGGCCCTCAGACCGTAAGGGAGGCAAAGACATCATAAGGCTGTTTCATATCAATATACAGTCTTTAAGGAATAAGGCGAATGAACTTGAAATATTCCTGGCTGACAAGCATGTTGGTATTGTGTGCTTGAGTGAACACTGGCTTACCAGCCTGGAGGTTACAGCACTGAACTTGGCAGGCTTTAAACTGGGTGCGGCTAGCTGCCGGAAGGACCACAGAGGAGGAGGATCAGCAGTTTTCCTGGACTCTGTGTATGACTGTGAACCAGTGAACGAAATAGATGTCCTGACTGTTGAGAAATCTATTGAGATTTGTTGTGTTTTTTTAAAGAGGATTAAATTATTTATAATATCAGTTTATAGATCGCCATCGGGATCTTTTGAGATTTTCCTGGATGTCGTCGAGAGAGCTCTGTGAATGGTGCAGGGTGAGGGCAATGTTCTGCTTGTGGGGGACTTTAATGTTCATTTCGGGACTGGGGCTTCGAGATGTGTTGATCTCTGCGGTTTGCTGGATTCTTTTGGACTAGTGCAGTTGGTGTCTGAGCCGACCAGGAATGGCAGCTGCTGGGACAATGCATTCTCTAGCTTCAGTGCTCGTGGCTGTCGGGTGGCCGTGGTGGACACGGCTCTTTCTGATCACCTTGGTCAGCTTATTGAGTTGCCAGTGCCCCAGGGTGGCAGTGACCCTGGGATAACAAAAATCACCTACAGACCTATCACACAACAAGGTAAGAATATTTTTTTCTTGTGCATTGAGAGAGTGGACTGGGGTTTTTTGAATGATCCTGGAACGACTGCGGATATGAAATTTCTTTCTTTTCATAATACGTTAATTCAAGCATTCTTATATGCTTTTCCTGAGAAATCCTACAATAAACGCAGAGATCAAAATCGTCTAATAAATTGGTTTAATGACGATTTAAGGGCGATGGGGGAGGTATTACGGTTACTGAAAGAATACTATGATCAGTTTCCAACAATAGCTCAGAAAAATCTTGTAAATAACTATAAAAAACAATATAAGGCTGCAATAAGTAACTCAAAAAAAAGCTAATGATAATCTAATCAAAAGGGCCTCAAATCCTACTAAATATATGTGGAATATAATTAATGAACATCAGAAAATCAGAGAATAACAGAAAAGTGAATGTTTCACCAGACCGATTTAATGATTTCTTTGTAAACATAGCTCTTGATTTGCAGAACCAGATTGGTCCCTCTCTCCTGAATCCTCTGGAATTTGTCCCCCCAACACCTGGGGAATTATTCACCTTTCGAGAGGTCACACTAATTGAAATTAGGGACGTCTTGACGGGTCTCATTAATAAGAGAAGTAGGGACCGTTTTGGTTTTACTGTGGAGGTCATCAAGGGCATTAAGAATCTTATAGTTGGCCCTTTGACCAAACTTGTGAATTGCTCCCTCAGGGAGTGCACTTTTCCCGATTTTCTCAAACAGGCAGTGGTGGTACCGATCTTTAAGAAGGGAGATATCAATGATCCTTCCAATTACAGACCGGTATCACTTCTTCCTGTATTATCAAAGGTATTTGAAAAGTGCTTAGCAGTTAGGATTGTAGAACACTTTGAATCTGGAGGTCTTTTTACGGATAGCCAATTCGGCTTCAGGAGGGGCCGAAATACGACCCTGGGTATATTGGATCTCATATCACGGGTCCGGGAGGCCTTGGAGGAGCACTGTTACTTGTCGAGTGCCTTTTGTGACCTGAGCAAGGCCTTCGATTGTGGCTCACACGAGCTTCTTCTTAAAAAATTAGAAAAATAGAACTTTAGCAATGACAGCATAAAAATGATTTCTAGTTACCTTTCCAACAGAACTCAGAGTGTAAGGGTGGACGGGGTAGAGTCCGCGGAGAGAGTAGTGAGAGTGGAAATACCACAGGGCTCAATACTTGGCCCCCTTTTGTTTATAATCTATATTAATGATCCACCACAAATTGATCCAACTAGCTCCTACACCCTCTTTGCGGACGATACCACGATCGCCTGCTCAGACCGAGATTTAACAGAAGCCATGACAGCATCAAGGGAGGCACAAGAGAAGGCAGAAAGCTGGTTCACAGCCAATAAGTTGTTTTTGAACATTGAGAAGACTGAGAACATGGTGTTCTCGACAAGGCCGTTTCCTCCTGGGAGGGAGAATAATAGTGTGAGGTTCCTGGGGGTCCATCTGGATGCCGGGCTGCAGTGGGGCGCTCATACGAGCTCTTTAATGGGTAAGTTGGGGTCCTCTACCTTTCTTCTGCGACGGCTCTCTGAATGTGTTTCTCAATCCACCTTAAGGCAGGCATACTTTGCGCTCTGCCACTCCCACATCAGCTATGCAGTTGTGGTCTGGGGCCATAGTGCTGGTGCTAGGGGGGTCTTTCGAGTCCAGAGGAGGATGGTGAGGGTGGTTGCTGGTTTGTCCTATCGGGCGGACTGTCGGCATGCCTTTGTATCCCTCGGGATATTGACTCTGCCTTCCCTGTTCGTCTTAGAGAGCCTTCTTTTTGTTAAACAGAATCTCGGTGAGCACCGGAGACATGAGGAGGTTCACCATCATAACACCCGCAACAAGCAAGGGCTTGTGCCTGTATTTAGACGACTCCAGAGATGTCGAGATGGCCCTGGCTCTCTGGGAGTAACTTTTTTTAATAAGCTACCTGTTAGGATACGTGACCTGCCCTTATTGACATTTAAATGGAAGGTCAAGGATTTTATCATCAGACAGGCATTCTATAGTAGTGACGAGTACTTAAATTTTATTGACTGTTTGTAATAAATGTATGTTTGACTATATTGTGTTATCGACCAAATGTCATTCTGATTGCTCCTTATTGTTACTTGTTTGATTCAGTTTGTTAACTATCTAGTGTTTGTATCTTACAGAGAAATAAATGTAATGTTAAATTTTATTTTATTTTATGACTTGTGTAAATGCATTGTATTGTATATGACGCCAATAAATTATTATTATTATTATTATTATTAAGTAACCCCACAGTGTTTGTGGCATCAATGAGTCAGTGTCCCGTGAATAAAAAATAAAAATAAATTATTGTGAAAGTCAGAATATATGTCGTATGTAAGTTCTCTTTTGTGATTTTAGCATTTTTTATTGTAATATTTTTAGGTTGTTACTTGTTATGTTATTTTAAACATTAGCAAATCCTTTGACGCATGCAAAAAATTTGTGAAGATTTTAAGAACATGAAGAAATAAATTGAAAATGAAATTACAAAGCGTACTTAATGAGTTAACTTATTAGCTACTTCTTAGAATAATATTATAACGTTTAATAAAATAACAATTTAAAACTGGGTGTAATAACGTATTTTTAAAACTATGTAGGTAGGTACTTAGATTCATGAATATTTTATTTAATTTTATTCTAGCCACCTTTTTTACTAAAAGTTAAATTACTTGTAACTTCTTAGAATATTTAATATAACATACCTGGAATATCTTCAAAAGCGGCATTAAAAAGCAACTTGGAATTCCTGCATGTGCGACAATACTAAAGAAAATTTTTTTTTCAATAATCGGACAAAGTCGGATGCAATTTTTGGATATTTCTAATGTATGAGTTGTGTAATCCTCTACTCTAATGTATGCGACAACTTAGGCATATTTAGGCATTTTTTTTAAAATCACACCAAACTTTGTTTTTTCTTCGACTAGGACCACAATTCTTCAAAATTCCATATGTAAGTAAACTTTACAAATATTTCCACGAAAATCTTAAAATATCAAGAGTAGTTAGCATACTATAGCTACAACAAAAATTGCTTGCACATTTTTTATAGAACACATATTATGAATTTTTTTAAGTTAGACTTATTTTCGCATTATGTTTATTGCTCTCAGAAAAGTCAAATTTCTGCTTAAAAAGGAAGTACTTTACGGTGATACATTTTACGAATAATCTAGAGACAAAACAAATTAAAATTCGATAGTCGCTGTTTTGCCCTACGAACCATCAAAAATGTTACACTGTGCGACGCTATCGCGTTCAGTGCTGCCAATGAAATCATCCAACTTTCCCCACTTCAAGTGTTGAAAATACCCGCACTAGCCTTAAATTACCCGCGTCACTGGAAACCCTAAATATTTGTTAAATAGATTTTTGAAAAAAAAAAAAAAGAAATTTTATGTTCGAATATTAGGATATAAATTTACAAGTCGGAACTGTAGGTAGAACGCAGAACATTGTTCCGCATTTGACAATTCGTTGTGCGTCAAAATCGTGTTTTTTAAGTAAAGCTCAAGCGCAAGATGTGATTTTATAGTCGAAAAAAGTAGCACAATAAGAAAGCTTCTTAGTTATTAACTACGATTTTTTTTCACAATCACATTTTATTTTTGTTGTTTAAGGCTAACAGAGTATTCTTTTATTTTTGGGTTTCCTGTTTTGTATATCTGTTTTGTTTGTAAATCATATCATAATATATTTATGGTTAACAAAATATTTACTCCTTGAATTTTAAATTTAAATGTTAAATGTCTTTAATCCGTTTGTATTGTATTTGCCTCCCCAGGGGCGGACCGTGACTTTTGGTTTGGGGGGGGGGGGGTTTGGTAGACAAAACCATTGTTTTTATATAAATATGTATATACTACCGTGCTGTATAATGTTTATAACTACTATAAGAGATCAATGGGGGGGGGGCACCCCCCCCCCCACCCCCAGCGGCACGCCTCTGTGCGTCCCAAGAGTCCCAAGGAGGCCGCTCCGACAAGAGGCCGGTCTGACCTCAGCTCGGTAAAAAAAATCTGTCAATCCGGCCCTGCCAACAGATAACGACCATATTGGCGACTCCAATTAGGGAGACGGCAACATCGTTCTGGCCAACTAGCGGCCGTTTTGGTACTAGTATAACGGGGAATGTTTACGTTTTATATAACTTTTGTGGCATTTTTGAAACGTCGAATTTAGTATTATTTAAAAAGTTTTTATCGGAGTGCCCAAGTATATATAAGTATGACTACGAAGTACAACAGAAACAATAGTAAAACTCAAAAATCATTTTGAAATACCTTGTTTACACAGCAGTTTTTTGCCCCCGTCGTTCGGTAAATTATGCTCAGTATTTCGTTGATGTTAAGGCATAATATCCGCCCAAGGTTATGAAATAGTGTACCATAACAGTTTTCTAGGTTATATTGTAATTTTTCTGTAACAATTCATTGTAATTCTTGGATATTATAACGTTTTTTGTCATTTTTTCCAATGAAATGCGTTGGGGACACAAATTAAGAACGTGGCGTCCTCATCAGCCGATTTGCTAAACTACTATAACGGGGAATCAGCTGATGGCGGAGGAGTTCGAGTTGACGCTTGGAACGGTCCGAGAACACAATTTAGACATTGTATATTACTTCTTACTTTGTCATCTATATAGGATATGTTAAGAACATATGTCGGATTTGTCGGCTCGGATAAATCGCCGCGCCTCTAGCAGCCACTTTTGTAACTAGCATATCGGGGGTTGTTTACCTCTGTTTGTTTATTTATACCATTTTCAAAACCTCAGAATTAGTCCTATTTTGTAATTTTTGTTACAAAATCTAAAGTATATTGAGAAATAAAGAAGCAATGTAACAAAAACAACAAGCAGACCCAAAAATCATATTTGAACAACTCTAGTGGGAAAGTCGATTAGTTGCCCCGCCATTCGACGAATTAGTTAGTGTTTTTCAATGCCTGTGCATAAATATCCGTTTTACTCGTGTAAAATACTGTGCATTGACTATTTCCTCAGTTCTCTTAATATTTCTGTATAATAGTTCCGTATAAGTTTCGCTTATTACAATTTTAAAATGCAAGATTTTTAACCTCAAAAGACCAAACCACAGACCGAATCAAGAGAGTGTGCAAAATGTAAGTTAAATGAAAGTTGAGTAAGTTTAAGCTCACATCCCTTTTTATCAAAAAAAGCCCTAAAAATGGAGTGACCATATCCTTAATGATGGAAGAAAATACCTATGGACAATACTGGAGACAAACCTCAATATGAGGAATATATAATAAGGTTTTCCTACAAATGAGTGACAGTGTCCTTCTTACATTTTACACTACGAGATTAATCCATTGCTTTTGATGGAGGTAGGTAAATTCATTATTTATAACTAGTTAAGAATTGTGAAAATGTGTTTGTTAATAAATGTAACTTTTACCGTTTTAAAAGGCAATGTTGAGGGCAATGTATTACAATGTTCTGCGTATTCTCATAATATATAAAGTACAATTCGATGCACTATAAAATTCTATTTTTAAAAGAAAATCTACATTTTTGTACTCCGTAATAAACCTAATGACTGGCAGACATAGATAATATCTTGGTTTCTATTATAGATAGACAATATAATATTGTCAGTGTTCATTTTGAATGTTTTGATGACCACAAAAGTCTTACTTATTATATTAGATAGGTAATTAACCTATAGTTGATTCTTTTTTCAACAGCTTTAATAATGTAAAAATGTCCCTACATGGGGATTGATACTGGAGTTATACGAAGAGTTATAGTAAATACAAAGGAACAGTAGCTGATAAATATTCTAAAATTTAAGTACCCACTTGTGATTTATTATTAAATAATAAATTAAATACAATTTTGTTTATAAACCTAATTAACATTGAACTACTTTAAAATCATCTAGTGGGTATTTTGGATTTTCAATTCTCCTTACTTTATATGTCTTTGAAAATAGTTTTTGCGATATTTATAAATTTTGTTCATTTTAGGTAATTATGCTAGGCATGCAAAATTAAAAAGTGTTGCTCCCAGAAATTACCAGTATAATCTCTGTTTAGTACAATTTTTGTGAAGCTAAGAAATGCAAGAAGTGAAGCATCAGTAGGTAAGTATGAAATTTGGTTATGAAAAGGTGAGCGGGGAAAACAAACTAGTGTCTATATAATTTTATGAATCGAGTATTTTTACTTAGTTTTACAAAGTAGATATTTACAAAAAGTAATAATAAATTTTCTTTATTTATAAAATACTGCAGACCTATATGTACACACCAATAAGACAGGCATAGCAAAGTTTAGCCTCAGGCTACTCGAACAAAACTGCTTGAACACTAAGATGTACTAAGTACGCCTCGAGGCAGCCACCAAATGCACTAAAAGCAGGTTTTTTTCAAAAGTGCAGGTTTGTTACATGCATAGGAAAGAAGGAAATTTTTTACAGCACTTGATATAGGTATTTGTTTATTATTAAAAGCATATTTTTAAAGAAGAAGAGGAAAAAATACATTTAGTATAAGTACCTAATTAATTCATTTCCAAAGCCAAAAATTCATTCACAGTACACACAAGTTCCCTTTTCTAATTGGTAAATAGGTGAGAAAATTGAAACAAAAAATGCTTTACATACTTAATTTAAAAAACTTTAGACTTGGCGAAAGGTTCCTTGCTTCCATGTGCATGTGGAAGAAACTGGAAAAAAACGTCTATTTTTAGAAAATACCTGATTGTGTTTTTACTAATTTTTTTTACCTGTGTGGCCTGCTTCAAATATTTTTTTAATATCAAATATGTATGTCAAATGCTGCAGAAGGTGCCCTTATGTACAGGTGAGAAAATTGCAAAGAAAATTTAGTTTTTGGGAAGACCTGCTTTCAGTGCATCTGTGTGGCAACCTGAAGCCTAATTTCAGTTATATTCAAGATACTAGTTGGTACCTCCCTTTAAAAATGTATGTTATAATAATAATAATAATAATAATAAATAATTCATGTTATGTTATGACTCACAATGGTGTTTACACAAGTCAAGGTGGGATGTTTAACTATGTTTCTAAGTCTGTTGATTTGATAAAGGAGTACACCACCTTTTTAAAATTTTTGTATCAATATCAATATTATGTCAACTGTACATTAGTTTCTGGTTCTTACCTCAGATATTGTTCAATTCAACAGTCCAATTTTTCTAAACAACCCAAAGACAATTACGAGAAAAATAAGCGTCACGGGAGTTTTTGTCCTAAATATTAGCAGACACCAAGTGTATATACACCTAGTTCTGACCAATCATAGACATATGAAATGTCTTATGGTTCTCACTAACCGTGACTGGCTATACCTAGGTGTAGCCGATTAGAATAAGGTTATTAGACCTAGTTCTAGCCGACTGCGACTGGTGATACCTAGGTATAGCCAGAAATAGGTTACATCTAGCGCGCGCATTCAATATTAGCGTACACTTAGCTGATACACCTAGTTCTAGCCGGCTGTGACTGGCCAGACCTAGGTGTATCTGGTTATAATGAGGTTTGTAATAGGTTACACCTAGGACTAGCCAACTGCTAATGGCTACACCTAGGTGTAGCCGCACTTAGGGTTCTACCCGTAACATATGTACTTATTATGAGAAGTTACTGACTTGAGGCTAAACTACGAGCCAAACTACCCCTGTTATTCAAAGTATTATAAAATTTTATTAAGTTCCTTAGCATTAATTAATTATCTTACATTTATAAGTTGGGGACAAATTCTTAGATGTTTTTAGAAAAATTCTTAATTTTTATACTCAGTACGCCACTGACTATCTTTTATTTTCACGCAGTAGAACTAGTTACTCTACAACTATTTGTGAAGAAATTAGAAACCTCCGGTAGGTATATTACTTTACCTCAGTGTTTTTATTTTTTTAGGAGAATTATGACATCGCTTGTTTCAATGAGCTTTTGTGAAGAAAATTGTGTTAATTTAAATTAAACATTAAAATAAACTTTTCATAAACATATTTTTATGTCTTGTCGATAAGCTATAAACTTTAAAAGCAGTACCTACCTATTTATTTAGTTACAATTTACATTTTTTTTTGTAAAAGCTTATCGAGACAAGCGGTGTCATATTTGACTAAAAAATAAAAACGCTAATGTATATAATTACCTACTATTAATTACATATCAACTACAGAGTTCTAATTCGCAGATTGTTGTAGGGTGATAGTCCTAATGCGTAAAAATAAAAGAGAGCCAGTGGCATACTGCTGCAAAGAGTAAAAAATTAGAAAAATAATACAAAAACGGCTTTCTTAACATTTTGCAATCAAATTAGAAATTTATTTTAAGAAACTACTCTTAATAACACCTTTGAATATTTTTAAAAATTTAAAACAGAGCTAGGTAATTTACTCTAGTTATTTTCAGTTTTTTTAATTTCCCGCTCCAATAGGGATGACTTGTAATTTATTTATTGGAGGTTGTAGATGCACTAAATTGTACTGACAATTGCATTTTCAGGGAGTAATAAAAAAGTTTTCCATTTGTTTAAAACTTTAATATATATATATATATATATATATATATATATATATATATATATATATATATATATATATATATATATATATATATATATATACAGGGTGATTGATGGTGAGTGGCCTATTAGAAGTTCTGGCGAACTAGTCAACGGATCACTTTGAAAATTTGGTAGTTTACATAAGTGGACATGACCTTTCTTTTAAAATTATTTTTGGCCTTGCGGTGTTGCCGCTTCTACTGAAAAGTATTAGCACCTATGATAATTTAAATGGAACACCCGGTATATTATATTTTTTTTAGAATCCCTGTTGGTTTGTTAATAAGTTTCGTTAACATATTCCTATGTCTATCTAGTATCGTTGTCGAGATAATAATTATTTTCTTCTTTTTTTCTCGGAAAACATGGTAGTCAATAAGGGCTGATATTTTTGAACTCATGACAGATAGGACACTAGAATTTGGTGGAGAGCTAGGTAATACCACGAGGCTATTCACTCGGTGTCCAAATCGTAGTTATATTTGTACAGGGTGTTTCAAAAATAAACATATTTTGATGGTTTGGAAAAATGATTAAAAGTACATTTTTTTAAATGGAACACCCTGTATTTTAACCGCGGTCCTAAAAGCTCTGTAAATTTCCTATCTTTCAATATATCATGTCCCTATACCTATCTCGAATAGTTTTTGACTTATTAGCATTTATTTGGACAATTTAACTATTACAGATAACATTCACGAGTTTTTAGGAAAATTTGAAAAGTAGCCTTTGGAAACTGTTGTTTTTAAATGGATGACACTTTTCTATTATTTATTCCGTTTCGTTGTCAGTTGGTTGCAGTACTTGAAAATTCTAATTTAAGGTTTTAAGAGAAATGGAAGAAAACAATAATTATTCAAATACAGTACTTATGAATTTATTTGTTTTACATGGTCAGTGTGATAAGATCATTAGTCGTACTTGTAGAAAATTCAATGAAATGTATCCAAATTTGCCATCAATGAACAATAAGAAATTTAGACAAATTTTAAACAATTAGTAAATTCTTAAATGCTTAAAATTACTTAATCATATTTAAGTTGTAGTGTACATAATAATATTTTTTTGACTTCTAACAAAATTACCAAGAAAAAAGTAAAAAACATTTAATTAGTTTTTAATAAATGTTCAAAACGTTGGCCGTTGACATCTAAGCATTTTAAAATTCGCTTGTTTACACCATGTCCAGTAGCAAGTCTAAGTTCACCAGCATCCAAATTTTGAAATGCCCGATTCACCCGATCTTCTAACTCTTCCCTTGAATTTACCGGTGTCTTGTAAATAATATTCTTGAGAGTGCCCCAAAGGTAAAAATCCAGAGGTGTTAAATCTGGGGACCTTGCAGGCCAATTCCAAGGTCCCAAACGCCTGAACCAACGATCTTCAAACATTCTCTGTATTTCCGCACTAACTTCGTCAGTGCAGTGAGCGGGAGCCCCGTCCAATTGGTACCAGCAGCTGCGATACTGGGCGAGAGGAAGGTTGTCCACGAAATTTTCGACAAATGTAGTTAAAATTTCTAAGTATTTTCTGGAAGTTAAATTTTCATCATATATCAAATATTGAATTTTGTTGTCCATCATTACACAAAAAACATTAAATCGAAAATTTTCTTGAAATCCAGTATCTCTCGTTACATGAGGATTTTCCTTCGCCCAATAATGAATATTTTTCCTATTAAAAATTCCTTCGCGAGAAAATTTTGATTCATCAGTCCAAATGATTTTCCTTAAAAATTGTGGATCTTCCTGAATATGAACTAACAAGTTTTCGCAAAATAAAACTCTTTGTGGACAGTCCTCAGGCTTAAGACATTGAACTTTGGTATACTTATAATACATATTATGTTTAGCCAATATTTTTTGCACGCAGAAATAGGTTAAGCCCAAATCTTCTTTGGCACATCTTATTGAAGCCTGCGGATAGGCATGAAAATAAGCCAAAACGTTAATTTCGTTGTCCTCACTAGATGTCACAGGTCTGGGTAAATTTCTGGGAACTTTCAAGGAAGAACCAAAATTTTTGAAATTGCTTTGAATTCGTCTAAATTTCTTATTGTTCATTGATGGCAAATTTGGATACATTTCATTGAATTTTCTACAAGTACGACTAATGATCTTATCACACTGACCATGTAAAACAAATAAATTCATAAGTACTGTATTTGAATAATTATTGTTTTCTTCCATTTCTCTTAAAACCTTAAATTAGAATTTTCAAGTACGGCAACCAACTGACAACGAAACGGAATAAATAATAGAAAAGTGTCATCCATTTAAAAACAACAGTTTCCAAAGGCTACTTTTCAAATTTTCCTAAAAACTCGTGAATGTTATCTGTAATAGTTAAATTGTCCAAATAAATGCTAATAAGTCAAAAACTATTCGAGATAGGTATAGGGACATGATATATTGAAAGATAGGAAATTTACAGAGCTTTTAGGACCGCGGTTAAAATACAGGGTGTTCCATTTAAAAAAATGTACTTTTAATCATTTTTCCAAACCATCAAAATATGTTTATTTTTGAAACACCCTGTACAAATATAACTACGATTTGGACACCGAGTGAATAGCCTCGTGGTATTACCTAGCTCTCCACCAAATTCTAGTGTCCTATCTGTCATGAGTTCAAAAATATCAGCCCTTATTGACTACCATGTTTTCCGAGAAAAAAAGAAGAAAATAATTATTATCTCGACAACGATACTAGATAGACATAGGAATATGTTAACGAAACTTATTAACAAACCAACAGGGATTCTAAAAAAAATATAATATACCGGGTGTTCCATTTAAATTATCATAGGTGCTAATACTTTTCAGTAGAAGCGGCAACACCGCAAGGCCAAAAATAATTTTAAAAGAAAGGTCATGTCCACTTATGTAAACTACCAAATTTTCAAAGTGATCCGTTGACTAGTTCGCCAGAACTTCTAATAGGCCACTCACCATCAATCACCCTGTATATATATATATATATATATATATATATATATATATATATATATATATATATATATATATATATATATATATATATATATATATATATATATGGAAGTACGTAGGGTTTCACGGATGGAGAAATATGTGTCGTTGTTAATCCGGGAATTCATCCGTTCGTTTGATTCGTTTCTAGTTGAAACTTGCAGACGTTTCGCCAAAATCTCATTTGGCATCTTCTGTGCTTACTCGCTGGTCGTAGAAAGTAAGTTTACTTTCTACGACCATATATATATATAAATATATATATATATATATATATATATATATATATATATATATATATATATATATACATTCAGTGTCCGCTACATATGGGAAAATTATTATTGATATTTAAAAAACCGGTGTACTGTGGGTTCGTTTCTGCATGTCCGACAACCAAAAAAATCTATTTTAACACACGTCGTGGGATCATTGTTTTGGCGGAAATTTAAAAGTAAGTTGACGGGGTCAAATTGACAAGATATCCAAAAATTTTTACAGGCTTCCCACCAAAATGTTTAAATCGAATTCCCTGACTTTTCCCGACTTTCCAGGTCTCCTTGAACACAATTTCCGAGAATAAAAAGAAGCTAACCGAGCAATAAAATTGTTTTTTATAGTTAATAGATAGTTTATTACCTACTTTTATTGCCTTATTTTCAATTTTGTTTTGCAATGAAATTATTTTTATCGATAAGACACCCCCGGATTATTTTTAATTTTTTTGGGAAATGAAATTATTTTATCTATAACTGGAAAAGGCAAACTTGCCAGGTTTTAAACTGGTTTTCCCTGACATTCCCTGACCACTTTTGAATCCCCTGACATTCCCCGACTTCTCTGACTTTCCAGAAAAGTGGGAACCCTGTTATATAAACATGGATCCCCAGACGCTTCTTTTTCGAGATACAGGGTGTTTAATATTTTCTTTCTAAAAGTTTGTTTTTAATTTCTCGAAAATGCGTTAAGATATTGACATGAATTTTGGTACACGCCAGTATGTAATCAAAGGGTTCCTTTGCGTGCAAAATTTCATTTTCTAAAGTACTTGCATCAGTGGCGTGCGTGCTAGTAAGTCTTTATTTTTAGCGAAAAAGATGGCACGCCACTGTTTTTTTTTTTGCAAAATTGATATTGTTCTCTTTAAGCCCAACCAATTCTGCGTGAAAACTGTCTCTTGAGTCTTTTTGTTCCGTTTTCGAGATAAAAATTAATTTATTTCTTACAATAAAAACAAATAATAAAAATGAGTTTTTTTAATATCATTTGTTCAGGAAACTGTGCTTTTTGATTTGGGCCTATAATAATAGTAGATGCTGGAAATGGCTCCGTGCTTCAATTCATGCTCTAAATCGTCTTCGCGTATTTCTCCTAACTTCGGAATACTGGAGGTGTGAAAATATTAAACACCCTGCATCTCTAAAAAGAAGCGTTTTAAGTATCCATGTTTATATAAACTTATTTTCATATTTTTAGATGTAGAAACCGTCCTTAAAATTTCTTAACATCTTTTTGTAACACCCTGTATATATTCAAAAGCTTATACTACTAGTAGTAAAACAAGTAGTTCTTTAATACGTCAAATTAACCTCACTCTAGATAAAGAAAAAGGGCAAATAAAAGTTTTTTCAAAAAATACACCACTATCGTTTGGTTGCATAAACAATTTAATCACAAATTAAACTAATTAGACACTTGTAATGTGAGAGCACTCATTTTAACATCATTGCCAAAGATGACTTTAAACATCAATTAAATTTACTGCTTGATTAAAAGTTTTGTGCAGCCTGCTCTATGACCAGTAACCATTAAATGTATTTAAAAATTTAATCAAATTAACAGTTTATTGTTTTTATTTGTAGATTATTTGAAATATATCTAGGACCATAGTTAACACAGATTCAAGTTCCTAGAGTTAAGACTGACAAATGTACAGAAGCACCAAAGCAATCAAAGGAAACTGCCATACATTTGTTGAAGCCCCCTAAACACCTTTTCTTGTTTTAAAAAGATTAGCTTACCTTGATAAGTTATACATTGCTTTTTTCTTTTAGACTTTGTTTTTACATTTACTCATATTGTGCACTTCTATAGTTCAATATATGTATGTTCTCGCATTTTCTCTTTTTAGACATACTATTATTATAAAAAATCAAATCACTTCACAAATCATTTATTTTTCTGAATGGATTATATAATTGTTTAGCTAAATACAAACATTTAATAATAAAAGATTGTTTATCAACTGTTTAACAAGAATGTTACTACTAGTACTAAATGTATAAAAGACTGTTTACATTTAAAATTTAAAACTCAGAATTACCAGTTGTAGTTCTGGAGTTTTTATTTTATTTTATTTAATTTGTATTGTAAAAGGTAACAATCACATCATACATAGTTATTCTCGAGTCAAGGAGTAATTCATTATGCTTACAACTGTTGACATATTATTATATGTTGAAATACAGCACTTATTCTAAAAAAAAATGTTTATTCTAGTGTTGAATTTTAAGATACAAGGAACTTCCCAGTAAAATGAACGACTTCATTTCTTTATACTCTAAATTTAATCTCTGTTTGCCATTAACTGCCAACCTTTTCTGGCACACATCATTTCTTTTGTCTGGTGGTCTCTAGGGGAATTTTATGATCAAGAAAGTGTTAAGATATTTTCTGATCTGTCCAACAAAATTCGGCTCATATTGTAAGCCTACTGATCCTGTATGTATCCAGTCCTAAAATTTTTGCCATAAAATAGGTTTATATTATGAGATAAAGTATAGCTTGCTGGAGTAAAAATAGACCAATTTAGATCTACTAATCTTCATATACTGTTGCTTCCTTAAACAGTTATAGGCCTTAGAACTTTGTGTTTTACTTTACACTGCATTGACAACACCCTACCCACCTAACAAACCCGAGCACAATTGTACTAAGATAAGTTTGTCTAAATCGGTGTATTTTGACTTCAGGAAGCTACTATTAAAATATGTCGCATTCGTTTCCAGACACCCTTTATATACAATATCAATTAATGAAAGTTTCTGCTCACCAAATAAATTAGATTCACCATAAGAAAATTTTAATTTCTTGTATAGGGTGCTCCAAAAATGCAAAAAACAAGGAATTGTGTCAAGAATAAACATGCGTTATTTAGAGTTTTAACACAAAATGTTATAATAATAATAAAATCGTCTATTCAAAATTGTGCTACAATACATGATAGACAACGCATCAAGCCTATTATCTAAAGTCATGAATAGAATATGGTTCCAATTGAACTAGCAATTTCCTCACAGAATGAAGGAATTAATCTTATTTTTTCGGCAAGTAAAAACTTTTATTAATAATGACATTTAGTCTTATCATTAAAAATTTGGTCCTCTTGTGAACCCCATCTGTGGATACTGTACATTATGCAAAATAAACATTTTAAAATTTTTTAAAATTTTCTCTTAGTTTTTTAATGTTCATTTATCACATGTTAAAATATGACAAAAAGTTACTGTGTTGTAAAGGAAATAAAAATCCAAAATGAAATACTTCCGCTGGTAAGGAAAGTAAAAAAATAGTTGAACTTTCTATCACTGAAGGTATATTTTTTTTAAATATTTATTTTTAGTTTGTCTTTGTTCAGAGTAACATTTAATTTGCTGGGGTTTGCTATCTATAATATAGTGCAAAATCAAATTTTGGTAATGAGGTAGGTACACATTTTTATATTTTAAATTTTTTATCCTGTAGAGTGTAGATCATGTAACAGATTGTTTGACCATAGTTTTCGAAACCAGCAGGATTCCTTATAAACAGCAAGTAACTTCTTTGAATAATAAAAAACTTGGAGTTTTAAAATAAATTCACCGACGCATAAGTGCTGCAAATTTTGACTCGAGACCAACAAGGGTTTTTTTCACAATCTGCATACTTAATAACTAGAGAAATAAAAATCCAATGTTTTAAAATATTAGTTTTTACAAGACGCAAATGATTAGGAAAAAATATTTTCAGTAAAAAATTTCCATGATTATTTCACTCATGTATTAAAAGTCCCATAAGATGAGTAAAGTTTTTTAAAATTACAGCGATAATTTTTTCCTTTTAATTTAAAAGTAAGGTTTGTTGTTTAAATTGTTTAATAAATATCGCAATCTGTCAAGAAAATAAGGCACGTATACTAAAAATCCTTTTATTAAATAATGAATTTTACACATTAGTAATGTAAAGCTGTGATAAACATTAAAATGTACAGTGAGGGGGTCGTAAGGTTTTTACTTTATTTTTTGGCTTTTTCGGGGGTCGCGACTCTAAAAAGGTTAAAAAACAATGCTGTAGAGAATTTAGTTTAAAATATAATGCACAAATCTGAAGTGAATCGAGATATTTCCGGTGCTTTTTAGCTTGGGGTTAAGTACATGTAAGTACGTATTTTACATATCTATATTAAGCAAAATCAATTTTTTTAACAACCTGTATGGAATACTAATACTTTCTTGATGACAATCCATAAACAGAAACTTGTTTTTAAATAAAAAGAAAAATAAAAATTTAACCCATTGAGCAAAACCTATGTATATATTAACATAAAAAATATAACTTAAATTCAAGTAGTTTTTCATTTTTTATAAATTACCTTATGCATCCAGACTCAATATAGACTGAGGTATATAACTGGAAATTGAAGCTCCCTTTTTCTTGTTCTATATACACTGAATGTCAGTGGAAGATAACTCTTCCATTTCAGTTAAATTAGATCTAAAACAGAAACAAAAACTAAGATAATTAATAATGATTGATATTCAGTGACATACCTTGGGGGCTAGGGGGCAGTCAGCCCCCCTCCGCCCTAGTTCATGGCGCCCCTAGCTACTAAAATTGTGCATCTAATAAAAAGTATTCTTATTTGCAAAATAATACCAATTCACCCCCACCCTAAAATGGTAGGTACGCCACTGTTATCATCTTTTAATCACTGGAAAACCTCAATGTCATGCCCTATTTAATTATGAGTTATACAACCTGGTGCAATGTAACAGAACTGCTGGTATATGCTTACACTTTTTCCCTTACAGGAACACCTCATATTCTTAACTTCTAGCTCATCGTGAATGATTTTAAAAGTTCCAGTAACTTCATGAGGTGCAGAGTTTAGAGATGTTTGGAGACATAGAGACAAAATTTTAATGAACGAATCTAAAACAATAATTCCAAAATAAGTTACGTAATATGTATAGTTATTTGAACAGCATAAAAAAGGTGGCATTCACACCAAAATATGTTTGCCCTAGAAAGTACTGGCAAGACCATATGTTTTTTAAGTAATAACCTACAAACTTTTTTCGTCATAACCACAATATTCATCCCTTTGGTATTAATAATATCGCATAATCGTATTTTGTTAATTAAAAATTCCAAGGGTAAACTACCCAAAGATTAACTCACACAATTGTGGGAATCAGTGTATTGACAGCTACCAAAACTTATCTTAAATTGCACTTTGCATTATGGCTACTATTAACACTTCTTTATGTAAAATTACTTACCTGTTTTTTCTAAAATTCCACACGTAATTATGTGTTTGGCCAAAGTTTACAGAACATATATTCTGTAAACTTTGGTTTGGCGTTTAAAAGTTCTCTCCCTTCAATCACATTTCTAGAGGCAGGGATTTCTCAAGAAATTTAAAAAGAGTCAAAAGGGTTTAAAACATGATCGCTTGTCGTAACCCACAAAAAGTTTAAAAAACAATACGATTTGAACTAATAATCACGAACTACGAGTAAAGCACAGTTTGTTGTCATTAACCAAAAAGTAAGGTTGACGTTAGTTTGACAAATGTCATGAACTTTTCAGAGAAGACATGAACCCAAATTATCGCATAGGTTTCTGTAATTTTGCATCGAGTGGGCCATTGTTCCCCGTTATATCAGCTGATTGCAGCGGTGGCAACGCTGGGTTTCCTTAATTGGAGTCGCCAATCTCCAACTCTCCAATCTCCTAACTTTAAGCTGGGGATAAGTCTTTAAAGGATCAGTGAGTAAAGTAATAACCTTATCTTTTAGATCTTCTAAATATTGATTAACATCAGTCGAATGTAAGTCACTTGTCAGATGGTAAGTTAGTATCCGTTGTTTAAAAGCAGTTCGAACTAATTTTACCTGAGAGTACAAGTTCTCACTACATTGCTGCTTATGTTTTAGGGCACGGTTATGAGCACTACGAGATAAAATTTCCGTATCACACTCTTTGCAATACGGCATAGTTTTAACTGGGCAAAAGCTGGAAAATGCTGTCTATTTATACAAAGAACGAGCGTTTAAACCTCATCTGTAACTATATCTATCCAACTGTTATGAGACTTATCAAACCCAAGCCATTTTACATACATCTTTGTGCTCTTTTTACGCAAAACTTGTTCAATAAGAAATACTTCAGATTGTTTGGTTTTTTGCAATTCCTCTTCATAGAATCCGCCACTAATGTGTTGACCGCTCGTATCCTCGAGCAAATAAGTCGTAGGATTGGTAATCTTCACCTGAGATACTTTAAACAACTCAGTGGTCCAATTAGGTACATAACCCTTTTCAAACACGTGCTTGGCCTTACTTATGCGAACAATGTCGCCAACTTTGAATTTGTGCTTTCCCACATCCTTTAAACGACTATAAACAGAGTCTAATATTTTCTTCTCGTTACTCTTGTTAACATCCTTCGGTTTCATGCGGATTGTGTGATGTTTGGTGTTATTGTAATTATTTGCAACTTGTTCCAACAAGTCAATCCATTTATGATTACCATTCAAGGTAAATAGTCGAAACAGTTGTTCGTTGAGCGTTCGAATTACTCGTTCAGCAATAGAAGCCTTTAAAATACTAAAGGTACTGTAATGATGTATCCCATGCTTCTTCATAAGACTTTGAAAGCTAGCGTTGTAATACTCTTTCCCATTATCTGTAACCAGCTTTTTCGGAATCCTCCGAGACTGTTCGAGTATATGATATATTGCATTAGTCACATCCTGAGCAATTTTTGACTTTAGAGGCCTGGTCCAGAGAAATTTTGAAAAACAATCAATTACAACCAAGATGTATTTAAATCCCTTGTTTTCACGAGCATACTGATCGAGCTGAGCAAGATCGGAAGCAAACGTATCATCGAAACCATACTGGATCAATCTGCGGCGTTTAAATTTGATTCTAGCGGGTTTATGTAGTTCCTTAACAACTTGTTCTCTCGCCTTCGTAATGCCCTTCCATTATTTCCCAAAGAATGAGGTTATGCAGCAAGATATCGAATTATATACGTCTAAATTTTAGATAGTTGGTGGATGGGAGGATCTTTTCTTTAGCAAATCAACTGTTTGTAATAATTTGGAGAGTTCTTCACGAATCTTTTCCATATCCGCACTGACTGGTTTGAGAGCATTTCGAATAGCCATATTGGTGTAAACTTTTAGGAGTTTTTCGATGTCCTTGACTTGGGTAGATACACGATCCAGGTTTGTATCCACAATTAAAGTCTCGCTCTTTAATTTGCTGCCAAGTAGCTTAAGTTGGTCAGATACCGAGTCTACATAATCCTTATTAGTTTTTGTAAAGGTCTCCATTTGTTTTACAATACTACCAATAGAGTTGTTTACTTTGTGTTCCAACACATTTACTTGTCTCAACATCTCCAAGTGGGATACTTGTATTTTATCATTCAGCGATCTATCAATGGTAGTAGAAAGTGAAGTTAGCATACTCTCTACAAACTTTTTATTTACGGCATCAGCGATATCTGTTGGCGATTTGACGTTACAAAGCCGATGATCTTGAATATTGTAATTGCCATTTTTTGTAAGAGTGATCAAGTTGGGTGTTTGCAACACTCTCACTCTTTTCTGATTAGACGAAGGGGCAAGGAACGTCCAAACTTATTCAGGATTACTACGGTACTAAGACATAACAGCTTTAAACAAACTTATTTATAGAATTCAATTACTCCAAGGTGTTTCAATTCGTGCAAAATGCTCCAAATCTCGTTCATGTTATTATTGTTGCCAACCTGATTGGAAGCGTCTAGCTTTTTTAGCCTATCAACCAGCTCATTTACGTCATCGTAGTAGACATATTCTTTGGGTTTTTCGTTGTATTCCATTAAGGCAGATCCAGATTTCGTTGATTTTACTGATTGAGATCTCATCTTTGAAGTAGTAGCAAGACTCTTTGAATAAATGGTTACAAGTAGTGGCCTCACAATTGTAGTATATTTACGCGACTTATTACCTTTAATTTGGCCATTCTCATTGAGGTATACGTCTGTTCGTTTTAAAATATCGCCATGGTCTTTCTCATCAGCCATGGTATTATATTTCGGATCCTTTAAAAACAATAAATCGTATAAACCCACAGTTCCCTTATAAGTAAGGGGCCCTACTTGAATATTACCGTTCTTCAAAAACTTGACTGGTTGTGTACCCAAATGCCAAGAATCGGTCACTAAATCATATTTCACACCGTTGGCATCTATGTCGGCAGAGTTAAACCAAAATGTTTTCAAATACTCTTGTGTAATTTTAGGATATTGTTCGACAAAGCTACGATACACCTCCGGTCGTCGAAGAGAAGCCTCAAACTCGGCTTTTAGATCTTGAACTGATTTCTCTGCTAGGTCTTGTTGTGTTTCTTCAAACACATCATCGGAATTGTCTCCCTTTCTGGACTCAGTAGCTACGGATGGTGAGGACGTTGGTATCTTTACTACCGGGGCTTGAGAGGAAGAGATCGCGGTAGGCTGCTCGAATTTTATCAACGGATTTACACCGTCATTCCCTTCCACTTTAATCTGACGTTTCTTAGCCTTTGTATCGATGGAAGCATCCACAAGCTTATTCAGAGGGTCGGTAAGAGGTGTTAAGAATTTATTAAGAGCTTCATCTTCTTCGCCTCGCTCTAACTTTAATGCTAAATACTTCTTTCTTATTGTTCGTGCAGCTTGGATAATTCGACGCTTAACGTCCTTATCAAGCTGGTTAAAAGGAGTAGTCATAACCACTCAACCGCTCAACCTCCCAACCGCTTAACCGTTCAACCACTCAACCGCTCAACCGCTGAACCGCTTAACCGCTCAACAGCTGAACCGCTAATTAAACAGATTTTGTTTCTAGAAACCTGTTTCTAGAGATCTGTTTCTAGAGATTTGGCACATCTACCTTCTAGGACGTCAAGTGTTACACTGAACCTCAAGGGGTTTAGGGTATGATATAAGTATCAAACTTGCTACGGTATCGGCCTTTGGCAATATTGTCACAACGGGGGTTGTTGCGACTGAGACTAAATGATAGTCTCTGGGATCGTGTGGAGGGAATGAAGTTACAGCAGTTATAAAAATAAAATATATTAAAAACAATTGTAAATAAACATAATAAATGAAGGTAAATACTTACTTAAATTTTGAGTAAATACATGTCGGAAAAGGCGGCTCTTCTCCCGACCAACGGGCACATGTCTTCACTCGACATCTTTTCCGGAACGACTGCCTATCATTTTGTCATTCAGCGATCAATGCCCGGAGCATTGCTAAGTCAGCATAACTTGGCTTCCTCCGTAAAGTTAAACAAAATCAAGCTGACCGCTAATGAGACTACCAAGTTCACTGAACGACAAACTGTCAAATCATCGTTAATATGTGCATGAATCTTTTAATAAAATGTTTTAAATAAATGTTTTAAATAAACCAAACAAAAATCGATACAATAAATCAATGAGGAATTTTGACTCGTGACACATGCCCCTTGCTCGCAAAAGCTGGACCCACAGCTTTACAAAACTTTACTTTACTGTACAATTAAAAATTTACATTACAAATTTACAATTACAAATTGGTCGAGCCACCGAAAATTATTTAAAATTAGATAAGAACTATAATTTTTGACAAAAGTTACTAATTGACAAAAAATAAATAAATAATAGCACTGCTTGAAAAATTTGTTTGTGACACACACCTTTGGCAACATATGCCAAGAAGGCTTAGCTGGAAATTGGCTTAATTTTATGAATGCTGACCAATGCACAAATGTGAACCAGAAGTTGTTTAGCTGTATTAAAGATAATATCAATTTCCCTGTGTTGTGTTCTATCACTAACCACCAAAGTTCGAACACAGGGATGATTTTTATGGAAGAAATCCGTCACTCACGTCGATTTCCCAGCCTCGCGTCGAGAAACTGATGAACTTGCATATTTTAAAACATAACAAATTTTTTATACAATTTAAGGTTATAACAAGTGACAAGTCCTTGGCGGCTGACTACAAATGGCGACAACAACATGGGCGGAGCATAGAAGCCAGCAGCAATGGAACAGGCTCGTAGGCATAAGCTGTTAGGCAGAAGGTAGCACGGCGGCTCAAGTCATCGAGAACGCAATCAAACCCTCGATGCGACCGACGCAGAGCAATCAAGAGCAAACTTCAGGGCTTCAATGGCTTTCTACGACAGGACCGTACTGAGGCACAGCACACGGAAATTGGTGAAAATATTAAAGACAACTTGTGAACTTTTATTGTTTTGGTGAACTGTATGCACCGTTATATGTTTTTTTTTCAAGAATTTATATGTATAGTTTTTATCTTTCTTTTTAAACGCTGAAATTATTTTTTATTTTCAATTTGATTTAATTACATTTTATTTAAACATTTTTTTTTTCAAATTTAAACTGGTTTAACAATAGGCTTGTTTAAGCTGGGGTCCAACTTTTACAGGGCCGGGGGATGTGTCACAAGTGGAAAAACAAATAATATTTCATAGATCAATATTTGGAAGTTCAATAAGTAATCTATAATCCTATTTTACTTAATCATAAGTTATTGCCCTCTACATTGGCAGGATGTAGCTTATTTATTGAATATACATAAAAATTGCAACTATGAAATATTATAGTTCCTTTATAAAATCAAATAATTACTCGAAATAATTTATTGACACGACGTCTAATTACCTAGTCAGCATTATCGAGGTTTTCGACCTAAAGTCAACGCTCCAAATAAAGGAGGGAATTGCTGACTATGTAATAGGGCGATCGAAAAGACAAGAGTGGTAAAGGACACTAGTGCAGGATCCTCGGTCCGATACGTTGGTGATTGTGATAGATTGTAGAAGAAATGATCTTCAAATATTTAATGTAAGTAATATAAATTTAAGTTGTCTTTCGAGAGTAATAACATAAATCTGTATTTTGTATGTCGTTTTAATGTTCCTATTTAATTGTAAATAAATGATTTAAGTTGTTAAAAAAAAAAAATCTGATGAATATTATAACTCAGTATACTTGGAGGTAGAAAGAAAGCAAACTTAAAACTTAACAGTAATAGTTTCTCTGTTATAATGCATGTACATAAAGCATTATTTTAAACATGCTTGTATTTGAATTTACAAGAAATTGTAATTTACATTATTATTGATACGAAAACCAAACTTAGTTTATAGAACAGTTTATATATTAGGTAATTTTATTATTAGAAACGTGAAAAAGAAAAGTGTTTCCCAATTTTATTTTTTAAGTACTCAAAGCATGTAAAATTTGGTTTTTATAGTGTATTCATAAGTTTTGATGTTCCATGTACCTGGATACCATGGCACAATGACAGTGGAGAATGGAAATGAGCCAAATGCACAACTTCCTACACTAAAGGGAAGCCAGAATGCCTATATCCACCATGCCTTAATCTGAGCCAACAAGAACTGTTACCCATCACCACATCGCACGCAACCATCATACCACCAACATCACGTTAGGTAACCTAACACCTAACAGTATCTCGAAAACGCCCTAGGGCCCAGGGCTCAGTAGAGAACTTTATGAAAGCAAGCCGCTTTCAACTGCATCCTTCTTGTATCATCTTCTAGAATGATAGCGATGAAGAACGGAGTATAAGAAAAATCCAGCAAGTGGTGAATGTTAAGTGCGTAGGGAAATTGATATTATCTTTAATACAGCTAAACAACTTCTGGTTCACATTTGTGCATTGGTCAGCATTCATAAAATTAAGCCAATTTCCAGCTAAGCCTTCTTGTCATAATATTTTGCCAAAGGTGTGTGTCACAAACAAATGGAACAAACCTGGTCCATCCATGTCCCATGAAGAGATGTACGAATAGAGCATCCAGCACCGACTGCCATGACATGCTATTGCCTACCAATGCCTGGAGAAACAGTCAACCTGGTTCCAGGATGTTTAGTCAAAACAGCCCAAGCCTATGGTCATGTCTGAAGTCGTCCACTTGAACTTCAAAGCACTGACACAACTGTCCACTACCCGGCACCTCCACCATATGTCACAACGGGGGTTGTTGCGACTGAGACTAAATGATAGTCTCTGGGATCGTGTGGAGGGAATGAAGTTACAGCAGTTATAAAAATAAAATATATTAAAAACAATTGTAAATAAACATAATAAATGAAGGTAAATACTTACTTAAATTTTGAGTAAATACATGTCGGAAAAGGCGGCTCTTCTCCCGACCAACGGGCACATGTCTTCACTCGACATCTTTTCCGGAACGACTGCCTATCATTTTGTCATTCAGCGATCAATGCCCGGAGCATTGCTAAGTCAGCATAACTTGGCTTCCTCCGTAAAGTTAAACAAAATCAAGCTGACCGCTAATGAGACTACCAAGTTCACTGAACGACAAACTGTCAAATCATCGTTAATATGTGAATGAATCTTTTAATAAAATGTTTTAAATAAATGTTTTAAATAAACCAAACAAAAATCGATACAATAAATCAATGAGGAATTTTGACTCGTGACAATATCATTGTCTTTCACCATTACTAAGAACCCATACCGATCCTTCCAACATTCGGAACAAACATGTTTAAATGCATCGAATGTCATGTCTGTATTAACGTGATCATCGTAGATATGTTTCAAGTTTAAGTCATCCTGCTTAAATAAAATTAATACATTAGCATTGTCACGAACCAGCTGTTTAAGTATTTTCGAGTAAGTTTGCGATAAATAGAATGAATTAATTGCGTTATGCCGGCCCATACAAAAATAATTACGTATTTTATCCTGCTTTTCACATGCTACGTCATCAAATATGAATACAGAGTGAGGTCGGGCACTAGCAGGATCTAAAATGTCATCATTATCACTGTAGCCGAAATAGGCTAAACGGGAATATTTCATAGCCTGTTGAAGAAAGTCGTACTTGTCTTGCTGAAGAGATTTGGAATACACGTACACATTCTCGAGTTTTAAACCATTTTCATCAATCAAAAGACTAATCATTACATTGGTTTTGCAACAATTACTAGGGCCACACGAATTGTAGAAGGCAAAAGTTGACCATGTTTGCTACTTTGGGACTTGTCTGTTTTCATATCGCAATTATAAACTTGGATTTTGAGTTTCTGCTTCTCTTGACGCATCTCTATAAATACTATTCTACACCCTCTCAGGACTTCATTACTAATGAAGACACTGCAGGGTGCAGGTGTGTTAAATACAGCTATCAACAAGCTCCCGTTCGAGCTTCATTTGCGTGGTTATTCCTATTGCGGACCTGGAACCAAACTTCAAGAGCGGCTGGCTCGAGGCGATCGACCAAAGAACAAATTGGATAGTGCTTATCGCGATCACGATATCGGATACGCCAAGTCGAAAGAGTTGGAACAAAGACATCGAGCCGATCGAGTGTTGGAGAACCGAGCTTGGGAACGAGTAAAGGCAAACGATTCCAGTTTTGATGAAAAAACTTCAGCGTGGTTAGTAACTAACGCTGTGAAGGTAAAACGCAAGTTGGGTGCTGGCAAGAAGAGGATGAAACCCCTATCATCAGTGGTCACTCTGCTTAAGAAACAACTTAAACATACGGGTACGGGTGATGTTAGTAAGAAAATGACTCTCAGTAAAATACTGAAAGCTGCACGAGTAATGGCCAAGAAGGTGGGAGGGCGTAAGAGGATAAACGTACCACGAATAATACCCTTACCGAAACAGGGCGGGTTTCTACCACTTATTCCCATATTTGCAGGACTTAGTGCCCCGGGAGCACTAAGCGGGGGCGCCGCGTGGATAGCGAAGGCCGTTAATGACGCTCAAAGTGCCAAGGAGAAGGAAGTTAAAAGAATCGAAACGACACAACGAAACAATGGAAGCGATTGCATTGGGAAAAAAGGGTAGCGGCTTGTATTTAAAGAAACACAAAACTGGCTATGGATTGTTTTTACGAAAAATGCCAAAAAACTACCAATAAAGCTACCTGAAAAACCGTTATCCGATCATGATGTTAAGTCGTACGTCACTCGATTAAAAATACCGCATTTTAGAGGAGTATTTATGCGAGACACTTAACCGAACGCACCCCTCAAAACAGAGTGTGGTTTTATTAATTTGCATCGGAACACAGGATTCGGAACACATTGGGTAGCTTACAAGAAACACGGTAATCGAGTTGTTTATTTCGATAGTTTCGGCAACTTGAAACCGCCCAAGGAATTTGTCAAGTACATGAAAAATGTTAAAATCTATTTTAATTCCGAACAGTATCAGGATTATGGAATGACAAATTGTGGACATATTGCTCTAGCATTTCTCTACAATGAAACTTTATAAATGCAGGTGTTGATGCTTATTGCTAGCAGTCATGTCACAGACATTCACGTTAAAAGGTCGCTCTCACCGACTTGAAGCATACTTTGTACCTCCCATAGAGCTCGATTCCAGGTTTGATTACTCGTTAGCATTAATTTCGCTAAACACTTGGAACACGATTCCCAATATAGAAAAGGGACGAAACAAGTGTTATTACATTGTCAATAATCAGGAGGAGCGAGTATTGGAAATACCAACCGGGTCCTACGAGTTGGAAGATATCGAACAGTTTCTACAACGTAATCTCCTGGATCCCAGAGCTTCCGCAGACGAACGGAATCGCATCTTATCGCTTAAACCCAATAACAACACGTTAAAGTGTGAGTTAACCAGTGTCTACGACATAAACTTTATGCCAAAAGACAGTATTGCAAAGTTGCTGGGATTTTCGCCTCAACTGTTAAAGTCTGGTAAATTCCACGAATCAGATCAACCTGTGGATATTATACAAGTTGTTACTATTAGAGTAGAGTGTAACATCATTTCCGGCTCGTATTACACAAATAATCCCTCACATACTCTGTACGAATTTTCACCAACTGTTGATCCCGGCTACAGTATAAATATCGAGCCAAGGAATCTCATCTATTTACCTGTGAACCAAAAAAGTATCTATAACATTACTCTCACGCTAGTAGACCAGGATTCTAGGCCTCTTAATTTTCGAGGTGAAGAAGTAGTAATTCGATTAGAACTTAGACGAAATGGTTCTCGTATTTAAACGGTATTTAAACACTAATACCTCAGTTGGCAGATCATTCAGTGATCAGAAGTCGAAGGGGTCACTCACGTTTTCAAATATAATATATTTGCAGTCTATAAGATTCCTTGTACTTTACGATATCTCGATGACTCCAAGCAAGCGCGTTCTCCAAGTCGCCGGGAATAAGGTAACGCTTATCGTCCGCGTGTGATAGCGCTACCGTATTTTTAAGTTCGACATACATATCAGTAGAGATAGATAGGGCGTTCTGCATCAGAGCTCCCAAGCAAAGTGTGCAAACCCAACTCCGATACCGAGCAAATCGAAGCAAACCCAACTCCGATACCGAGCAAATCGGAGCAAACCCAACCGATACCGAACGCACTCACTCAAACCCAGCCCGATACCGAACGCATCTAATCAAACCCAACTGTCATCTGTCAACTGTCATCTGTCAACTGTCACACTCTTGGGCGTTAGTTATTTTGGTCTTAACTACTTGGGCACTATCTATTTGGGGGCACTATCTATTCTTCTCCTTCATCTTCTTCTTTCTGCCGTTGTTGTTCACGATGACGTCACAAACTTTTTCATTAATCCTAATTAAATGTATTTATTTCGTAAGTCGCATATGCACTGAAAAAAGTTTTCTGTCCAAGGCGCGGATCGAACCCGCACACACCATGTGTATAAATTTCGTATTATATACGTTTCCCAGCTATAGAACCAAGTACGCCACGGCACCTAGTTGAATAAATAAACATGGAAAATGATACCTTCCGGGAGTTTGGACGTGACGTAGTAGGTATGTTTTATGTGTTTTTTGCGATATAAAAATTTAAAAAATACGTCACGTGTTCGGGGACGTTGTCAGAAGGCGTTTAAAAAAAGAATGATGTTGATCGGCCCTTTGGTTCCGGAGAAAATAATAGTATTATGCTGCTACATACATAGAAAGCGTCGTGCGCATGGCACGTTTTTGCGATATAAAAATTAAAAAAATACGTCACGTGTTCGGGGGCGTTGTCAGAAGGTGTTTAAAAAAAGAATGGTGTTGATCGGCCCTTTGGTTCCGTAGAAAATAATAGTTTTATGCTACTACATACATATAACGCGTACTGCGCATGGTCAGAATGCTGGCAGTACTGGCAGCAATTTTACACTCTAACTGAGGACGCGGAGAAAAAAACGCAAAATAGATTTTTTTCGCCTCGACTTTGGTGAGAGTACAAAATAGCTGCCAGCAGTGCCAGTATTGCCAGC
Source organism: Philopedon plagiatum (assembly GCA_963971165.1). Classification (NCBI taxonomy): domain Eukaryota; kingdom Metazoa; phylum Arthropoda; class Insecta; order Coleoptera; family Curculionidae; genus Philopedon; species Philopedon plagiatum. Next base: position 36,780,110 of record OZ020194.1, read on the forward strand.
ACGCTCGCAGCGCCCCCTCACTAACGATCGCTGGCCAATCTTGGAACTATGCCTGCATACTCACAGCGCCCTCTCACTAACGCTCGCTGGTCAAGTTTCGAACTAACCGGGCCGAAAGCCACCGAGGACTACCGAGTAGCAGCAGCGATAAGCTGTCTAATTAGTGGTTCAGGGGATTGAGAATTGAGACAATGAAAAATGGAAGTGAGCGCATTAGATCTGACAAACTTGTGGTTTTTATATCGTTTTTTCGTATAAGATATATTGCGTACACACTGCCTTATTTTACGTAAGTCTAAAAAAATATTAACGAGTGTTACTCGTTCCTGTTTTGTATGAATATTACTTGGTCAAATAAAACAAATTTTTATAAAATGCCGCCAACCTCATGCAATTAGTTTTACTACTGTACAATATTTTATGTGTTCATAAAGTGCTAGGTTTTATTTTTTATGTTGATATAGTCGAATCGCGAGCGAAAATATTCGGCCGCTGAAAGTTTCAAAAGTTTACTAGACGCCAAAAAATTAATAAATTTAAATTAAAAATTAACAAAAAATACCCGATCATGATTGCAGACTCCTACGGAAGCTTTCATTGACGTAGAAAATAAACATTTCAATTACATGTATTAACATATAAAGTTCTGCTGAGTCTATCCGAGGTTGTCACTCAATGAGTGTAGGTGAGAAGCATGGGCTGGAGTCTAGGGAATGATTCTGTGATGTCAAAGTTGATTGTAGACCCGTACGGAAGCTCTCAGTGGCGTAGAAATTAAATATTGCTGTAACATGTATTAAAAAATACAGTGTTGCTGAGTCTATCCGAGGTTGTCACTCAATGAGTGTAGGTGGAAAGCATGAGCTAGAGCCTGTTGAATGTTGACGTAATGCCAAAGTTGATTGTAGACCCGTACGGAAGCTCTCAGAGGCGTAGAAATTAAATATTTCAGTTACATGTATTAACATATAAAGTTCTGCTGAGTCTATCCGAGGTTGTCACTTAATGAGTTTAGGTGGAAAGCATGAGCTAGAGTCTGTTGAATGTTGACGTAATGCCAAAGTTGATTGTAGACCCGTACGAAAGCTGTCAGTGGCGTAGAAATTAAATATTGCTGTAACATGTATTAAAAAATACAGTGTTGCTGAGTCTATCCGAGGTTGTCACTCAATGAGTTTAGGTGGAAAGCATGAGCTAGAGTCTGTTGAATGTTGACGTAATGTCAAAGTTGATTGTAGACCCGTACGAAAGCTCTCAGTGGCGTAGAAATGAAATATTACTGTAACATGTATTAAAAAATACAGTGTTGCTGAGTCTATCCGAGGTAGTCACTCAATGAATGTAGGGTGAAAAAGTGGGCTAGAGCCTACAGAATGCCTCTGTGATGAGACGCGATGTAGTAGGTATGTTGTATGTATTTTAGGTAAATTGTAATAAAACCTTATAAAATGAATATAAATATATTATTTAAACAATATCTGGCTTATCTATCCAAGCATTAAACTGGATTGGAAAACCTAACCATTTTACATATAATTGTTCCTTATTATACTTGTTGCGCTGACGAAGAACCTTTTCTACCAAATAAACACATGGGCTTTGCGTCTTTTGTAATTCAGCATCTCAAAGACGATGGCGACTTCGGCTGACGGCGCTAGCGGTGTTGGGTTGCGCAGCAGTCGTTTTAATATTTTAGACACGTTTTTCGAGGTATGAGTATGTAATGAAAGTAGTAAGTATAGAAAATTATTTAACCACAATTTATATCGATATTTAGCAATTGTATATACAAAATTAGTTAATACTATTAAACAGGTTATAGCTATGAATACAAGTAAACTAGAAATACTATTTATAGTGTCAGATAAAGATGGGGTTAGTGTAGAATTAGTAGTAGGAGTAATAGTAGGAGATGCGGTCTCATTCTTGCACTTGCTAAGGAACGTCATCCATCCTGTTTCACCAATCGTCGAATCTTGAAAGAGAAACTGAACCTTGTAGCGAAAAGAGTTGCTGCTGCTGCTGCTGCTGTTTGATTGAGGTATCGTAGTGGAGAATACGGGTATGTGACCAGTAATCTGAGGGTTGAAAGCCATCAGAATCCATGGACTGCTAGCGTTATAATCTCCAAAATCGAACAAAACAGAGGCGTTTTTAACATTAAAAGGCCGATATACGTAAAAGACGTTGTGTACTACTGCAACTAGCAGAATGACGGACGAACTTAACAGAGCCATGACTGGCGTTAAAATGATCATCGAAGCGTCGAAGAATAGAGATTTATAATATCATAAAGGTGTATAATTCCACAGCAACCGGACAGCAACCGGACAGTAACCGGGCAGCAACCGGACAGCAACCGGACAGCAACCGGACAGCAACCGTGCTAACCAGACAGCAATATGGTATCAACAGGAGGCGTTAACTGAAGATCAGCGCGTTAAAATGATTTAAAGCGTCGAAGAATAGAGATTTATAATATCATAAATGTGTATAATTCCACTGGTTAATAACATCAACAGCGGTATTAAGAACAGAGAACTAACATGAAGAGTTCGGAGCGGTTCTGGTTTTATCTTTTTTAAGCTTCGGGGTGTGACTACCTTTTTCATTTGTCGACACTTCCACAATACTTTAGCTAACCGGCAATGTTTAGAGTACTTATAGTGGTCGCCTAACGGATCATCTCCTTCCTTCCAATCAGCAAACTCGCAATGACAAAATGCACATTTAACTATATCTAATCGTTGGGTGTAATAAAAACCAGCCTGTGCTAAGTCTTTAGGACTAACTTTATTGGTCCAATTTTCAAACGTAATCAGTCGTTCTTCAAAAGTATGAATGACGCCAAGACCGTCGTCTAAGCAATCAGTACAATCTACACTGCGGCTACTCATTTTACGTCTTTCTACTTAGACTAATCGAACTATACTAATAAATAAAACCAAAAAAAAATATGTTATATATTGTAGTCCATGTCATTTAAAAACAATATCGGAAATTATGCAATAACTTGCCATTATTACATGCACAATGCCAAACATTAAAGTCCTTATGATGAAACACTCGCAGCCGACGATAGCGGGAACGGCTCATCGTCGGCTCCAGGTGGCCCTACACACGAAACGGTGTTGCTGGGCTGCGACAACGCCCCGCTCACTTTTTTGTGTAGACGCGCTGGGGGGCGCTTTCAATTGCGAGATCACCGGTCTATTCAACAGTTGTTAGCAAGGTTTCGTTCAGAACAGTCGATTATGCAGTCTGGTATCCTCTGTCTGATATCCGTATTTTCATGTTTGATAAACAGCTTTCATAAAACGTCTTAAAAAAAAGTAGTCACGTTTGACTTTGAAAAACAAGGCTTGGTTTTTAAAGAGCAATATAATTTGTCTAGTACGAAATCATTCACGTTGGGTTTTTAAAATACATACAAGGCGTTCATTCTAAATGTGAAAATGAACAAGATTGAAAAATCCTCGGACATAAGAAAAATTCGAAGACTAGTGTGGGGCATACGTGGTGAAATATGCAGTAGACGGTTGGAAGTAAGCAGGGAGATAATATATGGTCAACCTTTTCGTGTGGATTTTCCCAGTGAATATGAAAAATTTTACAAGAAAGACATTGATGGATTTAGAAAAATTACAAAGTGTTGTGTCAAAGTGTTAAAAAATAAATGCAAACCTGAAGATTTGTTAGTTTTAATGAATAATGTGAAAATAAGAACATCCTCATATTTTAATTTGTTAGCGCTATTGGCAATGTTAAAAAAATGTAATAAAACAGTTTTACATTAATTATTATTTTTATTTATTTATTTAGTCACAATTTATATCGATATTTAACAACTTTATATATAAAATTAGTTAATACTATTAAACAGGTTACAGCTATGAATACAAGTAAACTAGAAATACTGTCAATATTTTCGGTTCCGCCACGGATCTATAATTGTTTTAGAAGTTTGTCTGGCGGATAAGGCAAAGACTGACTATGTTTGTGATATAGGAGAAATAAAAATATACATATGAGGATTACTAATAAAGTTGTTTTATTTATTCACGTTTTTATCTCTGTTAACATAATAACATTGATCTTAAACTATTTGCACCAAATATGTTAGTAATTAAGCATTAATTACAGTATTTTACTAATTTAACACTAGGTTCAGTAGGAAATAGTGTGCCGTCTTTTTTTTTTCAACTCAACATTTACAAATAGTAAATAAAAAATATTTTGTTTTCCCCATGAATATTATCTTGCTCCATTTTGGTATTCACATACGTGGCAAATTTTTTTTCTAATCAGTCTTTTCTGTTTTCCTAACTTAAGTGGTGGTAGTGCTACTGGAAGCGATGATGACGAACTCTCGTTCTGTTCAGTGCTTTTTTCCTTTTTCTTGTCTTCTTCCCATTGCTTTCGAAACCAAACTAACCAATGCAGGCAGGACATGTTAAAACAATCCCCAACATAGTCTAAACAATTTTCACACAAAAATTTTCGATCCTTTAATGGTTTGGAACATCGACTACATACCATTTTATCACTACTTTCTTTGATGATGGTTTAACAGTTAAACGAGTAAATCGACCGTCTACTACTAGTACTTATTCTAGACAAAAGTGTAGAAAGCATCTTTACACCTTATATAGTAAAATCCACAGACGAATGAGTACAGGCGCAGCTCCCACGGAGAGCTTCCGTACGGTTCTACAATCAACTTTGGCATTCTGCGTATTATTGTAATCATAGAGAGAGAGAGAGAGAGAGAGACAGAGAGAGAGCGCGCAATACCCCCACTCCGCATTTATTGATGTTAAGTGGAGAAACAGGAGTTTGGATAACGCCCATCCGCTTCCCATCTCGGTAAAGATTATTTTTTCCGGCTGGGAGAAATTTTTCAGGTGGTTAGGTACGTATAAAAGGGTTAAAAGGGAAAAAAATCCTTTAGTCTGACTTAGAAACACAAGAAGAAAACATGCCTGTTCCAGCAAGATATAAATGTCCTAAATGTAAGGGTGAATCGGATGTACCACGTGGTGAACCATGTCTAGCCTGTGTAACGCATCAACATTTTATACGGCGTGATGGTTCGAAGCATGTACCTTCACATTATTTTGATGGTCAAGAGAAGAAGGGAAATAGGAGAAATAATCCAAGAAATTAATAATATCAATTATTCTGGTACATTTATGTTTAAAAAATGAAGAAGTCTGTGAAATTTAGCGAAGACAAAGACATAGTGCATTTATTAGTAGTCTGAAATTATGCATACAAACAAGCTCGAAAAGCCGCTTTTTACAACACTCAGCAGACAGACTTCGATTTGAAAGAAGAATCAAACAAAGTGAAGATATAATTTGTAAAATATTAGATAGACATCATCGAAATTTAATTTACAAGGAAAGATTTATGTGTATATAATTTTTCGTTGTTGCATGTTAGATATAGTAGATTGTAGTATTATTTAAGTGTGGGTAATTTTGGGGAAAATAAAAAGAAGAAATACATTTTAAGTAGTTTTATTTATATACCAAGATCTTAATTAAAATACGTTTTTTCTAGCACAAAGTAAATCGTTACAGATATGATTTTTACAATGAAAATTTCCTATGTGTAATAATGTAAGTTTAGCTACATTAACACAACCTATTTCTAGTAAATCAATAATTGTATTAGGAATTAGTTCACCTAACCATATTTTTTCTGTAAGCCTTTAACAAATACCTTTCTCATGAGGTTTAATTATACAAGTTACTTGTATTACTTGCAGATGCTTGAAAAACCTACCCACGTGCAGCACGGAAAAATTCGAAAGCGGATAATTATATTGTATATTAGTTTTTAATTTGCCATTTAACAACTGGATTTTGGTTTCATGGGTAAAGTTTAATAAAAAATAAAACAAAGAATTAATTACAGAATTTATTTAAAGTAGGATTGTGAAATTCCACATCTTGAACAAAACCAGATATCACCTTGTCTTTCAAACTCACACAGCAACCACTCAACCGCTCAACCGCTCAACCACTCAACCGCTCAACCGCTCAACCACTCAACCGCTCAACCACTCAACCGCTCAACTGCTCAACCACTCAACCACCCAACCGCTCAACCACTCAACCACTCAACCGCTCAACCGCTCAACCGCTCAACCACTCAACCGCTCAACCGCTCAACCACTCAACCGCTCAACCACTCAACCGCTCAACCACTCAACCGCTCAACCGCTCAACCACTCAACCGCTCAACCACTCAACCACTCAACCGTTCAACCGCTCAACCGCTAAACAGCTAAAAAACAGATCTTGTTTTAATAGGCGTTTGACTGGTGGTTGATTGGGGGTTGATTGATAGTTGACTAACGGTTCACTGGGGGTTGCTTGGCAGTTGATTGACAACTTCTCTTTCTGGAAATCAGCTAATAAACAGCTAAAAACAGCTAATAAACAGACGCTATTCTGGAAAAACAGCTAAAAACAGACCCTGTTCTGGAAAAAACAGCTAAAAAACAGACCCTGTTCTGGGAAGACAGCTAATAAACAGACCCTGTTCTGGAAAAAACAGCTAAAAAACAGACCCTGTTCTGGAAAAACAGCTAATAAACAGACCCTGTTTGTAGATATCGGACGCGGCAGGTTCAAATCGTGCATTCAACGCCGAAGGGGGCAGCATGCAACACATGAAACGGATGGCAACATAAATTATACAGGATGCGATCAAAACTAATACAGTTTATTAGCACTAATAAAATTCTATAACACCGAGTCTTTCAAGTTCTTTAAGAATAGATATTATTTTTCCAAGGTTATTATTGTTTTCGGTATTTTCTTCTTCTTCTAAATATTTCAGACGCTCGACCAGCTCATTAACATCATCGTATTCTTCTACTGCCTCCATTTCTACATCTTTTTTCTTTTCTTCCGCGTATTCTTCCTTACTTCGATAGTCGCATTCTTCAGCGGCGAGTGTCTTTTGGCTGTTAAGTTTACATACTTTTTTCATTTGGACTTTTTGGTTGTCCATTTCGGGTTGTTTCTTTTCTTCCTTGCCCTCCATTTTTGAGATATAACTTCTTTTAGGAGGAAACAGTTTGGAAATGATGTGGATATATTTCCAACCTTTGGAGGCTAAAATGTTTCCGTTTCCATTGAAACCCTTTCGGTGTGCATGTGTAATCAATAAAAGTTTCTTATAATCATCCAAATCATTCGAATTAAAGTTTATGGGTTGATTTGTAGTTAATAAATTAAAGAGTCCCTCCGTCAGCAAAAATTTTTCTTTCCCTATTATGAGAACGTTATCTTTTATTACAACCGAGATATTTCCAAGAAAGAACTTAGACCCCTCTGTCCTTATGCCATATTTAACGGTTGATGTTTCAAGAAGCTGATATTTTATCTTGGTGGCATACATCTTATCACTATAACATTCAATTCTCAACTAAAACCTTTAATCTACACATGTCCTTTTATCCTTCAAAGCCTCGTTAGGAGACCAACAGAGGATCAACAGGGCGTTAACCGGACAGCAACCGGACAGTAACCGGACAGCAACCGGACAGTAACCGGACAGCAACCGGACAGCAACCGGACACTATCCGGACACTATCCGGACACTATCCGGACACTATCCGGACACTATACGGACACTATTCGGACCCCAATAGGACAGTAACCGGACGTCAAGTTGCATTTAAATTCTGAAGATTACCCCTATGAATCGTTAAACCTAAACTTTGCCAATAGACAGTTTACAGAAGCCTATCAGATATATACGGACTTACAAAAAACCTATTTGGGAAAACAACGGTGTGAACCGCTTTTGGATTTTGTCGCTTTCGCTAGTAGAGCCCTCTTTGTTATTGACTGTTCCAAACAAAGTGAAGCCCTCAAGAGGAACACCATCGACGTGAAGTTAGAGTTTCAAAGTTCCGAAAACTTCTCAAATGAGTCACGCGCTTTCTGTATAATTATTCACGATCGAGTGCTTGAGTATCAGGCTTTAACAGGTCAAGTACGTGATGTGATGTAGTCAGTTACTCTCCAGCCCTGTCACGATGAGGTTTGTTGTGGTTGACGTTCAAGGATTCCGCGTTCCAGAATTCCAAGCTAAAGAATTGTCTATTTACGATGGAAAGCAAATAAAGAACTATCTTTTTAAACCAGTTAAGCCCTTTTATGAGCTGTCCTATGATTGTCAGAAGCAAGCAATGTTTCTATATGGGAACCGACATGGCTTAAACTACAATTCCGGCGAAACCGACTACAATGAACTTTACCGCATTATCTACAACGATCTACAAGATGTTGATATCATCTATGTGAAGGGACATGTAAAGAAGGCCTTTTTACTTGAAACTTTTTCCACGATGAAATATTTTAAGAATATACCCGATATTGTTAATTTAGAATTTGCTAGGGATAGCGCTAATGTACCGAAATTATCTCTAAGTAAAACCACTTGCTCTTATCATGGTTTCGAATATTGTGCTTGTAGTGCTGAGAATTCAAAAATCTTGTATGCATATATTTATGATTTTTTGCCTAAATAAAGAAGTTAAATTGCATTACATGTTTAATTTTACCCTATATTACTAGAACCCCTTGAGAAATTTAGACAGTTAGACTCGAGCACATGACGAAGACAGTCGACTTGTCAGTTAAATTAGACGAGCATTTGAAAAAAATACGCAAGCTGAAAAGTGACAATACGTTTTACAAAGAAAAGAGATCTTTGGTTAGGATATTTTTAAAACTTACCATTTAAACTTACCAATGGCTTCCTCCTCCTCTTCTGGGATAAGGTGTTTGAAGCTCCTTCTAGATGTCCTGATGTCCCAGTTCTTAAGACTAAGCCTAACCGAGTTTACGAGATTGATGACTTTATAACAGTCATTTTTGACACATCAGAAGTGGGACGCAAACAAGTAATTTTGGATACTATTGGTTATGGTAAACTTTATTTCTCCAGTGGTGAATTTGAAGAATTTCTAAGCACTTTTGATTGTTTCAATACCCATTGGGTGGATATATTTATGATAATTGGACAGTATACTTTAGTGTTTCATCGCAATGGCGATAAGAGAAGTCTCAAGTTTGAAGATGCCACAACAGACAAGTATCTATTTAGATGGACCGAGAAGCTAATACACCTATTTGCAAAGCATATTTATGAATTGTATAAGCTTAATATACAAACAGTATTCTGTTACTAACTAGTACTCTGTTTATTTATTTTATTCTAACTAAGGAAATAAGACAACAATTTAAACACAAAAAAAATTTAATAAAGTGTAAAACATATAAATGAACATACAGTAAATGGAGTAAATTGGGGTAAAATAAATACAATAACTAAATAAAGTGTAAAACATATAGTAAATAGAGTAAATTGGGGTAAAATAAATACAATAATTAAATAAAGTGTAAAACATATAAAGTACATATAAACATACAGTAAATGGAGTAAATTGGGGTAAAATATATACAATAATTAAATAAAGTGTAAAACATATAGTAAATAGAGTAAATTGAGGTAAAATAAATACAACAATTAAATAAAGTGTAAAACATATAGTAAATAGAGTAGATTGGAGTAAAATAAATACAATCATTAAATAAATAAAATAAATTACTAGCCTAATATCACAGCCTATAAAGTCACACATTTAGCCACCGAAAGGGATTGATGGAAAGATAGCTGTCGGTGATCAGTCTTAGCTTATGGAATTTCCAATGATTCCTTATACTTTTCATAATCTCTATGACCCAAGCAAGCGTGTTCTCCGAGTCACCGGGAATAAGATAACGCTTATCGTCCGCGTGTGATAGCGCGACTTTATTTTTCAGTTCGACATACATATCATGTAAATGCGAACGGAAAGTATTCATCTCTCGATGAATGAGAGTTCCTTCTACGTCAACCGCCTCCCTATAATCATCCAGAGTTAGTTCTTTCTGCGTGACGTAGTCAGGAAATCCCTTGGCTTTTTTCGTCAACTCTCCCTCAACATTTACACAATATGCTTTCGCCCCGGTGCCGTAGAAATCCCAAATGATTTTTCCTGCATACTCGTCTTTCATTTTACCCAAAATTGACTGGTTTACAGGAACATCATGTGGGTTATCTTGGGAGTAATTGGACGTATCGAACCTATCTAAATTTTCTCGCATGTCATGATAGAAATTTTCAGTTGTAATTTTCAACACAAGGGAATCGGTGTCAGTGTAGAGTAATACCGCGTTGTTACCATATTTTGGCTTGATATACCCGTACAGAAAGTCATATATAATTGTCTTGGATATTTCCAAGATACTAAAACCTACGTAAATAGGTTTATTATATACGACTTTCTGTTTTTTCATCTGGATAGCTACCAGGTTCTCGCTGAAAATAGTGCGGTCTTTAAAATGATGGTTCGAGATTAACGCTTCGGCCCCCAACCTTCTACCAATATTTTCCCAATGGGAAACCAGCTTAACATCTACCCTTTTCTCTACATTTTCCATTGTTTTACCAAACACAGCATTGTTCATAAGTTTAAAGAAATCCTTCTCAAACTTATTTTTCGCTTTATTGCGCATTGCTGTGTTTAGATCGATATATTTCTTAAGCCATGGTGATTGGTCGAAACTTAATACGCGATGAATTTTTGTGAGCTTAAGCCCATGATCTAAAGCCTGACGCAAATTTTGGCAATGAATTATATATTTACTCTTAGACTTCAAATTGGGAATTAATTTTTTAATATCTTGAAATTTGGATTCTGGAGAAGCAATGGATTGTGGGCAAAAGGGTAGTTCATTGTGCAAATAATGTAACTGTTCCGGATATTCTAAATCTACCTCTAATACGTAGCCAGTTTTAGAATCACTCGCGACATTCATGTACTCTAAGTTTTGAATTTCGGGCTCATCTAACCACTGAAAATTCTCCGTTGGTAAATATTGTGACATGGCTGCGCCATACAGGTTGGTAGCATCCAAATACATGATGTAGGAAATAGGTTTGGAAGCGTCATAATGAGGTAGAAATTTATTGTTCGCGAAAGCTTTTCTAACGCTACACTGACTGACCCCTCCGCGAATACCGTGTTTAAAGAAGTGTACCATGTCTAGATCTGTCAGTAATTCAAGATTTACGCCCGTTGACTTAAGGGCAGAATCTAGCGAAAGTCCTGGTGCGCTAAAATACTGAGCAGGATCGAGGTGGTAAGTATCTAGGCACACGTCTCTAAAACTTTCAAAAACATCTGTTAATAATAAAACGTCGGATTTTAAATAAAGATCTGAATATTCGCCTAAAGTTTTGCACTCAAATAAATTCCACACAGTCCAAGCACGCTTGTAATCCTCTTTGCTAATGTTTTCTTTCTTTAGCTGATTGTAGAAGTCTTTATGCGATGGAAGCTCTGTATCATTTAATTTTTCGAAACTGTCTACGTAATTATATGGGAAGACACCCTTCTGCCGAATAAGCTGAAACTTATTTTCCTCCGCGAAATATTTTCTAACTTCTCGACATTGCTCTGGTTTTAAATTTTGACTGAGCTTATCTAGACCGCTGGCCATGAAACGAAAACTGTCGAGAAAGCGTAATTTTAAAAATACCCGTCGTTGTTTGCCATCTTTGTTCTCGATGTTATCCACCAAAACATGCTTAGTAAATGATATATACTTTTCCTTGTTTTGAGGGATAACATCCAGCTTTTCTTCGTTGGCAGCCAATTCCTTGATAAACAGGTGGGAATCAAAATTGGACATGTTATGGAAAAAGATAGGTATAAATTGAGGGATTTTGTAATTTAGGTTGCATACAGAGTGCGCAGGCGCCCGATATGCGCCATTTGCGTGGTTATGGTCATGCACGCGATCGTTCAATGCTACATCAAATGGCTTTTCGCAGATATGACACACCACAGCATTTTGATGCTCAATCTCTTGTGCCGCAGAAATAGGAATCATGGGTACTACTTCCTTCATAAAGCGATTATAGATTGATTTACAATCAGTCTCTAATCGCTTTACGAATTCTTTGTGGGCATCCGGACCCCTATAACTTTGGTAAATCGAATGAGCATCATCAAAGTCACATTTGATGTAGTAACCGAAAGAGTACGGGACATGCTTGTGCGTCCTCACAGTGTATGACGTATCGGGATCCTGCACATTTTCCTCTGTATCGATAGGTTGAAGGATAGTCTCGAAATCGGCATAAACAACGAAAGGCACCTTTAATTTCCTTTCAAAGTTTGTAAATTTCAAAATATTCTCGGGAATCTCTTCGCCATATTTATTTTTTTTTAAATCTGTTGTTGGGACTTTAGCTAAAACGTGCCCGCAATCATGTTCTTGATGTTCTTTTAATTTTTGCTCTGAATAAAAATAAGATAAACAACCATCACATAAATACTTTTCACCATGGTGGTTGGATAACTGTCTTGAGATCAGGCGAGATAAACTTCTTATTAAGCAGTAATGACTATTGCCATAGTCATTACTGATTACTAACAAATTTACATGTCGCTCCCTATTACGAGAATTTGTAAAGTATAAGGGCCCCACGACTTCAATAATATTTTTGCCATTGTCAAAATCCCTTTCAAGTCCATAGACATTAATAGAAATATTATTGAGCCGCTCAAACTTTAATATATCGATAAGTTTAATCGGAAATTCCATACCTGTAAAGTCCAGCTCGTTTTCAAAAGGCAAATAGTTCGCGACTCTATTTGCATTTTGAGCTCGATCCAAAGGATGTAGGGCGGCTAGGACTGACCACATGAAACATTTTTCATCCGCGTTCTGGATGTTCAGAACAGCTTTCTTTGCTTCAATCTCCTTAGGCAGTGGAATGTAGGAGGAAGGCTTTAGAGGCTTGATCTTGTTAATCCCTAATTCCAAGTGGAGGAGTTGTTGAAGCACCCACCCTGCAACAATAGAAACAGCAATTTAGTATTAAGTTTTTACAGTGTTAGAAAGCATGTTATTTTTGTTGTGAAAAAATACTTACCGCTGTCTTTTTCCTTGAATTCAGAATACTTCTTGTCAAGGATCACAGCAAACTGGTTGAACAACTCCTCCAAATCGGTTGACTCGCTAACCATCACATATTTGCTGTTAAACGACTTGACTTCATCTGTTTCTTTGGTCTGCAGAAGGAAGCGGCCAAAAAGCTCCAAACCGACTTTTAGGAGTTCGTACTGTTGTAAAATGTCCCCCACCAACTTGACAAATTTATCTCTTAGATTGTCGAGGTATCTCTTGATGTCGGTGGGGTCTTGGTTTGAAGAAAGTCGGTAGGTAGCAATTCGGCTTCTAAAGGACGTTTTCACGAGCTCTACACCTTCCTCCTGCACCACGCAGCATTGTTCTCGGTGACGTTGGGTTCTTAGATGTCCCAGCCAGCGGTTGCTAGTGACATCTATCTGACATAGTGAACAGTGCTGCGTAGCTGACGTCGATGGTTCTTGCACTAGGAAAAAAATATTTAGTAAAAATAAGAGCAGATTTGCTATTAAATCAAACCCGTAATGAAACCCTGAAAAATTTAACTTACTCTCCAGAAGGTCAAGTCTAGCCTTTTTTACTTGATCGGCTTGTAGGGAAGGTATTTGCCTTTTTGGAGCTCTGTGCTTTCTTTGCTGATGCTGTTGTAGAGCCCCTGTTGATTTACAAGTTTCCCCACAAGCTTCACACGTCTGCGGTATCAGACGACAATCTCCATGTCGTGTGAGGTTGCTTTTCTTGGAGAACGACTGGTTGCAGTGCTGACAGACAAACATTTTCTGTAAAAAACAATATAGTTGCGGATGAGGGTTGAGGTTAGCAGCGATTGATACTTTTTTAGCTATTTCATGATATTACGCACTTATATTTTTCAGCCTTATAGAACTATCGGTTTGTGTGACAGACGCATGAACAAATTATTATTCTTATTATGGGAATATTTCAATCCTTTTTAATTTTTTCTACAAGTAGAAGGCAAAACGGTATAACTAAGTAAAAGTTTTTACTAATAGACCTATAATATACAGATAGGCATATCTGTAATATTTTTAACACTGCTATATACATAAATAATAATTATTTGCTAAGCTACGACACAACAGATTTTTACTAGAGAATTGAAGTACTTTTTATTTGTTTCTTGATATAATACATATAAATGTACTTACCAAATAATATTACACAAATACAAACACTTTATAACACAAGAAAAAACAAAACCAACGTATATTTTTTCCAGAATCGACTGCTCTGCACGAAACCTTGCTAACGACTGGTGAATAGACCAGCGTTCTCACACTTGAAAGCGTCCCCAAGCGCGTCTACACAAAAAAAGTGAGCGGTGCATAGCCAACGCCCAGCAACAGCACAGTGCACAGGTGCACCTGCACAGCACAGGCGCCTCGTGTCGATCACTCTTAGCGCGCTTTACCTGGAAATTTTTCCGCTGATGATGCAATTTTTTTTAGCATGTAATATCGTGGTATACGTGACAAGGCTCACGGCAGCAACACCGCTGTGTGTGTGTGTGTGTAGGGCCCCCTGGAGCCGACGACGACGACAAGCCGTTCCCGATATCGCCTGCTGCGAGTGCACAGGTTGACCGTACCTCGTGTCGATCAATTTTAGCGCGCTTTACCTGGAATTTTTTCCGCTGATGATGCAATTTTTTTAGCATGTAATATTGTGGTATACGCGGTAAGACCCTCGACAGCAACACCGTTTCGTGTGTAGGGCTACCTGGAACCGACGACGAGTCGTTCTCGATATCGTCGGCTGCGAGTGCACAGGTTGGCACACGCGATGTATGTTAAATATAAAGAAACTATTTTATTCTTATTATTATAGTAACCACCTAAAATACATACAACATACCCACTACGTCACGTCTCATCGCAGAGGCATTCTGCAGACTCTTGCCCACTTTTTCACCCTACACTCAATGAGAGACAACCTCGGATAGACTCAACAACCGTCATTTTGCAATACATGTAACTGACATATTTTATTTCTACGCCACTGAGAGCTTTCGTACGGGTCTACAATCAACTTTGGAATCACAGAGGCATTCTGCAGGCTATCACACACTTTTTTACCCTACACTCATTGAGTGACAACCTCGGATAGACTCGGCAGAACTTTATGTTTTAATACATGTATCTGACATATTTATTTTCTACGCCACTGAGAGCTTTCGTACGGGTCTACAATCAACTTTGGCATCACAGAATCATTCCCTAGACTCCGGCCCATGTTTCTCACCTACACTCATTGAGTGACAACCTCGGATAGCAGAACTTTATATGTTAATACATGTAACTGAAATGTTTATTTTCTACGCCACTGAGAGCTTCCGTACGGGTCTACAATCAACTTTGACATCACAGAATCATTCCCTAGACTCCAGCCCATGCTTCTCACCTACACTCATTGAGTGACAACCTCGGATAGACTCAGCAGAACTTTATATGTTAATACATGTAATTGAAATGTTTATTTTCTACGTCACTGAAAGCTTCCGTAGGAGTCTGCAATCATGATCGGGTATTTTTTGTTAATTTTTAATTTAAATTTATTAATTTTTTGGCGTCTAGTAAACGTTTGAAACTTTCAGAGGCCGAATATTTTCGCTCGCGATTCGACTATATCAACATAAAAAATAAAACCTAGCACTTTATGAACACATAAAATATTGTACAGTAGTAAAACTAATTGCATGAGGTTGGCGGCATTTTATAAAAATTTGTTTTATTTGACCAAGTAATATTCATACAAAACAGGAACGAGTAACACTCGTTAATATTTTTTTAGACTTACGTAAAATAAGGCAGTGTGTACGCAATATATTTTATACGAAAAAACGATATAAAAACCACAAGTTTGTCAGATCTAATGCGCTCACTTCCATTTTTCATTGTCTCAATTCTCAATCCCCTGAACCACTAATTAAACTGCTTATCGCTGCTGCTACTCGGTAGTCCTCGGTGGCTTTCGGCCCGGTTAGTTCGAAACTTGACCAGCGAGCGTTAGTGAGAGGGCGCTGTGAGTATACATGCATAGTTCCAAGATTGGCCAGCGATCGTTAGTGAGGGGGCGCTGCGAGCGTGCTGGCAATACTGGCACTGCTGGCAGCTATTTTGTACTCTCACCAAAGTCGAGGCGAAAAAAATCTATTTTGCGTTTTTTTCTCCGCGTCCTCAGTTAGAGTGTAAAATTGCTGCCAGCACTGCCAGCATTCTGACCATGCGCAGTACGCGTTATATGTATGTAGTAGCATAAAACTATTATTTTCTACGGAACCAAAGGGCCGATCAACACCATTCTTTTTTTAAACACCTTCTGACAACGCCCCCGAACACGTGACGTATTTTTTTAATTTTTATATCGCAAAAACGTGCCATGCGCACGACGCTTTATATGTATGTAGTAGCATAATACTATTATTTTCTCCGGAACCAAAGGGCCGATCAACGCCATTCTTTTTTTAAACGCCTTCTGACAACGCCCCCAAACACGTGATGTATTTTTTAATTTGTATATCGCAAAAAACACATAAAACATACCTACTACGTCACGTCCAAACTCCCGGAAGGTATCATTTTCCATGTTTATTTATTCAACTAGGTGCCGTGGCGTACATGGTTCTATAGCTGGGAAACGTATATAATACGAAATTTATACACATGGTGTGTGCGGGTTCGATCCCCGCCTTGGACAGAAAACTTTTTTCAGTGCATATGCGACTTACGAAATAAATACATTTAATTAGGATTAATGAAAAAGTTTGTGACGTCATCGTGAACAAAAACGGCAGAAAGAAGAAGAAGAAGGAGAAGAATAGATAGTGCCCCCAAATAGATAGTGCCCAAGTAGTTAAGACCAAAATAACTAACGCCCAAGAGTGTGACAGTTGACAGATGACAGTTGACAGGTGACAGATGACAGTTGGGTTTGATTAGATGCGTTCGGTATCGGGCTGGGTTTGAGTGAGTGCGTTCGGTATCGGGTTGGGTTTGCTCTCGTTTGCTCGGTACCGGTTGGGTTTGCTCCGATTTGCTCGGTATCGGAGTTGGGTTTGCACACTTTGCTTGGGAGCTCTGATGCAGAACGCCCTATCTATCTCTACTCATATCGTGTAAATGCGAACGGAAAGTGTTCATCTGTCGATGAATGTGAGTTCCTTCTACGTCAACCGCTTCTCTATAATCGTCAAGAGTCGGTGCTTTCTGGGTGACGTAGTCAGGAACTCCCTTCGCTTTTTTCGTTAACTTTCCCTCCACATTTACACAATATGCCTTCGCCCCGGTACCGTAGAAATCCCAAATGATTTTTCCTGCATACTCATCTTTCATGTGTGAAATTGATTGGTTTACAGGAACATCATGTGGATTATCTTGTGAGTAATTGGACGTATCGAACCTGTCTAAATTTTCTCGCATGTCATGGTAGAAATTTTTGGTTGTAATTTTTAAAACAAGGGAATCGGTGTCAGTGTAGAGTAATACCGCGTTGTTGCCATATTTTGGCTTAATATACCCGTACAGAAAGTCATACATAATAGTCTTGGATATTTCCAAGATGCTAAAACCTACGTAAATAGGTTTATTATATGTGACTTTTTGTTTTTTCATCTGGATAGCTACCAGGTTCTCGTTGAAAATAGTACGATCTTTAAAATGAGGTTTCGAGATTAACGTTTCGGCTCCCAACCTTCTACCAATATTTTCCCAAGAAGAAACAAGTTTAACATCTACCCGTTTCTCCACATTTTCCATCATTTTCCCAAACACAGCGTTGTTCATAAGTTTGAAAAAGTCTTTCTCAAACTTATTTTTCGCTTTATTGCGCATCGCTGTGTTTAGGTCAATGTAGTTCTTTAGCCACGGTGATTGATCAAAAGATATAACGCGATGAATTTTTGTGAGCTTAAGCCCATAATCTAAAGCCTGACGCAAATTTTGGTAATGAATTATATATTTCTCTTTCTTTTCCAAATTTGGAATTAATTTTTTAATGTCTTGGAATTTTGATTCCGGTGGAGCTATTGATTGTGGACAAAAGGATAGTTCGTTGTGTAAATAATGCAACTGTTCGGGATATTCTAAATCTACCTCTAATATGTAGACAGTTTTAGAATCATTCGCGACATTCATGTAATCTAAACTTTGAATTTCGGTCTCATCCAACCACTTGAAATTCCCCGTTGGTAAATATTGTGACATAGCCGCACCATAGAGATTGGTATCGTCCAAATACATGATGTAGGAAGTAGGTTTGGAAGCGTCGTAATGAGGTATAAATTTATTGTTAGCAAAATCTTTTCTAACGCTACACTGACTGACCCCATCGCGAATACCGTGTTTAAAGAAGTGTACCATGTCTAGATCCGTCAGTAATTCCAAGCTAATTGCTGTGGCCTTGAGTGCAGCGTCCAATGAAAGAGCAGGCGCTGCGAAGTACTGCGCAGGATCTAGACCGTAAGTGCTAAGGCACACGTCTCTAAAACTTTCAAACACATCTGTTAATAATGAAACGTCTTATTTTAAATAAATATCTGAATATTCGCCTAAAGTTTTACATTCAAATAAATTCCACACAGCCCAAGCACGCTTGTAATCCTCTTTACTAATGTCTTCTTTTTTCAGCTGGTTGTAAAAGTATTTTTGTGATGGAAGCTTTATGTCATTCACTTTTGTGAAACTATCCACGTAATTATATGGGAAGACACCCTTCTGTCGAATAAACTGAAACTTATTTTCTTCCGCGAAATATTTCCTAACTTCTCGACATTGTTCTGGTTTTAAATTTTGACTAAGTTTATCGAGACTGCTGGCCATGAAGCGAAAACTGTCGAGGAAGAGTAATTTTAAAAATACCTGTCGCTGTTTACCATCCCTGTTCTCGATGTTATCCACCAAAACATGTTTAGTAAAGGATATATACTTTTCCTTGTTTTGGGGGATAACATCCAGCTTTTCCTCGTTGGAAGCCAATTCCTTAACAAACAGGTGGGAATCAAAGTTGGACATATTATGGAAAAAGGTGGGTTTAAATTGAGGGATTTTGTAATTTAGGTTACATACAGAGTGCGCAGTCGCCCGATATTGGCCATTTGTGTGATCGTGGTCGTGCACGCGATCGTTTAATAATAATGCTACATCAAATGACGTTTCGCAGATATGACACACCGTAGCATTTTGATGCTCAATCTCTTGTTCCGCAGAAATAGGTATCATGGGTACTACTTCCTTCATAAAGCGATTATAGATTGATTTACAATCAGTCTCTAAGCGTTTTACGAATTCTTTGTGAGTATCCGGACCCCTATAGCTTTGGTAAATTGAATGAGCATCATCAAAGTCACATTTGATGTAGTAACCGAAAGAGTGCGGGACATGCTTATGCGTTCTCAACGTGTATGACGTATCGGGATCCTGCGCATTTTCCTCTGCATCGATAGGTTCAAGGATAGTTTCGAAATCGGCATAAACAACAAAAGGTACTTTTAATTTTTTTTCAAAGTTTGTAAATTTCAAAATATTCTCGGGAATCTCTTTACCATATTTATTTTTTTAAAATTTGTCGTTGGGCCTTTAGCTAAAACGTGCCCGCAATCATGCTCCTGATGAGTCTTTAATTTTTGTTCTGAATCAAAATATGATAAACAACCATCACATAAATACTTAACACCATGATGTAGGGATAACTGTCTTGAGATTAGGCGCGATAAACTTCTTATTAAGCAGTAATGACTATTACCATAGTCATCACTGGTTACTAACAAATTTACGTGTCGCTTCCTATTACGAGACTTTGTAAAGTATAAGGGCCCCACGACGTCAATAATATTTTTACCATCTTCGAACCCTTTCTCCAGTCCGTATACGTTGATAGAAATATTATTGAGTCGTTCAAACTTAGTGATGTCGGTAAGTTTAATCGGAAATTCCATACCTGTAAAGTCCAGCTCGTTCTCAAAAGGCAAATAGTTCGCGACTCCCTCTGCATGTTGGGTTCGATCCAAAGGATGTAAGGCAGCTAGAACTGACAACATGAAACATTTTTGATCCGTGTTTTGAATGTTCAGAACAGCTTTCTTTGCTTCAATCTCCTTTGGCAGCGTGATGTAGGAATATGACTTTAGAGACTGGATTTTATTGATGCCTAATTCTAAGTGGAGGAGTTGTTGGAGCGTCCACCCTGTAACAATAGAAATATTTATTAGTAAGAAATATTAAACAGTTTTCAATTTTTTTTGCAATAGTTTTACACTCACCACTATCCTTTTCCCGAAATTCTGAATACTTTCGGTCTAGGATGGTGATGAACTGCTCGAACAGCTCCTCCAAGTCCGTAGCCCCATTCACCATCTGGTATTTGCTGTTGAAGGACTTCACCTCTGGCGACTCGCTCGACTGCAGGAGGAAGCGTCCGAAAAGCTCCAGTCCGACCTTAAGCTGCACATACTTCGCGCGGATGTCTCCCACCTACTTGATGACTTTTTGTTTGAGATGTTGCAGATACTCCTTTACGTTGGTGGGATCCTGGCTTGAAGTAAGTCGGTATGTAGCAATTCGGCTTCTGAACGATGTTCTTATCAACTGTACTCCTTCCCCCTCCTGCATCACGCAACATTTCCCACGATGTCCCAGGGTTCTGAGATGACCGCCCCATCGGTTTGTAGGAACATCTAGTTTGCATGTTGCACAATGCTGCGTGGACGATGTTGTTGGTTCTGAAAATCGGAAATAAATAATTAGCACCTAAGTTATATAAAGACAAATTTATTATTTCGATCACCAAAAATTTAAATTTTAACTACTCACAGTAGATTGCGCAATGTATGTACGAGCTCCCAAACCCATGTTATTTCTTATGGAGGTTCAATCTGCAATTTTGGGAACGTTTTAAGGCGTGGTCACTTTTTCCCCAGGTAGAATTCGCGACAAAGACAAGGTCGGGAGAGCTCGGGAAGCCTCGGCAACGATCGGAGGGGCGGGTTCAATGACCCAGATACATCAATGTCCGCATACGGGGATGGAGGATCTCAGAAGCTAGCCCCCAGCAAGGACATACCGGCCCATTCGTCACAGCAGCATGACACGGCCACATTTTTCAATCTCGATGAGGCTACTCTACAATTGGATGTGACCAAGGCCAAGATGATCGCGTTTTACGGAATACCAGAGCGCACACGACACAGCAGTATTTTTTCAATCTCGATGGGGACTACTTTACAACTGGATGCGAGCAAGGTTAAGATATAATATAAGGTCCAAATATAAACAATCTAGTTCAACGTCACACAAAGTTATCTATATATGCACAATATTAAATTAAACATGTATAATAGCAGCGCCAACATTTTAAAAACCCACAAGGGGCTCAGGTTCAGGCTACATCACCGCAGCGCAAACAAAACGACATAATGTTAAAAGCAAAGATAATAATAGCAATCAATCACATTCCAACGCGGCGCGCGGAAATAAAATAGATGATACAACAAAATTAACATGAGATATCTACAGGGGCGATTAAATGTTATATATGATCATAATGGTTGGAAAATTATTACTTAAAGGGATTAAACATAATGGCATATATGTAACATGTTCTCGGTATACTTATTATTATGGGGATAACAACCACAAAATTTTTGAAAAACAGCAACGAAGCAAATTACTGGTTTCTAAGGCCCCACACAGGGCTGTGTGAGAACGTTAACAGGTAGACGGGTGGACGGACAAATACACGAGTGATCGGATTAAAAATATTAGAACATAAAAAATATCTGTACTTGCGGGGTTTAAAAGCGCCAAAGTAGCTCACTACCCCTTCTAGCGATAAATACAACAGTTTCACCGATCTGCAGGTACATAGAAATCCCTAAAATCATATGCGTTTTTAAAATGCGATATAAACCCATTGTTACTATACACAGGAAAAGAAGTTTAGCCCACCAGTTTAGCGAAAAATAAAATAGAAAGAAGTTTGCACACGATTTTTATTGTAAACACGGACAACAAATAACATTTTTGCTATTAACCGAATTTGACTCGAACAAGAACCAGAAAATGGAATTCTTAACAGAACAAAGGCTACTATATTGATATACTGCATCAGTAAATAACTTTAAAACTTTAAGCTATTTCGCCAAAGTAAAGCGGTTGTTTAAAAAGAAAAATACAGAGCAGTAAATGCAAAGTGCTTTCTTAACTGTTTTTTGAATAATAAGGAGCGCAAAATGTACAACTAAAAGCGAGTAAATATCTCATAATTAAGCACGAACAAAATTCTGCCACACAGATATTTTTAAGTTAAAATGTTTTTAAAATATAAGCAACTCTGTGATATTTGATATTTTTAATACAAAGCCATAAAAGAGCATGCGATTTAAACCAAAATTTATTCTCGACGGAAAAGGATTTTTCTTATACATTTCGATGCTAAAATGGTTTAAAATAGGAGACAACCCAGCGATATTTGATATTTCATACAATATCGCAAAGGCGTACCCTATTTAAGCCCAAATTTTGATGGAAAATCTCCAACGCCCACAGTTTAATAATATAAAAATACATTGATACATAAAACAATATGAAATATATGTCAAATATATCCTGAAAAGTAAAAAAGGTAGAGAATATATATGCAAACAATAATAAATACAAAATAATCTTATAAGAATAGAGCGGAATTAGTATACATATAGGGAGCGCAATAATCGTTAATAATACAGTATTCCACCCAAGCTTCAAATCAATTAGTAGGGTATATCCATTTATCGCACACATTTTAACACACATGAGACGACCCAATAGCTAAGGCTTTTAGTCATTATTTGGACGGCTTCAAATAATAAAAATTAGCCAGTCTTGACGCGACGGGGGGCGCAAAATTATTCGAAACATAAAAAGATCCTTACCCTCAGGCTATAAATAGAACCGGCTCTGCAGACCATTGTTTCTTGTTTGCCCGCTGCTTTGCCATATAGAGAATCAGATCAGATCAGATCAGAATTTTTGATGTTCAAATATACCGTATTTTACAGGGTGAAACATCTAAACAGAATGTGGGTGGCGATCCTGAACATGGCGTGATTTTAGTAATAAAATCACGCCATGTTCAGGATCGCCACCCACATTCTGTTTAGATGTTTCACCCTGTAAAATACGGTATATTTGAACATCAAAAATTCAGAATTATTATTAAAAAACACAGGCGCAAGCTAAAGATTTTGTATTATATTGCGTAACATGCACACATCGCTATAGCCTCTAAAAATATGCATACATATTATCAATAACATTACCAAAAAAAGGCGGCGCTGCTTCACTTTCCCAGTTGAAGTTTTGGGGGCCTAAAGCATTGATAATATTGCACGCAAACGAATTTCAAATATGCGTTTTACGGCAAAATTATCAAAAACCTTAAACTCTCAGCTGAAAATGGCAAAAAGCAGGGCCATAAAAGTGTTCTAGGACGTACTGGACACATAAATTTAAGACCATTGAATATCAGTTTGGCTTTAAAATAAACAAATATTCAGAATGATCTCAAACCAAAATGCCCAAAAAAGTCCGAGCCGAAATGTAATGAAAATGGTTCTGGAACGTCGCTGCTATGAAAAAGAATAAAGGTAAGTTATAGATTAGAAAAATTATTATTCAAATATCTGAAAATATACATTTTTTACATGTTGTCCCTACAACAATATGTTAAATGAGTACCCTAACAAGCATTTCCTTCACACTTTAAGGTATATTTATCCAGAATCTTCTAGAAAAACATACCAGCGGACTTAGGACCGTTTAAAAAAAAACATTCAGTTATATTTCAACACATGTTTTTAATCAAGTGTGTTTAAAAATGGGTGCCTAGAGGCGGTGCTATTCTTAGGGGCTTGGTGGTGGTTGTAAACCCCCAGCTACCCTTCTGAATATCACGCGATAATTCGCCAATACAGCCCTAGAACAAATAGTAATTAGAACTATATTATAAGAATATACAAAAAACATATGCCATATTTTAAAAAGCGGCAGTTTATTAGGACGGCTAATACAAGCTTATTACAATAGACAAACGCATTTTGTTTATGTTAAGTTAATCAGAAATATTTGACTTTAACACGTATAATTTCTGGCTGCTTTTGTGTTATGCAGCAATATTTTGGTTATTAATAGAGCGTTATTTTAAAGCGCTTTAAAGCAGCAATCTATAACAAATGTTTTTGTATAAGTTTTTGGTTCTTTGTAATTAAGAGAATACATAAAGCACATAATTTAAAACTCGCGAACGAGAAAATTTTACAGTGGCGTGTTCATGAAAAATTATGTATATATACATAGTATTAAATGGCTATGTTTGAAAATATATAAATTTTTCTTCTACAACACTGATAAGAAGTATAAAATAATAGAAACTGGTGCGGTGCTTCAGCAGTCAAGTCATTTTACAAAAAGATGTCTGAAGGTATGTTGAGCATACAGTTTTAGTGCTAGAAAAAAATGTTTGGTATTTTTCAGTTCAAGCAATAATTGCGTTTGTCACCGATGTCTGCGGGGACTTCTTCCCGGGGATGGAGGTAAGTTTATAGTTGTTTTTAGGACAAAATTTGAGTAGGAATATTTTATTTTCAGTTTATATATCTTTATTCGGTGGGCGAAGCGCCCACGCCAAAACCGCCCGAATTGCATGAAGTATGGAATTCAGACATTTATAATTCTTGGGTCACCGCATGGGCTGACCCGGAAGATCAGATAACTTATATATATTCTAGCCCATTATAAGAATTAAATAAAAAGCCAAGTTTGTTTTTCTACACGCAAAGAAATTGCCATAAAATTTTTTAAACAATAATAAGCAGCAAACTATATTAAAATGCGGGGCATTTTTTGTAATCACGGTTAAATGTATGACATAAAGATACTCTGAATTTAGTTTTTTAAAGTTTTTCAAAGTTTAAAAATTTTAACTAATAAGGGTATGATACCAGGTGTTTCAACTTTATAGACTATAAAAGTAATGTTATTAATTTTTCATTAAAACACATGCGTATAAGTTTATAGTTGTTTTTTAGGGTACAATTTGAGTAGGAATATTTTATTTTCAGTTTATGTATATTTATTCGGAGGGGGAGGCGCCCGACATGCACGAAGTATGGGACAGCGATATTTTTAATTGCTGGGCAACCGCATGGGTTGACCCAATAAATCATTTAATTTTTATATTTTCGATACCAATATAATAATTATATAAAATGCTAAGTTTATTTTCTACACATAAAAAATTCCCACGAAAAATTTTTACCAATAAGCAGCAAATTATATTAAAATGCAGGGCATTTTTTGTAATCATGGTTAAATGTATGACATAAAGATACTCTGATTTTAGTTTTTCAAAGTTTAAAAATTGTAACTAATAAGGATATGATACCAGGTGGTTCAACTTTATAGGCCATAAAAGTAATGTTATTAATTTTTCATTTAAACATATGCTCTACAAATAAACACCTTTTGTTAATAATCAAGCACCAAAAAATTATTTGTATCTATTATGGCGGGAAAAAAATAATTTATAATATTTTATAATATTTTTAATTCATACCGACTCACCAACGCCAGGATTTAATTTAGCTCCCTACCGAATATACACGCAATATAGATAAATAACGAAATATATGGTTCGCCGGTATTCCAAATTCGGCTCCTTTAGACTTAATGCGGGGAAGCGTTCGCCTAATTTTAGGTTTCTGTTGAGGAGATAAAAGAGAATTTTTCAAGAAGAATAAAATGAAATAATATCCGAATTTTTGAGAAAGAACTTAAATTAAATAGGTAAATAAAAAACGGGATTTTAGCAAAATTTTACTGCAAATATTTTACATTGGATTTTTACTAATGAAAAAGTTCCAGTTTCTCTGTAATAAAAAGAAAAAAAATATCAGACATAAAAGAATATATCCCTTCGATTTGGCGCATATAATAACACAAATATTCTTACCATAGCCATCAATCTTCCACGATCTCTAAAAGAGGAGTGATTCTGTTGTAAGATTTCACATAGTGCTCGCCCCTCTTCACAAGGGCGATTTGCTTGTTCTTTAAGCTCTCAACCCTCTGGTCTGACATGGTCATCCTCTTCGGAAGAAACACAATATTTCCGCAGTGTAAAGCCACTTTTGTCTGCAGCCCATAACAACTCTGAACGTTTTCCAGCGAAGAAATGGGGTAATGTACACCCAGCTCCAACATCATGGGTGATATAATACGCCCAGTGGGAACCCTCTCAGATTGAGAACTACCAGCCACAGATTGAGAAAACATTTTTTGAAAAAAATGAAGTAAAATTGAAAAAAAATTTGAAAACAAATTCCAAAAAATGGTTCTGATTTTTCTCTACCTTAAACACGCGCAGAGTAGGTTCTAAAACTTTGAAAGTAAATTTTTCTTTTTCTTATATAGTTTAGTCCTACGTCATCGCATATTCCCACTACCACACGTTTTACTTACCACCACCACCAATTCTACTTTTTCTTAACTTGAGCATGGTTCTTTTAGTTGTTCCGCAGTTTCCATTCAAACACAAGATTTTACAGAGGTGAGTTTTAGAAAAATAATAATCGTATTATATCACAAACTTCAGGGTTTTTAGATTTAACCATTCAGAGCCCAGCAAAAACATGTTTCAGTGCCGTTATTGCCAACAATTGTTTCGATATAACCATGAAAATATTCTTGACGAAGTACAGTTTGAATATTGGCTTGATTTATATGGAATATCCTACGTATATAATGACTCTTTAGAGGATGGTATTCATAAACGGGCCCTAGGTTTTACGACAGATAATATTGTGATCTGTCTAGATTTTTTAAATAAACTCGAGTTCTCGCTATATAAAGTTATATCAAAGGGAATAGAACCATTCCAAGTGAACGATTTAAGTTGTGTTTGTAAGAAGTGTATAGCATTATTTGACTTTTGATTAAACTACTCGATAAATTAAGGAATTTTTTATTAAATTGCTCAAATTAATTTTATTATACTTGGCATACATTACATTGCCGAGATGTTTTAAGGATTATGTCGACGAGACCAGATATTTGGAACTGATTGTGTCATAGCGTAGGATTTTTGATTATAAAGTTTTCTGCTTTAATTAGTAAAAGGACATAGTTTAAGATTTTTGATTATAAATTTTTCCGCTTTAATATATAGCAAAAGGGCAATACTGTTTTTTATAACACACAAGATATCTGAGACAACCAAATATTTTTGCTATTAGTAAAGACATATACAAATTTTAGGCATCTTACCAGGCTAATAAATTTTACTTTTTATATTAAAGCCATCTGAAAAAAACAATCAAGTGCAAGTTATACATATTTTTTAAATGCATCCCTGCCATGTGGAATCGTTTTCATCAGATATATTTTTTTAATTTATGTCTCAGTAAGACCGCAATGTCAGAGAAAATCGTCTGTGACGACGCTTGCTCTAAGCGGTATAAGAGGGAGTGTTATATATTTATAACAAATAAAACACATAAATATTTTAATAAAATTCTATAACTCCAAGTCTTTCTAGCTCTCTAAGTACATCCATTATTTTTCTATGATTAATATTGTTTTCAGTATTTTCTGCTTCTAAATATTTTAACTTATCAACTAACTCATTCACATCCTCGTACTTTAATATTTCTTCCTTCCATGGATATGCTTCTACTTTATTACAAAGCCCTCCAAGTAGAGCCTCCTCTTTTGGTTGCTCGGCCGGCAAATTCTTTAAATTAGCCGTGAAACTTCTCCGAGGCGGAAATAGTTTTGATACAATGTGTTTATATTTCCAACTACCACTTGAACTGGTGTGTGCGTTTCGATAGAATCCACGCCGATGGGCACTGGTCAGCAAGAGTAGTTCCTTGTAATCCGCCAACTCGTTGCTCGTATATTCTTCTGGTTTCTTTTCGGTTAATAACTTTAACAGGCCATCTGATAGGGGATATTTTTCATTCTCAATCAATAAAATGTTGTCGTCAAATTCCACCGGTGTGTTTCCAATAAACCACTTTGATCCATCTGTGCGAAAACCAAACACGTTTTCACCAGTCATTGCTGCCAGTTTTAATTTAATTTTACGACTTGCCATCTTATCGTCATAACGCATGTAGTACTACTGAGGGTTGTTCACAGATGTTAATGCCTTTATTTGTACACAACGACCACACTACACCCACACAACGCCCACACAACAACCACACAACAACAACACAAGAACAACACAACGGCTACACAGCAACAACACAACACAATCACCTATGCAACAATAAGACAAACGTCACACAACCTTAACAGATAAAAAACAGTAAAAAACATCTAAAAACAGACACCTGTTTCAGAAAACAGCTTAGAAACCCTGTTTCTGGAAAAACAGCTAAAAATCAGCCCACCACTAATTGTATCAATCTCCCATATGTTTATTTAGCCACTTAGACGTAAAAATGAGACGAAAAACTTAGACGTACCTCTATAGCTCCTTTCTCAATTTACTAGCAAAAGACATTTTTAGGTTCTGTAGGCTTTCTGGATAAGGGACTAGGCTATTGGGGTTGTTACGCTAGTAGAAAAAGTCATGAGGTATAAAGAACTATTTATTTCGCTCTATACTTTTACATTATTTGTTATAATATTACTTAGTAAATCTTTGAGTTGTTCTAAAAGCCCTATATTAGGACATTTAATACCAAAGAAATTAAGATCTATCTTTCCTGAACTAACGAGGCTGTTGGTAAATTCATTATATTCGAAATACATGCCATTTTGAAGGAAGTATAGACGACCATTTGTGTATCGAAATACGCCATCTACTCGAGCAGGAACGCCAGTAAAAAGTTCTGATATTAGGTGTGTTTCTTTCGGTCTAAAGCTACATTCATCCATGCCCCACACCTCAAATTTATTTATAAACAAATAGGTTCGTCCCTTATTAGTGTTCACTGCTGCAGAAATGATAGTTTTATCACCTCTTCTAGCAAGCATATCAATATTTTCCGAGCGTATTAATTTAAAGGTTCCATATTCAAAAAAGTAAATTGTATCACCCACAATGGTAACAATTTCGCCATTGGGTCTTTCATAAATAGCTGTAATGTTTTCTAAATCTTTTGGCAAGAATGGCAAGTAATCAGTTATCAGGAAAGGTTTGTTATTAATTTCTTTGTTATTTAAATTCAGCATCCACACATATTTTTCATAAAATATATACAACTTATTTTTTACCACTAAAAATGTGTTAAGTGTTTTAAAATTTAAATCACATAACTCTGGGCGTATATCGCTTTTCTGCGTTGTTGTTTGCAAACTCGGGGTTTTTTCCGTTGGTTCCAGTGGCGGCACAGGCTTTTTTCTGTTGGTTTCATACTTGGTGGTGGCGGAACAGGTTTTTCCGTTGGCTTCGTACGTGGTGGTGAAGGTTTTTCTGTAGATACCAAAGGTGTCTTTGCAGGTATGGGATTCGGTAGCGATGGTATAGGGCGTGTGATTGGTCCATAGAGTTGTTGTATGCCATATATATCATCCGTAGATAGGTTATTGCGTTCTTGGTACCATGGAAGCATAATCGCATTCGGATCCATTGAGTGCTCTAAGCCTAGAGCATGGCCAATTTCATGTACCATTACCCCCAATAAATTGTAGTGTGTGTTATCAAAAATTGTTGTCATAAAACTCCATGGAATGAGATTATTTAAATGAATTTCTACATTACTGCCGCCGTCGGGGAAATAAGCATGTCCTAACACTCGATCGCCGAACTTGGATGGACAGGAGCTATTTTCGTTTGTCATTGAGTGGCTTGCGTACTCAAAGGCGATAGTTATGTTTGCATCCTTCTGTTCTGTCTGGGTAAAGCGAAGGTTGGATGCTGCTTCCCAGATCCCAAAGGCCTCGTTTGCTGCTCTCTGATATGGATAACGAGATGTAGCATATGTTGGAGGATAAATATTCCATGTTAAATCTGTGCTAGACCACTTTGTAGGGTGTGTTTTAAACTGCGCTATATCTTCAACGCCACATCGGGGTTTGCGCATCAGGTTTATAGTTTTTTCGTTTAAAGTTCCATCTGCGGCCAACTCATAGCTTTCTTGGAATTGTTTCAAACCTTGAGATATTGCCATCAAAGAGTTGCTGGTATTAGTGTTGTTAAGGTACCCATATTGCACTAAATATTTCCATGCGTCTGCTTGAGTGAACGGTTCTTCTTCTGATTTTAACTCATATTCGTCATATTTAACTTCATCTGTAGTAGGTATTACTTCTTCGCCGGATGTTGATTCTGCGTGCACAACACTTACAAGCACTAAGGTTAATATTATTAACAGCTCCATCTTGCAACAGGCTAAACTATACGTCCGTCTTGTTGAAAGGTGCATCTAGAACTGTTTTTTTTAGTCAGTGATGCCTATTTATAATAAAACAAGTCTTTCCAGTCCTCTCAAAATACTCCATATTTCACTAGAATTAGCATTAATTTCTTCTAAATATTTCATTTTCCCTTTAGCTCCGGTCGATACTCGCTACAATCGCAAGCCCTTCCCCAAAAGCACTCTTTGGACATTGTGGTCGATAGACTAATAAAGACTGATTGTTTAGTAGTAAAAACTAAAGATATGCAATAATAAAAAGCGGTGGGGGTAAATTTTTCTAACAAACCGAGGCTATAAATAGGGGTGCATTACAACCCTGAGCTCATTATTTCATTAAACGTGCGGACGTGTTAGAATAAATATTTTTGTTACAGAGAAAAAATGGTTTTCGCAAGCGATTTTGTCAAAGCAATTAAGGCTCAGGTGGAAAGCCCTAATTTAACGGTTGAGACCTGTGGTAAAATTTTAAAGGAATGTACTATTGCAATCAAGAATTTGAATAAAAAACTGAAACACGCCAAATCTGTGTCTGAGAAGGCGCACATTTCGGCTTGTTTGGGGCAGATTAAGGGTTTTCAGCGACGTCTAAAAGATAATAAGGCGGGGAGAGGGAGCGGTATTAGACGAGCTGAAACAGCAACCTCTCGAGTTCAGTGGGATGATGTTAATTCGGCCTTTCAATCTCGCATTAGAACAGCTGTAATCACTAATATGCGTCATACCGATATATCCCCGTTTTTAGCCGACTGTTCTGTCCTTTTTAAACGGAGGATACAGAGAGCTCTGAAGAAGAACGCGGCTCTTAAAGTTAACGCTGTATTGTGTGGCGAGTTTAAAATTAGTAAGGCCGATCAGATCGTAACCGAAAATAAATACTTAAATACTGCCAATGCTCCGATTTACAAGAATTCTAATTTAGATGTCTGGTTCAACGATAATGTGATTCAGCCGCTTTTAACTGATATGGATACGTTTAGCGAGGGCCGTTCTGGCTGGGCGTTGAGCAGGATCGCTAATTTAACGTTAAATATCAATAGCTACAACCCCCTACGTGTTGGTAATCATATCGAAATTCCAAAACCAATTGCTAACAAGCAGGCATGTATCAACGTCAAAAATGCCGATGACATGTGTTTCGCGTGGGCAGTTGTTTCCGCCGTACACCCCGTTAACAAGAATTCAGACAGGACGTCATCATACCCAAACCCAAAGGATGTGCTTATTTTAACGGGGATACAGTTCCCCATGACAGCACGACAGATTCCTAGGTTTGAAGCTCAAAACAACCTCTCTATTAATGTATACCGACTACAGAAATTTAAATATAATTTTCAGGTTTTTCCTTCATATTTAACCAAAAATAAACAAAATAAACACATCAACTTACTTCTCATACAAGACACTTACACCGGTGACGCCGAGTTTGATGATTTGTCGCCAGTTAGATACCATTATGTATGGATTAAAAATCTATCACGCTTGCTATCAAAACAGCTTAGTAAAAATACGAAACAAAAATTCCTTTGTGACCGCTGCCTTCACTATTTTAGCTCCAACGATAAATTGATAGCGCATGTGAAAGAGTGTATTAAAATAGACGATGTTTTAGTACCTAAAATACCATGTAAAGACCGCTCGATTATCAAATTTAAGAATTTTGAGTTCAAGGAAAAGGTCCCATTTGTTATATACGCTGATACGGAGTGTCTGCTGCAGCCTGTACAGGGCGATTTGGGCAAAAACACACAAAAATTCCAAAGACATATTCCATTCGGCCTAGGGTATTATGTAAAATGTTGTTATGACGATACGCTCTCGTTTTACAGATCATATACATGGGCAGACTGTATGAAATGGTTTGTTACAGAACTAAGTGATTTTGCCGAAAACGTCGAAACAGTATTTTTGTGCGATTTACCTATGGAGAAGTTAACACCCGAACAAGAAGATCAATTTAACAATGCAACAGTTTGCCATATTTGCGAAGAACCTTTTTCTGAAGGGGATAAGCGTGTGCGAGATCATAATCATATCAATTCAAAATGGCGGGGAACTGCTCATGAAAGTTGTAATTTGAATTACCAGGATTGTCGCACTGTTCCTGTTGTATTCCATAATCTTAGTTCCTATGACGGCCATTTGTTAATAAAGGCGTTGGCTGCTGTAGACGGGCCAATCGAAGTTTTGCCAGTTAACAAGGAGAAATACATATCTTTCACGAAGCAGATTAAGGATAATACGGTTAAATTTCGCTTCATAGACAGCTTTAGATTTCTGGCTTCCGGCCTTGATAAGCTAGCATCTTACCTAGAGAAGTATCCCATTCTAAAGTCGGAATTTAAAAACTTGTCCGAGGAACAGTATTCGTTACTTTCTAGAAAAGGCGTCTTTCCATACGACTTTATGGATGGTTGGGACAAGCTAAAGGAAAACAAACTACCTGCTAAATATAGTTTTTATAATAGTTTGGACGATACTCTAATAATTAACAAAGATTATGAACATGCCCAACAGGTCTGGACTAGCTTCAACTGTCAGTCAATGCAAGATTATTCGGACTTGTACTTAAAGACAGATGTTTTGCTGCTAGCTGACGTTTTTGAGGAGTTTCGTCGCATTAGCATAAAAACGTAGAATCTAGATCCTGCGCATGCGTACACCCTACCGGGATATGCCTGGCAGTGCATGTTGTATATAACAAAACAGAAACTTGAGTTGCTTACGGACATAGATATGGTCTTATTTATTGAAAAGGGAATAAGGGGCGGATTAAGCCAGTGCTGTAAAAGATACGCAGAAGCTAACAATAAATATATGAAAAATTATAATTCTAATAATAAACCAATTTATTTAATATACAAGGATGTTAATAATCAGTACGGATGGGCTATGTGTCAATATCTGCCTTATGGGGGATTTTGTTGGCTTTCTAATGACGAAATTTCAAAACTTGATGTATTGGAGATACCCGACAGCTCTCCTATTGGCTACATTTTGGAAGTTGATCTAGAAATACCCGAAACGTTGCACGATAAATTTTCTGATTTACCTCCGTGCCCTGAACATCGTGAGCCCAAAGGCTCAAAAACTAAAAAACTTTTAGCTGCTCTACATAACAAGGAAAAATATGTAATCCATTACAGGAACTTAAAGCAAGCCGTTCAACTCGGCGTTAAAATTACTAAGATACACAGGGTTCTAGCATTTAAGCAATCTGATTGGCTAAAGCAATATATTGACCTCAACACTAAACTTCGTCAAGCTGCAAAAAATGAGTTTGAAAAGAACTTTTTCAAATTGATGATTAATGCCGTTTTCGGCAAGACGATGGAGAACTTACGGAAACACTCAAACGTTAAGCTAATAACCAAGTGGGATGGGCGATATGGCGCTGAAGCTCTTATTGCTAGACCCGAATTTAGGAGCGCTGTAATCATTGACGAAAACCTTGTGATAGTAGAACTTGCAAAAACTAATGTTTATTTTACTAAGCCCATATACGTTGGTATGTGCATTTTAGACTTGGCTAAGACAACGATATATGATTTTCATTACAATTATATGAAAAGTCGTTTTGATGATTTTAATCTGTTATATACGGATACCGACAGCCTTATTTATGAAATTAAGAATCAGGATGTATATGAAATAATTAAACAAGATTGCGGGCAATATTTTGATACAAGCGACTATGCAGACAATAATGTTTATAAAATCCCTAGAGTGAACAAAAAGGTCCTGGGTTTGATGAAAGATGAAAACAACGGCCGAATCATGACGCATTTTATTGGTTTACGAGCTAAAATGTATGCAATTAAAGTACAGTATACACCCGAAGAGCTTGAACAGGAGCGCATCAAACTAGAACAGGCTACTACAGAATACGCTGAAATCGAGAGGGCGTTGTCGAACGTGGGGGTAACCAAAAAGATTAAGGGGGTTAAAAAGTCTGTTATTAAAAACACAATAACATTTGAGGACTATGTTGATTGTTTAGAAACTTTTACAGAGAAATATATCTCTCAAAATTTAATTCGGGCCCAAAAGCATGAACTACATACCATAAAACAAACCAAAATAGGTCTCAGCCCTTTTGACGACAAGCGTAAAATCACTAAAACATCGCACCTAACCTTGCCATGGGGGCATTGGACCCTAATGGACGAGACATAGGTTGGGTTGGGTAATGTATGATTGTTATGTACCTATTTAATTAATTTTCTTTTTAGAGTATCTTTAGAGTCATTATAGATTTCACCCGATCCATTATTATAGATTGCTGTTTTAAGCGTTTTAAAAACAAGAGTCTATTAAAAAAACATACCAAAATATCTCTGTATAAAATAAAAGGAGCCATGTATTTTATACGGGGGAAAAGAGCCAAACGTTGTAGGTAAAATAATCAAACAAACATTGTTATGGATTACTGCTGTAAAGCGTTTTTAAAGCAACAATCTATTAATAACCAAAATATTGCCGTATAACATAAAAGGAGCCATATAGTACGTTATACGGGGTAAAAGAAGCCAACTGTTATAGCTAAAAGAACCAAAAAAAATATAAAAACCCTAAAAAGCCATTACAGTCAGTACTTAAAAAGAGTCATTAACAAAGTACTTAAAAGATGCTAACATGGTTTTTGCTTTGAAAATTCGTTTTCCATTCAAAAAAAATCGAACGGGGTGCGACTAAGGGCTCAGTTCACGCCTGGCAGCCCCGTTACGATTCTATTTATCTAACACTTTATCTACCTCAGGAATTTAATTTTTAAGACTATGCTTAGATAAGTAGAAGTAACCGGAAGCCCTTAAAGATCAACAAATGCATTCGTCTATTGTAAAAGGCTTGTAATAGTCGAGCTATTAAATTGCCGCTTTTTACAATATGGCATATGTTTTTTGTATATTCTTATAATATAGTTCTAATTACTATTTGTTCTAGGGCTGTATTGGCGAATTATCGCGTGATATTCAGAAGGGTAGCTGGGGGTTTACAACCACCACCAAGCCCCTAAAAATAGCACCGCCTATAGGCACCCATTTTTAAACACACTTGATTAAAAACATGTGTTGAAATATAACTGAATGTTTTTTTTCAAGCGGTCCTAAGTCCGCTGGTATGTTTTTCTAGAAGATTCTGGATAAATATACCTTAAAGTGTGAAGGAAAAGCCTGTTAGGGTGCTCATTTAACATAATGTTGTAGGGACAACATGTAAAAAATGTATATTTTCAGATATTTGAATAATAATTTTTCTAATCTATATCTTACCTTTATGCTTTTTCATAGCAGCGACGTTCCAGAACCATTTTCATTACATTTCAGCTCGGACTTTTTTGGACATTTCGGTTTGAGGTCCATCTGAATATTAGTTTGTTTTAAAGCCAAACTGATATTCAGTGGCCTTAAATTTATGTGTCCAGTACTTCCTAGAACACTTTTATGGCCCTGCTTTTTGCCATTTTCAGCTGAGAGTTTAAGGGTTTTGATAATTTTGCCGTAAAACGCATATTTGAAATTCGTTTGCGCGCAATATTATCATTGCTTTAGGCCCCCAAAGTTCAACTGGGAAAGTGAAGCAGCGCCGCCTTTTTTTTTTGTAATGTTATTGATAATATGTATGCATATTTTTAGAGGCTATAGCGATGTGTGCATGTTAAGCAATATAATACAAAATCTTTAGCTTGCGCCTGTGTTTTTTAATAATAATTCTGAATTTTTGATGTTCAAATATACCGTATTTTACAGGGTGAAACATCTAAACAGAATGTGGGTGGCGATCCTGAACATGGTGTGATTTTAGTAAGCTGATTCTCTATATGGCAAAGCAGCGGGCAAACAAGAAACAATGGTCTGCAGAGCCGGTTCTATTTATAGCCTGAGGGTAAGGATCTTTTTATGTTACGAATAATTTTGCGCCCCCCGTCGCGTCAAGACTGGCTAATTTTTATTATTTGAAGCCGTCCAAATAATGACTAAAAGCCTTAGCTATTGGGTCGTCTCATGTGTGTTAAAATGTGTGCGATAAATGGATATACCCTACTAATTGATTTGAAGCTTGGGTGGAATACTGTATTATTAACGATTATTGCGCTCCCTATATGTATACTAATTCCGCTCTATTCTTATAAGATTATTTTGTATTTATTATTGTTTGCAGATATATTCTCTACCTTTTTTACTTTTCAGGATATATTTGACATATATTTCATATTGTTTTGTGTATCAATGTATTTTTATATTGTTAAACTGTGGGCGTTGGAGATTTTCCATCAAAATTTGGGCTTAAATAGGGTACGCCTTTGCGATATTGTATGAAATATCAAATATCGCTGGGTTGTCTCCTATTTTAAACCATTTTAGCATCGAAATGTATAAGAAAAATCCTTTTCCGTCGAGAATAAATTTTGGTTTAAATCGCATGCTCTTTTATGGCTTTGTATTAAAAATATCAAATATCACAGAGTTGCTTATATTTTAAAAACATTTTAACTTAAAAATATCTGTGTGGCAGAATTTTGTTCGTGCTTAATTATGAGATATTTACTCGCTTTTAGTTGTACATTTTGCGCTCCTTATTATTCAAAAAACAGTTAAGAAAGCACTTTGCATTTACTGCTCTGTATTTTTCTTTTTAAACAACCGCTTTACTTTGGCGAAATAGCTTAAAGTTTTAAAGTTATTTACTGATGCAGTATATCAATATAGTAGCCTTTGTTCTGTTAAGAATTCCATTTTCTGGTTCTTGTTCGAGTCAAATTCGGTTAATAGCAAAAATGTTATTTGTTGTCCGTGTTTACAATAAAAATCGTGTGCAAACTTCTTTCTATTTTATTTTTCGCTAAACTGGTGGGCTAAACTTCTTTTCCTGTGTATAGTAACAATGGGTTTATATCGCATTTTAAAAACGCATATGATTTTAGGGATTTCTATGTACCTGCAGATCGGTGAAACTGTTGTATTTATCGCTAGAAGGGGTAGTGAG
Organism: Philopedon plagiatum; assembly: GCA_963971165.1. Taxonomy (NCBI): domain Eukaryota; kingdom Metazoa; phylum Arthropoda; class Insecta; order Coleoptera; family Curculionidae; genus Philopedon; species Philopedon plagiatum. The sequence continues at coordinate 36,817,526 of OZ020194.1, forward strand.
CTACTTTGGCGCTTTTAAACCCCGCAAGTACAGATATTTTTTATGTTCTAATATTTTTAATCCGATCACTCGTGTATTTGTCCGTCCACCCGTCTACCTGTTAACGTTCTCACACAGCCCTGTGTGGGGCCTTAGAAACCAGTAATTTGCTTCGTTGCTGTTTTTCAAAAATTTTGTGGTTGTTATCCCCATAATAATAAGTATACCGAGAACATGTTACATATATGCCATTATTTTTAATCCCTTTAAGTAATAATTTTCCAACCATTATGATCATATATAACTTTTAATCGCCCCTGTAGATATCTCATGTTAATTTTGTTGTATCATCTATTTTATTTCCGCGCGCCGCGTTGGAATGTGATTGATTGCTATTATTATCTTTGCTTTTAACATTATGTCGTTTTGTTTGCGCTGCGGTGATGTAGCCTGAACCTGAGCCCCTTGTGGGTTTTTAAAATGTTGGCGCTGCTATTATACATGTTTAATTTAATATTGTGCATATATAGATAACTTTGTGTGACGTTGAACTAGATTGTTTATATTTGGACCTTATATTATATCTTAACCTTGCTCGCATCCAGTTGTAAAGTAGTCCCCATCGAGATTGAAAAAATACTGCTGTGTCGTGTGCGCTCTGGTATTCCGTAAAACGCGATCATCTTGGCCTTGGTCACATCCAGTTGTAGAGTAGCCTCATCGAGATTGAAAAATGTGGGCGTGTCATGCTGCTGTGACGAATGGGCCGGTATGTCCTTGCTGGGGGCTAGCTTCTGAGATCCTCCATCCCCAAACCCAAAATCTGAAGTACTGAAAAAATCTTCAAAGCTGATTTTTCACAAATACAGTATACTTACCTCTAGTAAGGAAAGCATTGTTATGCTTAGGCCCTAAGATAAATAATAAAAAAAAATTAAAATCTACCTATTCAATTTGTTACAGCTTTAGTTCCACCTTTATTATTTTTTAATCTACATAATATTAACGTTTAGAAAGTTGAAGTGTTTCAAAACCAAAGGCAAGTTTTGGTCACACACAGTATATTTTTACCTAGTTTGTGACTACTTTAGGATATAGATTCTTGTTTCCTTTTATTAATATGCATACACTAAAACAGAACATGGACTAATTAGAACCATAAATTCGAAATACTTACTACGATACTGTATGCTTTTGTTATATTTTTGATATCTTTCTGCTTTCTTTCTTTATTAAAAATATCATCCCGGTTTCAGAAAAAATTTACGTTTCTTGGTATGGTTTATATTAAATCTGAGGTTATCTATTAAAGTTTGTATTTTAAACGAAAGGAAAGAGGCATGCTGGGTAACGGAAAATCGTTTTAATAGAATTCTAAAAACCACAGAGTGTCATACGGCTGGAATACGGTTTGCAACTTCCATCTTCGGTGACTAGCGCTCCAAGCTGTCATTTTAAATCGTCCCTATCCACGTAGAACATCGATTGACAACTAAAACTTTCAAATACGCATTGCGTTTCCATTTAGACCTGAAGGTTGGAATTGTCTGTCAATGGATGTACTGTACGTCTAGTTCTAGTTACAGAAAAGGAAAATGCATCTGGACGATGATTTTTCTACTTGGGCGAATTCTTGACATAGTTATAAATAAATTGTTAGAAAGCAAGTATCAAACAAAAATCCAATCTTTAAAGAAAATATATTTTATTATGTATATATAAACAAGAACTAGTAACATATATTATACAGATTAATTCCCAACAAATTTCTTTTTTAAATTGTTCATAATTGCATTTCTTTGATACTGAACTTCTCTCCTACAAACTGATGATAAAAAGGCTGGGCACTGATATACTACAGTTTCTTCACAGATAGTTCCTCTGGTGTGGTTTGACATAGAAAATTTAAATTCACTTTCTGAATCCACTAAAATGACAAATTTATATTTGGTTAAATGGTAACAGATTAATATACAGGGTGTTATGAAAATGGTTTAATATATTGGAATGGGTGACTTCTGGGGTAGTCTACAGACATACCTAATACGGTTTTTACCTCAAACCGCACTTTCTTTTTAAGAAATGCCCAAATACCGACCCTTATCCGACGCTTCTGAAGAGCCTGACATCATAGGCTCTAATTTTACAAAGAGAAAATAAACGATCCAGCCGCAGCATTGTCAAACTTAAAAATTATCGTGATTTCTTATTTTTTATCAGTTTTAGTGAAAACCGAAAATATTCCAAAGTATTTTTTATACCAAAAATTTTAATAATAGCAATTTATTTACTTAATATGGAAAAATGTGAACCTCTCGTGAAATCGGCTGAAATTTTAACCCTAACGAAACAGGCTATGTTATACCGGCAACACAAAGAATTATGACTTACCTTATTGGCGACTCAAATTAAGAACGTGGCGTCCTCTTCAGCCGATTTGCTAACTACTATAACGGGGAATGTTTTCGTTTCATCTTTGTATTCATTATCGTGTTATTTGGCATCTTTGTCAATATTGTCGTCAAGTGTTCTTCCCCATTAAAAATCAGCTGATTGCAGCTGGCTTCCTTAATTTGAGTCCCAATATTACGTTATTAATGAGATGATCATTATTTCTACTAGCTTAAACTTTCTGCTAAGAAAAGGTTGAAAATCAAAATGAAAAACACTAATTAAGCTCAACTACACATTTTAAAAGCAGGTGTAGCCAAAATTCTTTCATTGTAGCAGGAAATTAAAAAAAAACTGTCTTTATGAAACTATACATCGTAGTCCGGTGTGTCTACCGTTTGGTGGCTCTGTCGTCGGTCACCAATATACATGAGCAATCTAGATAGCGGCTAACCTGGCCTCCAAGAATCGTGGCAACATTGCCGATAAATTGAAGAGAAATGTGCTATTCTTGTTATTTCCACTTTCGGGAAATCTTATAAAGATGATGGTGCTTTGACTAATTAGAGTTACGTTAGTTATAGGAGGTTTTATATCAATTTATTCGGCCACTATACTTTTTCCATCTACTTATAATACAAATTTTAAAGTATCTAATGATTTAAAATAGTCATGTAAATAAAGGGATAAATTCATTTAAATAGAGATTCGTAAATTTTCTAACAATTGCTTTCTATTTATTTACGTGAAAATAAAATGCAAAGAATAATTTATGAAATAAAACTATGCTTAATTATGATAATGATTTTTATTTGGAGGCATATTATGCACAGAGTCTGACGAAAAACATGTTATAAATAAAAAATTTGCTTGTTCCTATAATTTGTCCAATATTTGTTTGCATTGAATAAGATACTCCTTTACGTTGGTGGGATCCTGTGGGAATAGTTTTTTTTGTTTAATTTACACTTTAAATAGTAAATTAATAAAAATTATTGTATTTTTTTGTAAACTTGAATTTTAATATTTTGATTGTCCCCGATCCAAATTAACCTAATCTCTATACATAAAAGAAGAACCTGACTGACTGGACTGACTGACTGACTGACTGACTGACTGACTGACTGACCTGACCTGACCTGACCTGACTGACCTGACTGACCTGACTGACTTGACTGACCTGACCGACCTGACCGACCTGACCGACCCTGACCGACCGACCGACCGACCGACCGACCGACCGACCGACCGACCGACCGACCGACATACCGACCTACCGACCGACCGACCGACCGTCCGACCGACCGACCGACCGACCGACTGACCGACTGACCGACTGACCGACTGCCCGCCTGCCTGCCTGCCTGCCTGCCTGCCTGCCTGCGACCGACTGACCGACTGACGACTGACCGACTGACCGACTGACCGACTGACCGACTGACCGACTGACCGACTGACCGACTGACCGACTGACCGACTGACCGACTGACCGACTGCCTGCCTGCCTGCCTGCCTGCCTGCCTGCCTGCCTGCCTGCCTGCCTGATCAACCCCTAGGGGCGTAAAATGGGGATTCAAAGTTTGTAAGGGAGTAAAATTGTTATACGGTTCTATTACCTTAAAACTACGTGAAATACTCTAAAAAATAAACACATCTTTTATAAAATTTTGGAAAATCTAATTTTGTGTAATACATGTTAAGAAAATTAACGTGGCGGGGTGGGGAGGGTATAAATTAAAACGGTTGTTAAAAAATATATCGAGGGGGGGGGGATAAAAAAGCGCTGCTGGGAATTTCGCCAAAAATGTTAGATGTATCATTTTTGGGGTTATTAAGGTCCGAAAATCTAATTTTGTCTAAACAGATGGTAAAAAAAGTAACGGAAAACGGTGGATAAAAAGAGAGCGTTGACAATTTCTTCCCAAAAATATGCCATTTCCGGCGTTATTAAGGTCAGAAAATCAAATTTTGTGTAATAGATGTTAAGAAAGTTAACGTGGGGGAGGGGGGTAATAAGAAGCGACTGACAATTTTATCAAAAACGTTAACTTATGTGTAATTTTCAGTGTTATAGATGTCAAAAATCCAATTTTGTCTAACAGATGTTAAAAAAGTTATCGGGGAGGGGGGATAAAAGGGAACGACTGAAAATTTCTCCAAAAATGATAAATATCAATTTCGGGATTATTGAGGTCATAAAATGTAATTTTGCTTAGTATATGTTAAAAAAATTAACGGGGGGGGGGGGGGGGATAAAATGGAGCAGCTGGAAATTTTTTCAAAAATGTTAATGGTGTCATTTTTGGGATTATTGGGGTCATACAATCTAATTTTATCTAACAGATTAATAGATGGTAAAACAAATTAAGGGGGGGGGGGGGAGCGATTAACATTTTTTCCAAAAATGTTGTAATTTTTGGGAAGATTAAGGTCAAAAATTAATAATTTCATCTGATGCATTCGATTAACTTTATTTTTTAACATATTTTCAAATACTAAATTCTTTGCTAAATAAAATGCTTTAAAATCGTTATTTTGCTTCGCAAACATTTTTTAATTTCTAGTGACCTTTAGGCCGGCGCCGGCCGCACATCAAAGAAATTTGAAATGCGAAACAGGAAACATAAAACTGGCCTAGTTTTTACATGTATGTTTTTGGTGGGATTAAAATTTCACCAAAAACATAAATGAAAATAAAAACAGGCGAGTTTCATGTTTCCTGTTTCGCGTTTCAAGTTTGAGTTTCAGAGTTTCCATTCCTATTATTTTGTTTCTTTTAGCCTTGCTGTTCTGGAAAAAAAAACTTTTCAGCATAAACATTCAAAAGAGACATGACCTAACATAATTAACTAAAGAAATTAAAGTTTTTTTTGGTAATTTTCCATTGCGCGCGCCGCAGAAATTTAACATACTTATAGAATTTTTGCGGGACACGGTACAAAAAGGAAAAGTACAAAATAAAATTTTAATTTCTCCTCATTTTACAGCCTTCAAAAAAGAAATATGTTACCGCGGCGCAAACCCTAGGTCCGTATCTTAATTTTTTTAAATGGCAAGCCTATAGAAATTAAAAATCGTGAAAAAAAGATTAAACATTTAAAAGTTCTTCAAAATGACCACCATGAACTTCTTAGCACTAATAAAGTCGATTTTGGAACTCTGCCAAGAAATAACACCTGCCATTCTCAAAAATGAGTTCCAAAATCGACTTCATTACTGCCAAGAAGTTTATGGTGGTCATTTTGAACAACATTTACAAGAGAAATAAAGGTATTCAAATTTTTTTCACGATTTTGAATTTTTAAAGGTTCGCCATTTAAGAACAAATTAAGATACAGACCTCGGGTTCGCGGTAAAATGTTTCTTTTTTGAAGACCTTTAAAATGAGGTACCACACAGCATAGGGTTGCATTTAAAATTTTTGACCTCAACTCCCTAGCGTCGCCCCTCAAGGCGGTCCAAAAAGTTAAAAACAAAAAAATGCGGTCAAGTGCAAGCTACGCTTGCACAATTAGTCTTCCGTGCCATCAGCCCCCCCCCCCCACTTAACCTATGCAAACCTCGGCCACTAGATCTGCGTCCATCTGCCTCGTCACCCGTCGTCGACGGTACCAACGCTGTATCACATCGCGTATGCGCGAAGCCAAATTAAAAATTTTGAAAAATTTGTGAGAACAAAAGTTGTTTCTTTCTTCAAGAGAAATATTTTTTGATGGAAAACCTTTTCTCTAAAACCAATGGTTTAGCACAGTTATAAGAAAATAAACAATTAAATTGTTTATAACAATTGATCGCGCTGGGATTTTTCAATGCGGATAACTTGCGTTCAATCTACACCTAATTCTTAATGTTCATGATTTTATTACTGCCAATCGACTTCATTACTGCCAAGAAGTTTATGGTGGTCATTTTGAACAACATTTACAAGAGAAATAAAGGTATTTAAATTTTAATTTTTTTTCACGATTTTTAATTTTTAAAGGTTTGCCATTTAAGAACAAATTAAGATACAGACCTCGGGTTCGCGGTAAAATGTTTCTTTTTCGAAGACCTTTCAAATGAGGTACCACACAGCATAGGGTTGCATTTAAAATTTTTCACCTCAATTCCCTAGCGTCGCCCCTCAAGGAGGTTCAAAAAGTTAAAAACAAAAAAATGCGGTCAAGTGCTGGCTACGCTTGCATAATTAATCTTCCGTGCCATCAGCTCCCCCCCCCCCCTAAGCAAACCTCGGCCGCCAGATCTCCGTCCATCTGCCGCGCTGCCCGCCGTCGACGGTACCAACGCTGTATCACACCGTGTATGCGCGAAACCAAATTAACAATTTTGAAAATAATACCTATATATTTTTAAAGATTTTATTTGTAGTGATTTATGCAAATACACTAATAATTAAAAACAGACAAAATTCGGTCAAATGCACGCTATACTTGCACAATTAGTATTCCGTGCCATCAGCCCCCCACTTAACCTGAGCAAATCTTGGCCGCTCTCCGCCCATCTGCCGCGCTACCCGCTACCGACGGCACCAACGCCGTATCACATCGCGTATGCAGGGAGCTAAGTGGGGGAGCGTGTCGAGTGAGCCAAATTAAAAATTTTAAACAACGTGTAACTACAAAAGTTGTTCCTTACTTCGTCAGAAATATTTTTTGTCGAAAAACTTTTTCTGTAAAACCAATGGTTCAGCTGTTATAAGAAAATGAACAATTTAATTGTTTATAATAATTATTGTTCGCGCTAGAATTTTTCAAACCTGATAACTTTAGCTCAATCTACAAATGATTTTTTCAGATTTTTCTGAGCGATTCTTTTGGTCATGAGGGTGGGGGACAGCAATTTTTAAGCGCATCTCCCGAAAATTGTTTACAAAAATGCATAAAAAAGACATCATATATATTGTTGAATTCGTGCTTCAAGGAGCTTTCATTTTACACTCCACACGATGCCCTTGAAAGTTTTTTTTCATTTCCCAATCTCCCCTAGAATCAAAATTCAACTTTTTATACTTCACATCTATGATTGGGCCACCACACTCTATCTCTGTGCTAAATTTCAAATTTTTACGGCGAATAGTTTCAGAGAAAATCGCCTGTGACAGACGGACACCGAAGTTATTCCATTTTGCTAATTTTAGCACGGAACACTAAAAAACATGTTAAAAACTTCTTCATAAAATAAACATGCAGCCTGCAGAAAATTCATGGTAATTTGGTTGCCAGCTGCATTGAGTTAAGACTGGGTTTAAATAATATTCCTAATTCTAATTGAAACGTGGCTTTATAAAGGTGTTCAAACATAAGAAAATTAGACAATATTTATCACAAAAAGAGATATTTATTATAAAAAGAATAGATATCTGGCAATTCATCCAACAAAAAGTACGAAGTATGACAATTCCACAATCTCAGGGGCGGCCACGGTCCCCCTGGCTCACCCCTGCGGGCGCCCATGGCCCCTGGACTCACCTATGTTTACAACTCTTGTTTGTGAAATATAACTAGAAATGTGATTTATTGAGAAAATTCAAGGGCAATTTCTACTTCTTGAATAACAAATATTAGTAGTTAAAAAATCTATGTCCTTTATTTTTTGATCTTCTATATTACTCGTACCTGTATACCAAATTTCATTAATAATGACCAGTTCTGTCGGTCTTCAGATTTAACAAAGTAACATTAATCTAAAATAAATGCTGTGCTTTGCTTTTTACAGTCTGACAACACTGTAAGCATCCCATTTTACCAAAAAACGGTATATACAGAACAAAAGTATGCCAAATTATGAATAATCATGTAGAGTATACAGATGGATGCCAACCTTACCGTCTGCTGTACGGAGGCTAACCAGACCTTTGCACGAAACCCTAATATACAGGGAGTATATTCGTGTATATAGGGTGGACGCTAACTTGTATTATTTTAAGGCGGATGCCATTTTTACCGTCAGGTATATATATATATATATATATATATATATATATATATATATATATATATATATATATATATATATATATATATATATACCGGGTGTCAACGAGATCACTTTCCGGCTGCCATTTCTTTAGTATTTTATCAAACAAGATGAAACTTGGCAGGAGTCATAGTATATATATATATATATATATATATATATATATATATATACAGAGTGTCCCAGGATAGGTGTTACGATAGGACAAATGGGTCAAAAAATTTTGAATTTGAAAATGGCATTTTGGGAAAATGCCCCGCTTGGTCCAAAACTGAGGAATACAAAATTTCACTCGGATTGGTATTATACAGGGCGAGTTATAACTAAAAATATGAAAAATGGCCAAGAGTAAAGTACTCTTATTTGTCCAAATGGAACAAAAGCTTAGTAGAAAAAGTTGTTCAGAAATGTAACTAATATCATAATTTGAAATTACAGCTTTCTAGTCAATATTTTTTTTTTGGTCAAATTTTTTGAAATGTAATAGTACATTTTCCACCACTATCGTATTCGGTTTTTTATTATACTTGGAAACTACGTTTTCTAACATGTAATATGTACATTTACCAGGTATAGCCTAATAATGTATTGTAATACGATATTGGTGGAAAATGTACTATTACATTTCAAAAAATTTGACGAAAATAAAAATATTGACTAGAAAGCTCTAATTTCAAATTATAATATTAGTATTGTTCCATTTGAAAAAATAAGAGTACTTTACTCTTGGCCATTTTTCATATGTTTAGTTATAACTCGCCCTGTATAATACAAATCCGAGTGAAATTTTGTATTCCTCAGTTTTGGACCAAGCGGGGCATGTTCCCAAAATGCTATTTTCAAATTCAAATTTTTTTGACCGATATGTCCTATCGTAACCCCTATCCTGGGACACCCTGTATATATATATATATATATATATATATATATATATATATATATATATATATATATATATATATATATATATATATATATATATATATATATATATATATATAAAAAAATGATTTAGCGTCCGTCATAATATAAAAAGGGGGAAAGATTTTGGCTAATCGGACAAAACCAGTAAGTTCCGTCCTTGCATTAAAGTACGGGGAGTCCAAGACCTTATGGATAACCCCGGGCCGGTAGACAGTTAGCTTTCGTCCTTATTAGGACTCATCAGACTGACTTAACCCTTTGGCACCTTTCCACACATAGAACCCTCGCATATTATGTCGTCCGCTTTGGATAAAGACGGTACACAATACACGTGAGCGCCATCTATGGGAAGTCACTGAAATGCAATAACACATCTTACTAGAGTAAAGCTGCTACTGTAGGCAACCAGTAAAACAATAATACGTACGGAAACATGACCCCCGGTACCCGGTACCGATTTTGAGCATCACTCCAGCTATCCACAATTTTGTGGTTTATACTAAGAGTCGCACACTCAGTCCCACCGAGAGCCGTGCAACTCCGTCTAAAAAGCCATAGAACAAGAATAAGAAAAAATGATTTAGCGTCCGTCATATATAAAAAGGGGGAAAAATTTTGGCTAATCGGACAAAACCAGTAAGTTGCGTTCTTGCATTAAAGTACGGGGAGTCCAAGACCTTATGGATAACCCCGGGCCGGTAGACAGTTAGCTTTCGTCCTTATTAGGACTCATCAGACTGACTTAACCCTTTGGCACCTTTCCACACATAGAACCCTCGCATATTATGTCGTCCGCTTTGGATAAAGACGGTACACAATACACGTGAGCGCCATCTATGGGAAGTCACTGAAATGCAATAACACATCTTACTAGAGTAAAGCTGCTACTGTAGGCAACCAGTAAAACAATAATACGTACGGAAACATGACCCCCGGTACCCGGTACCAATTTTGAGCATCACTCCAGCTATCCACAATTTTGTGGTTTATACTAAGAGTCGCACACTCAGTCCCACCGAGAGCCGTGCAACTCCGTCTAAAAAGCCATAGAACAAGAATAAGAAAAAATGATTTAGCGTCCGTCATATATAAAAAGGGGGAAAAATTTTGGCTAATCGGACAAAACCAGTAAGTTGCGTTCTTGCATTAAAGTACGGGGAGTCCAAGACCTTATGGATAACCCCGGGCCGGTAGACAGTTAGCTTTCGTCCTTATTAGGACTCATCAGACTGACTTAACCCTTTGGCACCTTTCCACACATAGAACCCTCGCATATTATGTCGTCCGCTTTGGATAAAGACGGTACACAATACACGTGAGCGCCATCTATGGGAAGTCACTGAAATGCAATAACACATCTTACTAGAGTAAAGCTGCTACTGTAGGCAACCAGTAAAACAATAATACGTACGGAAACATGACCCCCGGTACCCGGTACCGATTTTGAGCATCACTCCAGCTATCCACAATTTTGTGGTTTATACTAAGAGTCGCACACTCAGTCCCACCGAGAGCCGTGCAACTCCGTCTAAAAAGCCATAGAACAAGAATAAGAAAAAATGATTTAGCGTCCGTCATATATAAAAAGGGGGAAAAATTTTGGCTAATCGGACAAAACCAGTAAGTTGCGTTCTTGCATTAAAGTACGGGGAGTCCAAGACCTTATGGATAACCCCGGGCCGGTAGACAGTTAGCTTTCGTCCTTATTAGGACTCATCAGACTGACTTAACCCTTTGGCACCTTTCCACACATAGAACCCTCGCATATTATGTCGTCCGCTTTGGATAAAGACGGTACACAATACACGTGAGCGCCATCTATGGGAAGTCACTGAAATGCAATAACACATCTTACTAGAGTAAAGCTGCTACTGTAGGCAACCAGTAAAACAATAATACGTACGGAAACATGACCCCCGGTACCCGGTACCGATTTTGAGCATCACTCCAGCTATCCACAATTTTGTGGTTTATACTAAGAGTCGCACACTCAGTCCCACCGAGAGCCGTGCAACTCCGTCTAAAAAGCCATAGAACAAGAATAAAAAAAAATGATTTAGCGTCCGTCATATATAAAAAATTTTTCCCCCTTTTTATATATGACGGACGCTAAATCATTTTTTCTTATTCTTGTTCTATGGCTTTTTAGACGGAGTTGCACGGCTCTCGGTGGGACTGAGTGTGCGACTCTTAGTATAAACCACAAAATTGTGGATAGCTGGAGTGATGCTCAAAATCGGTACCGGGTACCGGGGGTCATGTTTCCGTACGTATTATTGTTTTACTGGTTGCCTACAGTAGCAGCTTTACTCTAGTAAGATGTGTTATTGCATTTCAGTGACTTCCCATAGATGGCGCTCACGTGTATTGTGTACCGTCTTTATCCAAAGCGGACGACATAATATGCGAGGGTTCTATGTGTGGAAAGGTGCCAAAGGGTTAAGTCAGTCTGATGAGTCCTAATAAGGACGAAAGCTAACTGTCTACCGGCCCGGGGTTATCCATAAGGTCTTGGACTCCCCGTACTTTAATGCAAGAACGCAACTTACTGGTTTTGTCCGATTAGCCAAAATTTTTCCCCCTTTTTATATATGACGGACGCTAAATCATTTTTTCTTATTCTTGTTCTATGGCTTTTTAGACGGAGTTGCACGGCTCTCGGTGGGACTGAGTGTGCGACTCTTAGTATAAACCACAAAATTGTGGATAGCTGGAGTGATGCTCAAAATCGGTACCGGGTACCGGGGGTCATGTTTTTGTACGTATTATTGTTTTACTGGTTGCCTACAGTAGCAGCTTTACTCTAGTAAGATGTGTTATTGCATTTCAGTGACTTCCCATAGATGGCGCTCACGTGTATTGTGTACCGTCTTTATCCAAAGCGGACGACATAATATGCGAGGGTTCTATGTGTGGAAAGGTGCCAAAGGGTTAAGTCAGTCTGATGAGTCCTAATAAGGACGAAAGCTAACTGTCTACCGGCCCGGGGTTATCCATAAGGTCTTGGACTCCCCGTACTTTAATGCAAGAACGCAACTTACTGGTTTTGTCCGATTAGCCAAAATTTTTCCCCCCCTTTATATATATATATATATATATATATATATATATATATATATATATATATATATATATATACAGGGTGTTATGGAAATCATTTAACATATTGGAATGGGTGACTCCTGGGATGGTCTACAGACATATCTAATACTTTTTTTTTCTTAAATCGAACATTTTAAAAATTTTCAAAAATACCCTAAAACCAGTCTATATTCGCCGCATCTGGCTGATCGTACACAAGGCGCTTGACGGAAATTTGCGCGCGAAAAACTTTAAACAAATGAATTTGTTGAAACGTTGTCAGACGTATAAATCTTTAAGGAGAATTTATTTTCTGTTTTTAAGCTTAATTTAAGACATTTAAGAATTTTTTTAACCTCTTCCTACGAAGAAACTAAAAAAAAATAGTAAAAAGGCACTGCGAAATCAATCATTTTTGTCAGTAGCCTTAGTTTTAAGTAATATTTGAGACACCCTATATTACGTTATTAATGAAATAAGCGTTATTCTTACTAGCTTAAACTTTCTGCCAAGGAAAAGTTGAAAATCAAAACGAAAATACTAATTCAGCACAACTACATAGTACTTACTTCAAAAGTATAATTAGATCCGCTAAATTACACCGGGAAACGTTACCATAATACGTAAATATTATTAGTGTTTTAAATTAAATTTTAGTTTTCAACCCTATTACGCTACTCACTCAAAGAAACTAGATAAAACTGATCAAAATATTGGTTAAGAACGGATCGACGAAGACCATTTTCTAGGTAGTGAAAAGAAATTACATTATTTAAAACTTTAAACGAAAAAAAAATTAAAACATTCATTGGGTAGCTTGTGTGCTGTTGAAAAACTTAAATATGGCGCATCCTGACATCAAGAAATGATTCTCTGTCCATCTTTCTTCGTCATGATACCGTGTATCACGTCTCTTTGTCACTTCCTGTGTTAGCGTGTTGATGCGGTAGCTGGCGCTGATTTGGCGCGAAAATTTAAAAAACGAAAAATAATTTATAATAATAATTTTAAATCAGTCACCTCGGCAGGACTACGTCGCCTTATTTGGCAACGTTTCTCCATATACTCAGTGTTTAACCTAAAAATCAAAGTATTAAGATTAAATGAGACAGTGTTGCCCAATGGTCTGACTAGGTCATGACTTGATCGCTGATTTAAAAATGGCTTTTGTAAAATAATAGCCATATTTTGGCGTTTACCAAGCAACGCAATTTTGGTAACGTGGTATAGGTCAGTCTCTCTTCAACGATATGGAAATCAAAGAGATAGAAAAATCACCACGTCGTAACCTGGTAAACGCCATATGCCAAATGAGTGATGTGTCAAAATGAATTGAAGGTTGAAGGCAAACATCTGTATTTATTTACGTTAACCTGTATTTGTCGCGTTTTGGTTTATTTACATTTTGCTATGTTTTTTAGCGTATAAAAGTGTTAAAACAATTCGTATTCGTTGGTTAAAACTGTTTGTTGCGATTGTAAGGTGTACTACACGTTTATAAGAAATGTTTACAAGAAAATGCCATTAACCTGTTGTGGAAGTCGCTTCAAAATGAATGAAGATGGGTTGGTTTTTATTCTGTACGTAGAGTCTTAAATAACAAGGTTTTAACCCATTTAAATGAATTATTAGGCAGGCATAGGATGGTTAACTAGTATAATAAGAGACAATCCTAAATTAAGGAAGTTTCCAGTACATCTTTAATAACAGGTAAAACACTTTAAGACACGTTTTCGTTTACATTTAACTGTCTCTCACAGTTTTAAACCTTTATATACCTAGAAACTGTTTTTGTTAAACTTATATAGTCTGTATCAAGACTAGTGAATAAGTATGTATACCAAAAGACAAAAGTACACCAGTTACAATTTTACATTTAATTTTAGAAACACCTACTGCTCTGAAGGATGGGAATCATCCAGATGCAATTATCTTACTATGGGACTATCAAAAGTAAACAAGACGCAGTTAACAGAGGAGAGAGAAACAGAGATTTGAAACGAAATTTTCAGAGGTAAGTAAATTTACGAGTCTGTAACATTAGATTTTGGTGTAATTTATTAGATGGGCAAAGAATGTAAAATATTATTTTTGCATTTTGCATTAGGTTTGTTCCAATTGAAAAGTTCACAGTTCAGAACTGCTTGGAATCCATGCGAGAACTTATTGTTCTAGAATCGACTTGACTAGTGTTGGAACGATTTAGAACTGGTTGAGAATTTTGTTTGTTTATCCAAACCTATAAAATCACAAAAAAATACCTGTTTGAAAATATTGCCGCTTTTATTAATATATTTCAACAAGAAATGGAAGAAAAATTGCTGTGTTCTTCTATTACTAATTTGATTAATAACAAAAATAAAATAAGTGAAGTTAGATAGCACGTTAAACTGATTCAGAATTATCTTGGAACTTTAAGACCGCTTCAGAACTAGCTTGGAACACAATTCACTCGTTCTAGGAACATTGCACTATAAATTCTTACGTTCAGATTCACTAAGAAGGTTTAAGATTTAGTACTGGTTTAAATTAAGATCCTATAGTTGATCAGTTATGTTTTGACACGTTTTTGTCCTGTCATTGTTAATAAGTCGTCATTAAAAACTTGTGAATTATTCTGATATTTTAGCGATTTGCTTGGTTTTCAAATGATTTTCATATTGGAACGAGTTGCTGTAATGAATTTAGTTGTATTATTGTTCAAAGTACGTACTAAAATTGTCCTTTTCTTGACAAATTTGCGAAAAAGCTCAGAAATAAGTTCATAGTATAAAACTTAGCAGCCAGATTCTCCAACGCTAGTCCGGTCTAATTTGACAACCAAAAGTTTTAAACTGACAAGTGTAAGAATAAGACAACTAAGTTTTATAATGTGAATTTATATTCGAGCTTTTTCGCAAATTTAGACAGAAAAGGGCAATTTTAGTACGTACTTTCGACAATAATAGAACTAAGTTCATTACAGCAACTCGTTCCAAGACGAAAATCATTTGGAAACCATGCAAATCGCTGAAATATCAGAACAATTCTTAAGTTTTTAATGACGACTTATTAACAATGTCAGGACAAAAACCTGTTAAAACATAACTGATCAACTATAAGATCTTAATTTAAACCAGTACTAAATTTTAAACCTTCTTAGTCAATCTGAACGTAGATGTCTTGTTCTTACACTTGTCAGTTTAAAACTTTTGGTTGTCAAATTAGACCAGACTAGCATTGGAGAATCTGGCTGTTAATTTTTAAATCGACTTGTAAAGTGACAGTAAAATAGCTTTGCGCAAACTCAGTAAACTTCTGAACTTTTGTTGCAACAAACCTAATATAATACCTGTATTAAATAAAAAACAATATTTTGACAATTATTTTGTCATTCTCAAGTTATTGTTTAGTAATAATTCTATTTTTTATTTACAGCGAAGAAATGTACCTCACATCTGGGAGAGTCTGTCAAAGGGAGGATAGAGAGTGGTGTTACTTTTTGTTTTTTGCATTTAGATTTTTGTGAAGGATAACCCATCTTTATAGAAATTTCACTATGTTGGGTAAAAAACTGTAATAAACGATATTCCTGATTTTTACTTTTTTTGTTCAAAAATTGCATCAGCTCAGTTTTACCAATAAGTTAACTTCCCTTACTTTACTTAACATTTTTGAAAATAAAACATCTAAAGTTTTATGTTGTTTGTTACAAAATAGGAGCTTGAGCTATTGTGTATAGATAAAGGTATTCCTACCTTTTCATGCTTTTTATTAAACTAGATATAATGGCTAGAAACCTTGGTCACTACCTGTGGATGGTGAAATTTCAAAGTTGTATATCTCTGTTCCTACTTACAGGAACCGTACCACATTTGCAGGTTTTAATAGTGAGCCCACTGAGAATGTTCTGGTAAACCCAAGCAAAAATTCAACTTTTTTTCGCAAATTCAAAACGTTTTTTTTTTCTTTACAAAAACATTCCTAGTGGGCTCGCTATTAAAACCAATAAAAATCGGGACCGGTCCTGTATGTAGGAACAGAGATATACAACTTTAAAATTTCACCATATGCCACTGGTCACTACCATCTCTATAGTTGTGCCTTTAAACAAATTAAAACGATTTTGATTTTGTAAAAAATCTCATTATTTCATTGTTATAATTATATTACATAATTATCACTAAAGAAAACATTTTAAAATGTTTTTGGTAAAACTAAATTTTAATAAAATATAGTACATATGTATGTATTAAAAAAAAACAAAGACAAGCAAATCTTTATTAATGCCAAAAAAATACAGTGATGTTATCCTAGAAATGAGCCTTATCCATATATGTAAATTACAATAACATTAAAAGTATTAAAACAATAGTTACACAAGCAACAACTACTAGATTCCACTTTCAGTTTGCCATCAAAGCTTTGCAAATACCATTTAAACTTGGTAGGCAGCAAATGGATCTATAAAAAAAAATTAAAAGTACCTTTGTTCAAAAGTAAATTTTGTTTACTTTTGAGTAAGTTGTTAGTTTTTAGGTTGTATTTCACTATTTGTCTAGACATTTCATGAAAAGTCCAATTACGCTAAACGGCTACATACATATACATCATTTTTAGAATGAAAAATTTTAGCTATAAAAAAGATAATGAAACAAGATATATTTTTAAATTTGTGAGAAATAATGTTTTCAGTGATGTACAGATATCACTGAAAACATTATACAGGAAGTTGGCCCCCCAAATGCAAAATTTATTAAAAATTAATGGAGTTCTGAGTTTCTTATGAAGAGTTCTAGAGTTCTTTTTATTTTTATTAATAGCTCCGTTAAAATCAAAGTAAAAACACTATTTTAAAAATGGGGGGCTAACTTCATGCAGCCCCCCATTGTTGCAAAAGCAAAACTTTCGCCACAGTGCTTAATAGTTATAGAGGAGTTATACAGTTCTTTATGAGTTTTAAACCAGAACTCTTGTTAAACAATATTTCATGGGGGGTCAACTTCACACTTTTTTAACAATCAAAAATATAGGGTGTAAATAAAAAAATACCATTCTAATTCAACAGAACTGTAGAACTGTTGCAGCACTAACGGGAACTCGTGACTTTTAAACAGAACTCTTGTTAAAAAATATTTCATGGGGGCCAACTTCACACTTTCTTAACAGTCAAAAATTTAATTTGTAAACAACTAAATACCATTCCAATTCTACAGAACTGTTGCAGCACTAACGGGAACTCATAAGTTTTAAACCAGAACTCTTGTTAAAAAATATGTCATGGGGGTCAACTTCACACTTTTTTAACAGTCAAGAATTTAAGTTGTATCCATCTATCTAGTCAGTTCTAACAACACGTGAAATTGTAACATTTAGGCACTGTTGCAATAATCAAATACGTTTATAGTAACAAGAGTTCTGGTTCCCGTTAGTGCTGCAATAGTTCTACAGTTCTGTGGAATTACAATGGTATTTTTTTACAACTTAAATTTTTGACTGTTAAAAAGTGTAAAGTTTACAATTTGGCCCCTATGAAAATTTTTTTAACAAGAGTTCTGGTTTAAAACTCATGAGTTCCCGTTAGTGCTGCCATAGTTCAACAGTTCTGCATTTTGTTGTTGAATTTTTTCCTTCCCAAAAAGCACAAAACATGTATTAGAATTTTTTTGGTAAGAGATCTGGCCTCGAAAATCATAAAGAACTGTAGAACTCCTTTAGAACTATTAGGCACTGTGGCGAAACTTATTTTTGCAATGATGGGGGGCTGCGTGAAGGTAGCCCCCCATTTTTAAAACAGGGTTTTTACTTTTATTTTAACAGAAATATTAATAAAAATCAAACAGATCTCTAGAACTATTTACAGGAATCTCAGAACTCCATTAATTTTCTTAAAAAATTTTCATTTGGGGCCAACTTCATAAGATATTTTCTGTGGCATATAAAAGCGGGGTCAGCCCCCCATACTCCAATCCATTATCTTTTCTGGTACTGGGGAATAGTTTGAAGAAGTCAGATGTACTGAATGGCGTCGTTATTTCACAACTAAAAAAAAAACAATAATACAATCAATGCTTCAAGCAACAATTAAGATCATTCAGATTTAATTAGAAAATAAAAAAGGGTTTCAAGAAATTTATAAAAAAACTTTTAGAATACTTAAGAAAGGTGCCTTTTTCTTTGTAGCATGTGAGATTGATCCGCTCTTTACCAAACGTTGTAAAATTATTATTTGTGACAACCCACCACAATATCAAGTCTATGGACTTTGCTCTTGGCATTTTTCAAAAAACCTAGTTACTGGGTGTAGACCCCGGTCAATAGGCTTATTTGAAAACTTTCAAGAGCAAAGGTCCCTTATTTTAGGGGCTAATGCCATCAAATCATGCTTGAAGTTAACTGTTGGTGCATACAATCACGTTGCCAAGTTTGGTAAAGATTGTGTTTGATTGACCCCCCAGTCAATAAGTTTTTATGAAAAATGTCAGGAGCAAAGTACCCCTATTTTAAGGGCCATTGACTTGAAATTATGGTGGGTGGTAAAGCTTGGGACGTACAATAATTTTACAAAGTTTGGGATTGATCTATACCCCTGGTCAATTGATTTTTATTTTGGTCAATAAATTGGACACGTCCCTTAATTTAATTAATGAAAGCGAACTGTTATTGTCTACAATCTACTCTCCCTGGAATGTACTATAATTAGGGTAAAATAACTTACCTTGATATTAAAGCATATTTAAGTTGGATATCTGAAGTATTTCCTAGGCTGCTACTACTTGGTTGACACTTCAGACTAACAATGTGGAGATTGATCTGCAGCTGATGACAAGCCTTGCTGAATAAGCATCTCAATACTGTCAGTTTCTTTAATTGTTGAGGGAACTGCAATAGATAAAAAAGGTTTATGTAGATAAGTCAAGTAATGTTCTCATTATTTATCAAAAATATTATCAAATTCATGTATATTCATGGTCTGTTAAAAATGTTATATAATTGCGACCATGATCATTTAATTCAACAGCATGTGCAACATCTTCTGGTCTCATTTTTTTAAACGAATCATTTTAAAGAGTGTATTCTGCAATGACAGTATAGTGACACTTGGGTAAACAATGCTCTTAACATTACTATGCGATCAAAGGCTAGTCGATAAGATAATGTAACGTTATAATAACTTGTTAATAAAATTGAAAAACTGCAACACTTTCTTTAAAAATTGGTATCTTCTCTTGAAAAGCAGATAATGACGTGAACCAAAAAACATTGTGTTAAGGAAAGGTCACACTTCAAAACACAACATAATGAAGCTAAATTTTACAGCTCAATTTTTCCACAGGGCATTAAGAAATTAAGGGTAAAAAAGTACCTTTTGTTTCTCCCTGTGTAATGATCAAGCAAACAGTATTTTTGGAGAACTAAAATTCAGGCTAATATTCTGAAACACAAGTATACAGTTTGGTAAAAACTTCACCAAAATCGGAAAACAATTTAAAACTTACAGTGCTACCAACCTGACTAAAATTATTTTTGTCCGGAATTTATTGTCGGGGAGTGTATATGTTAGAGTGTCCAGTAACTACAAGTTTGTGAGATACAAAGTGAGGCTTAAAAAATTTCTTTTGGTTTTATTTAAACTGAGTTATTTTTCTAAATAATTAGTAAGTGGTGCAGAATTAAAAAAAAAAGACAAAAATTTCTAAATGAGTATGGAAGTAAGTTGAGTCAAACCTATTTTATAGAAACTGTTAAAACATAGTTATGCTAATCAAATTGGAATTATCATAAATTAAAAAAAAAACTGTAAAATATGATCATAATACAAACGAAAAATAAAAGTATTTTAGTTTACCCATTTCACAGCTAAAAACATTCTCTGATGACAGCATCATTAACTTGATACATTCCTTTTCTCAGAAAGGTTACTGGTAAATTTTGAGATGGAACAGCTCCAAAATTAAGCCTCCTGAGACGCCCCCAGGAGACAAAGTCTTCAGGCAAAAATTGTTCCGAACACACCGTGCTCCTGTCTAATATGCCTCATCTGGGTTCTTTTTAATGGCTAAAAGCCACTGACTCTTCTTGTAGGGACTCCTTGGTACTCTGTACATAAAAGAAAAAGTACTACTACAATGTAAAACATACTAATTCTTACATTGCATTCCTACAACAATCATATACCCATCATTAAATAATTAGTTTAAGGAAAGTTTTAAGGAAAAGAGAATAATAACCTGAACAAATTATTTATAATTATAGATGAAATAAACTTTATTTGAAGTTAGTTTTATACTCAGATGAAATATTTCTGGTTATTAGACTACATTTTATCTCAAGAATGTCGATATCGAAGACATCACCTACGCACTGATTAAAGAAGGTCCAATATGTAATACTCCATTATTTAAGCAAGCCTGCAACCAGCTTGTGAGTTAAATGGTGGTATTAAGTCTATTTTAACATGTTTAACCTTTGATTTTAAGCAATAATACCTGTGAATATACTTGCACAATGTAATTAAAGTGTTTTACTTACCGGTGAAATGTAACATTTTCTCCCGTATTTTTGTCCATCTTAAAACAAATATGCACTATGCACTTGGGCATTGTTCAATAATTAATGTTTTTACACACTTTAATGTTTTTGACCACACAAAGACCTCAAAATGCTATAAAAATCTCGAGAACGACAGAAAAAAAGTAAACAAGGCCGCCATACTGCCTGGCCGATTTGACATTTGACCTTCGTCAAGCAGGGATCCCAAACCGTGATATGAGTGATAACTAGGTACTACGAATTTAAAATCCTCCTTTAAGATGTATTTATTCTTCAGAAAATCTTTGCATAAATGGAATCTGACCTTCTGTGTCCTTATAATGTGATTTTAGACATTTTATATATTTATTCACAATATTAAATAAAAACACTACCTAAATTACTCCCTGAATTTCAGAAACGCCGCCAAGAACGACGTCGACACGACCTTTGGTAACTTGTATTTTTCTTTTCACCGCCAGATGTCCCACGCGGCTTTTATAGTTAGAAAAAATGACACAATGACTCAGCGTTATTTGTCGAGGAAAGAATGTTTTGGATTTCCATAAAGTTTTATCTATAATTATTTATTATTTAGTATAGTGTTGACAGAATAGTTGAAGAAAACTACCATTTCGTTGGCTGTTAGGTGTAGTAAACAGTATATTAACTTTATTAGGTCTTAGTGAAAAAGAAAGTTTCCTGCGAAATTTAAAATCAAAGAAAATAAAATGGTATTGTAAAATTATTAGACAGATGAAGATTCGAATGACTACAGTGGAAGAGGTTTACGAACGCAAAGTTTGTAATTAGGTACCTACATAATTTAAGTTGTGAGAAATTTCGCATAAAAAATAAAGAACGATATAAATAAACCTTTTAATAAAAGCCGAATCTTCTGATAAATATGATTAAAAATAGGTAAATAAAAACAAGTACATGCCAAAGTATTACAATTTTTTTTGTTTTAAGCTAATTTTGAACTAATTTTTTTTGTATATGTACTCATAGGTTTGAACAGCTGTTTTTTGGATTTTTTTGTGTTGTAGTACTTTAACTTTTTGAAATTGAATGTTTTAAAAGAGTTAGTATGATTTCTTACTTTGAAGATAACAAAAATATTATTATTAGTTACATAAGAATAGTCTAGAGAGACTTGACAACGTCTCATGTTAAAACAAAAGAATTTTTTCTGTAACTGACGTTTCTCCTTGTTTTTTATATGGCCATGTATTTTTGAACAGTGGCTCGCAGTCACAAAAAAAATAATTTTCGGGGGCCGATATCTACCTTTTTTGATCATGAAGCGCCATTTATGAATATTTTTATTCAATCTGAATTCATATCAGGAGTTACCCATTCCAATATATTAAATGATTTCCATAACACCCTATATATATATATATATATATATATATATATATATATATATATATATATATATATATATATATATATATATATATATATATATATATACAAAAAGTGAAGAAAATAACGGGGAAAACTGTCCGTAAGGTAGTGCTAGACACGTGTTTCGTGCTTATTAGCACTCATCAGTAGCACATAACCAAGTTATTAGATGAAGAACTTGGAAGTTGGAAAAAGGAAAAAAACACAAAGAGGTTCACAGACCAGGGGCCTGCACGCCCATTCGAGGTTTATCTGTCAGTTGACCCATGGTTTGCGGGCACCAACCCAACATCACCACAGAGGCTGCAATAGCACCTGCGTGAAACCTCTAACCCCAAGGAATAAGAAGGTAAAGAATTAACGACAGGAAAATATACAAAAAGTGAAGAAAATAACGGGGAAAACCGTCTGTAAGGTAGTGCTAGACATGTGTTTCGTGCTTATTAGCACTCATCAGTAGCACATAACCAAGTTATTAGATGAAGAACTTGGAAGTTGGAAAAAGGAAAAAAACACAAAGAGGTTCACAGACCAGGGGCCTGCACGCCCATTCGAGGTTTATCTGTCAGGTGACCCATGGTTTGCGGGCACCAACCCAACATCACCACAGAGGAGGCAATAGCACCTGCGTGAAACCTCTAACCCCAATAACGACAGGAAAATATACAAAAAGTGAAGAAAATAACGGGGAAAACTGTCTGTAAGGTAGTGCTAGACACGTGTTTCGTGCTTATTAGCACTCATCAGTAGCACATAACCAAGTTTTTTTTTCTTTTTCCAACTTCCAAGTTCTTCATCTAATAACTTGGTTATGTGCTACTGATGAGTGCTAATAAGCACGAAACACGTGTCTAGCACTACCTTACAGACAGTTTTCCCCATTATTTTCTTCACTTTTTGTATATTTTCCTGTCGTTATTGGGGTTAGAGATTTCACGCAGGTGGTATTGCAGCCTCTGTGGTGATGTTGGGTTGGTGCCCGCAAACCATGGGTCACCTGACAGATAAACCTCGAATGGGCGTGCAGGCCCCTGGTCTGTGAACCTCTTTGTGTTTTTTTCCTTTTTCCAACTTCCAAGTTCTTCATTTAATAACTTGGTTATTTGCTACTGATGACTGCTAATAAGCACGAAACACGTGTCTAGCACTACCTTACAGACAGTTTTCCTCGTTATTTTCTTCACTTTTTGTATATTTTCCTGTCGTTATTGGGGTTAGAGGTTTCATGCAGGTGCTATTGCAGCCTCTGTGGTGATGTTGGGTTGGTGCCCGCTAACCATGGGTCACCTGACAGATAAACCTCGAATGGGCGTGCATGCCCCTGGTCTGTGAACCTCCTAGTGTTTTTTTCCTTTTTCCACTTCAAAGTTCTACATCTAATAACTTGGTTATGTGCTACTGATGAGTGCTAATAAGCTCGAAACACGTGTCCAGCACTACCTTACAGACAGTTTCCCCGTTATTTTCTTCACTTTTTGTATATTTTCCTGTCGTTATTGGGGTTAGAGGTTTCACGCAGGTGCTATTGCAGCCTCTGTGGTGATGTTGGGTAGGTGCCCGCAAACCATGGGTCACCTGACAGATAAACCTCGAATGGGCGTGCAGGCCCCTGGTCTGTGAACCTCTTTGTGTTTTTCCTTTTTCCAACTTCCCAAGTTCTTCATCTAATAGCTTGGTTATGTGCTACTGATGAGTGCTAATAAGCACGAAACACGTGTCTAGCACTACCTTACAGACAGTTTTCCCCGATATTTTCTTCACTTTTTGTATATTTTCCTGTCGTTAATTCTTTACCTTATATATATATATATATATATATATATATATATATATATATATATAATATATATATATATATATATATACATATATATATATATATATATATATATATATATATATATATAATATATATATATATATAAGGTAAGGGTAAAGAAATAGCGACAGTACCAGTTATGAAAGCGAGGGAAATATTGGGGAAGCTGTCTGTAAGGTAGTGCTAGACACGTGTTTCGTGCTTATTAGCACTCGTCAGTAGCACATAACCAAGTTAATAGGTGGGGAAACTTGGAAGTTAAGAAAAAAAAAAGAAGAAAAAAAGAAAAACACAAAGAGTTCACAGACCAGGGACCTGCCAACTCATTTGTGGTATTTTGTCAGGAGACCCAGAGTTTTCTGGGCAACAGCCAACATCACCACGGAGGTTGCAATAGCCCCTGCGTGATACCTCTAACCCCATGAAAAAAGAAAAAGGTAAAGAAATAGCGACAGTACCAGTTATGAAAGCGAGGGAAAATATTGGGGAAGCTGTCTGTAAGGTAGTGCTAGACACGTGTTTCGTGCTTATTAGCACTCGTCAGTAGCACATAACCAAGTTAATAGGTGGGAAACTTGGAAGTTAAGAAAAAAAAAGAAGAAAAAAAGAAAAACACAAAGAGTTCACAGACCAGGGACCTGCCAACTCATTTGTGGTATTTTGTCAGGAGACCCAGAGTTTTCTGGGCAACAGCCAACATCACCACGGAGGTTGCAATAGCCCCTGCGTGATACCTCTAACCCCATGAAAAAAGAAAAGGTAAAGAAATAGCGACAGTACCAGTTATGAAAGCGAGGGAAATATGGGGAAGCTGTCTGTAAGGTAGTGCTAGACACGTGTTTCGTGCTTATTAGCACTCGTCAGTAGCACATAACCAAGTTAATAGGTGGGAAACTTGGAAGTTAAGAAAAAAAAAGAAGAAAAAAAGAAAAACACAAAGAGTTCACAGACCAGGGACCTGCCAACTCATTTGTGGTATTTTGTCAGGAGACCCAGAGTTTTCTGGGCAACAGCCAACATCACCACGGAGTTGCAATAGCCCCTGCGTGATACCTCTAACCCCATGAAAAAAGAAAAGGTAAAGAAATAGCGACAGTACCAGTATGAAAGCGAGGGAAATATTGGGGAAGCTGTCTGTAAGGTAGTGCT
Source organism: Philopedon plagiatum (assembly GCA_963971165.1). Lineage (NCBI taxonomy): Eukaryota > Metazoa > Arthropoda > Insecta > Coleoptera > Curculionidae > Philopedon > Philopedon plagiatum. The sequence goes on from OZ020194.1 coordinate 36,842,769, forward strand.
AGACACGTGTTTCGTGCTTATTAGCACTCGTCAGTAGCACATAACCAAGTTAATAGGTGGGAAACTTGGAAGTTAAGAAAAAAAAAAGAAGAAAAAAAGAAAAACACAAAGAGTTCACAGACCAGGACCTGCCAACTCATTTGTGGTATTTTGTCAGGAGACCCAGAGTTTTCTGGGCAACAGCCAACATCACCACGGAGGTTGCAATAGCCCCTGCGTGATACCTCTAACCCCATGAAAAAAGAAAAGGTAAAGAAATAGCGACAGTACCAGTTATGAAAGCGAGGGAAATATTGGGGAAGCTGTCTGTAAGGTAGTGCTAGACACGTGTTTCGTGCTTATTAGCACTCGTCAGTAGCACATACCGAGTTAATAGGTGGGAAACTTGGAAGTTAAGAAAAAAAAAGAAGAAAAAAGAAAAACACAAAGAGTTCACAGACCAGGGACCTGCCAACTCATTTGTGGTATTTTGTCAGGAGACCCAGAGTTTTCTGGGCAACAGCCAACATCACCACGGAGGTTGCAATAGCCCCTGCGTGATACCTCTAACCCCATGAAAAAAGAAAAGGTAAAGAAATAGCGCAAATATTGCAACCTCCGTGGTGATGTTGGCTGTTGCCCAGAAAACTCTGGGTCTCCTGACAAAATACCACAAATGAGTTGGCAGGTCCCTGGTCTGTGAACTCTTTGTGTTTTTCATTTTTTCTTCTTTTTTTTTCTTAACTTCCAAGTTTCCACCTATTAACTTGGTTATGTGCTACTGACGAGTGCTAATAAGCACGAAACACGTGTCTAGCACTACCTTACAGACAGCTTCCCCAATATTTCCCTCGCTTTCATAACTGGTACTGTCGCTATTTCTTTACCTTTTCTTTTTTCATGGGGTTAGAGGTATCACGCAGGGGCTATTGCAACCTCCGTGGTGATGTTGGCTGTTGCCCAGAAAACTCTGGGTCTCCTGACAAAATACCACAAATGAGTTGGCAGGTCCCTGGTCTGTGAACTCTTTGTGTTTTTCTTTTTTTCTTCTTTTTTTTTCTTAACTTCCAAGTTTCCCACCTATTAACTTGGTTATGTGCTACTGACGAGTGCTAATAAGCACGAAACACGTGTCTAGCACTACTTTACAGACAGCTTCCCCAATATTTCCCTCGCTTTCATAACTGGTACTGTCGCTATTTCTTTACCTTTTCTTTTTTCATGGGGTTAGAGGTATCACGCAGGGGCTATTGCAACCTCCGTGGTGATGATGGCTGTTGCCCAGAAAACTCTGGGTCTCCTGACAAAATACCACAAATGAGTTGGCAGGTCCCTGGTCTGTGAACTCTTTGTGTTTTTCTTTTTTTCTTCTTTTTTTTTCTTAACTTCCAAGTTTCCCACCTATTAACTTGGTTATGTGCTACTGACGAGTGCTAATAAGCACGAAACACGTGTCTAGCACTACCTTACAGACAGCTTCCCCAATATTTCCCTCGCTTTCATAACTGGTACTGTCGCTATTTCTTTACCTTTTCTTTTTTCATGGGGTTAGAGGTATCACGCAGGGGCTATTGCAACCTCCGTGGTGATGTTGGCTGTTGCCCAGAAAACTCTGGGTCTCCTGACAAAATACCACAAATGAGTTGGCAGGTCCCTGGTCTGTGAACTCTTTGTGTTTTTCTTTTTTTCTTCTTTTTTTTTCTTAACTTCCAAGTTTCCCACCTATTAACTTGGTTATGTGCTACTGACGAGTGCTAATAAGCACGAAACACGTGTCTAGCACTACCTTACAGACAGCTTCCCCAATATTTCCCTCGCTTTCATAACTGGTACTGTCGCTATTTCTTTACCTTTTCTTTTTTCATGGGGTTAGAGGTATCACGCAGGGGCTATTGCAACCTCCGTGGTGATGTTGGCTGTTGCCCAGAAAACTCTGGGTCTCCTGACAAAATACCACAAATGAGTTGGCAGGTCCCTGGTCTGTGAACTCTTTGTGTTTTTCTTTTTTTCTTCTTTTTTTTCTTAACTTCCAAGTTTCCCACCTATTAACTTGGTTATGTGCTACTGACGAGTGCTAATAAGCACGAAACACGTGTCTAGCACTACCTTACAGACAGCTTCCCCAATATTTCCCTCGCTTTCATAACTGGTACTGTCGCTATTTCTTTACCTTTCTTTTTTCATGGGGTTAGAGGTATCACGCAGGGGCTATTGCAACCTCCGTGGTGATGTTGGCTGTTGCCCAGAAAACTCTGGGTCTCCTGACAAAATACCACAAATGAGTTGGCAGGTCCCTGGTCTGTGAACTCTTTGTGTTTTTCTTTTTTTCTTCTTTTTTTTCCTTAACTTCCAAGTTTCCCACCTATTAACTTGGTTATGTGCTACTGACGAGTGCTAATAAGCACGAAACACGTGTCTAGCACTACCTTACAGACAGCTTCCCCAATATTTCCCTCGCTTTCATAACTGGTACTGTCGCTATTTCTTTACCTTTTCTTTTTTCATGGGGTTAGAGGTATCACGCAGGGGCTATTGCAACCTCCGTGGTGATGTTGGCTGTTGCCCAGAAAACTCTGGGTCTCCTGACAAAATACCACAAATGAGTTGGCAGGTCCCTGGTCTGTGAACTCTTTGTGTTTTTCTTTTTTTCTTCTTTTTTTTTCTTAACTTCCAAGTTTCCCACCTATTAACTTGGTTATGTGCTACTGACGAGTGCTAATAAGCACGAAACACGTGTCTAGCACTACCTTACAGACAGCTTCCCCAATATTTCCCTCGCTTTCATAACTGGTACTGTCGCTATTTCTTTACCTTTTCTTTTTTCATGGGGTTAGAGGTATCACGCAGGGGCTATTGCAACCTCCGTGGTGATGTTGGCTGTTGCCCAGAAAACTCTGGGTCTCCTGACAAAATACCACAAATGAGTTGGCAGGTCCCTGGTCTGTGAACTCTTTGTGTTTTTCTTTTTTTCTTCTTTTTTTTTCTTAACTTCCAAGTTTCCCACCTATTAACTTGGTTATGTGCTACTGACGAGTGCTAATAAGCACGAAACACGTGTCTAGCACTACCTTACAGACAGCTTCCCCAATATTTCCCTCGCTTTCATAACTGGTACTGTCGCTATTTCTTTACCTTTTCTTTTTTCATGGGGTTAGAGGTATCACGCAGGGGCTATTGCAACCTCCGTGGTGATGTTGGCTGTTGCCCAGAAAACTCTGGGTCTCCTGACAAAATACCACAAATGAGTTGGCAGGTCCCTGGTCTGTGAACTCTTTGTGTTTTTCTTTTTTTCTTCTTTTTTTTCTTAACTTCCAAGTTTCCCACCTATTAACTTGGTTATGTGCTACTGACGAGTGCTAATAAGCACGAAACACGTGTCTAGCACTACCTTACAGACAGCTTCCCCAATATTTCCCTCGCTTTCATAACTGGTACTGTCGCTATTTCTTTACCTTTTCTTTTTTCATGGGGTTAGAGGTATCACGCAGGGGCTATTGCAACCTCCGTGGTGATGTTGGCTGTTGCCCAGAAAATTCTGGGTCTCCTGACAAAATACCACAAATGAGTTGGCAGGTCCCTGGTCTGTGAACTCTTTGTGTTTTTCTTTTTTTCTTCTTTTTTTTTCTTAACTTCCAAGTTTCCCACCTATTAACTTGGTTATGTGCTACTGACGAGTGCTAATAAGCACGAAACACGTGTCTAGCACTACCTTACAGACAGCTTCCCCAATATTTCCCTCGCTTTCATAACTGGTACTGTCGCTATTTCTTTACCTTTTCTTTTTTCATGGGGTTAGAGGTATCACGCAGGGGCTATTGCAACCTCCGTGGTGATGTTGGCTGTTGCCCAGAAAACTCTGGGTCTCCTGACAAAATACCACAAATGAGTTGGCAGGTCCCTGGTCTGTGAACTCTTTGTGTTTTTCTTTTTTTCTTCTTTTTTTTTCTTAACTTCCAAGTTTCCCACCTATTAACTTGGTTATGTGCTACTGACGAGTGCTAATAAGCACGAAACACGTGTCTAGCACTACCTTACAGACATCTTCCCCAATATTTCCCTCGCTTTCATAACTGGTACTGTCGCTATTTCTTTACCTTTTCTTTTTTCATGGGGTTAGAGGTATCACGCAGGGGCTATTGCAACCTCCGTGGTGATGTTGGCTGTTGCCCAGAAAACTCTGGGTCTCCTGACAAAATACCACAAATGAGTTGGCAGGTCCCTGGTCTGTGAACTCTTTGTGTTTTTCTTTTTTTCTTCTTTTTTTTTCTTAACTTCCAAGTTTCCCACCTATTAACTTGGTTATGTGCTACTGACGAGTGCTAATAAGCACGAAACACGTGTCTAGCACTACCTTACAGACAGCTTCCCCAATATTTCCCTCGCTTTCATAACTGGTACTGTCGCTATTTCTTTACCTTTTCTTTTTTCATGGGGTTAGAGGTATCACGCAGGGGCTATTGCAACCTCCGTGGTGATGTTGGCTGTTGCCCAGAAAACTCTGGGTCTCCTGACAAAATACCACGAATGAGTTGGCAGGTCCCTGGTCTGTGAACTCTTTGTGTTTTTCTTTTTTTCTTCTTTTTTTTTCTTAACTTCCAAGTTTCCCACCTATTAACTTGGTTATGTGCTACTGACGAGTGCTAATAAGCACGAAACACGTGTCTAGCACTACCTTACAGACAGCTTCCCCAATATTTCCCTCGCTTTCATAACTGGTACTGTCGCTATTTCTTTACCTTTTCTTTTTTCATGGGGTTAGAGGTATCACGCAGGGGCTATTGCAACCTCCGTGGTGATGTTGGCTGTTGCCCAGAAAACTCTGGGTCTCCTGACAAAATACCACAAATGAGTTGGCAGGTCCCTGGTCTGTGAACTCTTTGTGTTTTTCTTTTTTTCTTCTTTTTTTTTCTTAACTTCCAAGTTTCCCACCTATTAACTTGGTTATGTGCTACTGACGAGTGCTAATAAGCACGAAACACGTGTCTAGCACTACCTTACAGACAGCTTCCCCAATATTTCCCTCGCTTTCATAACTGGTACTGTCGCTATTTCTTTACCTTTTCTTTTTTCATGGGGTTAGAGGTATCACGCAGGGGCTATTGCAACCTCCGTGGTGATGTTGGCTGTTGCCCAGAAAACTCTGGGTCTCCTGACAAAATACCACAAATGAGTTGGCAGGTCCCTGATCTGTGAACTCTTTGTGTTTTTCTTTTTTTCTTCTTTTTTTTTCTTAACTTCCAAGTTTCCCACCTATTAACTTGGTTATGTGCTACTGACGAGTGCTAATAAGCACGAAACACGTGTCTAGCACTACCTTACAGACAGCTTCCCCAATATTTCCCTCGCTTTCATAACTGGTACTGTCGCTATTTCTTTACCTTTTCTTTTTTCATGGGGTTAGAGGTATCACGCAGGGGCTATTGCAACCTCCGTGGTGATGTTGGCTGTTGCCCAGAAAACTCTGGGTCTCCTGACAAAATACCACAAATGAGTTGGCAGGTCCCTGGTCTGTGAACTCTTTGTGTTTTTCTTTTTTTCTTCTTTTTTTTTCTTAACTTCCAAGTTTCCCACCTATTAACTTGGTTATGTGCTACTGACGAGTGCTAATAAGCACGAAACACGTGTCTAGCACTACCTTACAGACAGCTTCCCCAATATTTCCCTCGCTTTCATAACTGGTACTGTCGCTATTTCTTTACCTTTTCTTTTTTCATGGGGTTAGAGGTATCACGCAGGGGCTATTGCAACCTCCGTGGTGATGTTGGCTGTTGCCCAGAAAACTCTGGGTCTCCTGACAAAATACCACAAATGAGTTGGCAGGTCCCTGGTCTGTGAACTCTTTGTGTTTTTCTTTTTTTCTTCTTTTTTTTTCTTAACTTCCAAGTTTCCCACCTATTAACTTGGTTATGTGCTACTGACGAGTGCTAATAAGCACGAAACACGTGTCTAGCACTACCTTACAGACAGCTTCCCCAATATTTCCCTCGCTTTCATAACTGGTACTGTCGCTATTTCTTTACCTTTTCTTTTTTCATGGGGTTAGAGGTATCACGCAGGGGCTATTGCAACCTCCGTGGTGATGTTGGCTGTTGCCCAGAAAACTCTGGGTCTCCTGACAAAATACCACAAATGAGTTGGCAGGTCCCTGGTCTGTGAACTCTTTGTGTTTTTCTTTTTTTCTTCTTTTTTTTTCTTAACTTCCAAGTTTCCCACCTATTAACTTGGTTATGTGCTACTGACGAGTGCTAATAAGCACGAAACACGTGTCTAGCACTACCTTACAGACAGCTTCCCCAATATTTCCCTCGCTTTCATAACTGGTACTGTCGCTATTTCTTTACCTTTTCTTTTTTCATGGGGTTAGAGGTATCACGCAGGGGCTATTGCAACCTCCGTGGTGATGTTGGCTGTTGCCCAGAAAACTCTGGGTCTCCTGACAAAATACCACAAATGAGTTGGCAGGTCCCTGGTCTGTGAACTCTTTGTGTTTTTCTTTTTTTCTTCTTTTTTTTTCTTAACTTCCAAGTTTCCCACCTATTAACTTGGTTATGTGCTACTGACGAGTGCTAATAAGCACGAAACACGTGTCTAGCACTACCTTACAGACAGCTTCCCCAATATTTCCCTCGCTTTCATAACTGGTACTGTCGCTATTTCTTTACCTTTTCTTTTTTCATGGGGTTAGAGGTATCACGCAGGGGCTATTGCAACCTCCGTGGTGATGTTGGCTGTTGCCCAGAAAACTCTGGGTCTCCTGACAAAATACCACAAATGAGTTGGCAGGTCCCTGGTCTGTGAACTCTTTGTGTTTTTCTTTTTTTCTTCTTTTTTTTTCTTAACTTCCAAGTTTCCCACCTATTAACTTGGTTATGTGCTACTGACGAGTGCTAATAAGCACGAAACACGTGTCTAGCACTACCTTACAGACAGCTTCCCCAATATTTCCCTCGCTTTCATAACTGGTACTGTCGCTATTTCTTTACCTTTTCTTTTTTCATGGGGTTAGAGGTATCACGCAGGGGCTATTGCAACCTCCGTGGTGATGTTGGCTGTTGCCCAGAAAACTCTGGGTCTCCTGACAAAATACCACAAATGAGTTGGCAGGTCCCTGGTCTGTGAACTCTTTGTGTTTTTCTTTTTTTCTTCTTTTTTTTTCTTAACTTCCAAGTTTCCCACCTATTAACTTGGTTATGTGCTACTGACGAGTGCTAATAAGCACGAAACACGTGTCTAGCACTACCTTACAGACAGCTTCCCCAATATTTCCCTCGCTTTTATATATATATATATATATATATATATATATATATATATATATATATATATATATATATATATATATATATATATATATATATATATATATATAGGGTGTTTCATTAAGGGTTTGTTCAGGAATTGTTACTCCAGGAGCTTTGGAAAAAAAATCCTAAGAAGGAAAGCGGCCAAGAGAAATTGCTGGAAATAATTTTTAAGTTCCTAACTCTGCCGCTAGGGGGCGTAATTTCTGTGGTCATGTAAGAAAAGACATTTTTCTGGAAATTATCCCTATAAAAGCTATCAAGAAAATATTACACTGATAATTCTACTAGAATTCTACATCTTTTTGGTTTAACACTTTTTGCTGTAAGATGTAAAATTAGGGCGGAAGGGGAGGGGGAAAGTCTACTGATAAAAGTGTCCATAACTTTGGTTTGACTCAACCGAATTTGATGAACTTGGTCTCGTTTAAGAAAGGAAGGCTTGCTAATTTAAACAAAATAATGGCTGTGTTACATTGATTTTCGCGGCACTCGCTAGAGGGCGTTATTTGAGAAACTCTTTGTTTTTCCAATTTTTCTCCAAAATTTTAAATAGAATGACATAGTTATTATATCATAATCGAAAAGTAGAATAAATTTGCATGAGAAAATGTAAAAAATTCGATTCGATATCTTCATTAGTTTCGGAGTTATAGCCAAAAGAATAATTAATATCATGTTAATTGAAAAAAGCAATTGTTTTTATAGGTCCGTGGTCAAGCGTGCCATGGAAAATAAAAAAAAAAATTTTAAACTTTTTATTAAGTGTGTTTTTCTCTTTTTATTTAATTTTTAAACTGATTTTATTATTTCACACTCATGATTGTTATTTATTGTTTTGTTTACCTTCCTTCAGGCTTAGGACTGGTCCAAACCATGCGAAACGCAAGATTTGAAGCGTGTTGAAAGGCCAACGGGAAAAAACAACAATAAAAACCACAACCACCTTCACGTTCTTTATCAAGCCATAGAAATCTTGTTAAAAACAAACAACAAACAAATACTTTATAAATATTCAAAATGACCACCATTTTCCAAAATGCAAGTGTTACATTTTTCTCTAGTGCTGGAAACGGCAGTTTCAATTTCAGCTCGTGAAATCGTAGTTATGGCATTTTGAATTCTCTCCTCAATCATATTCTCCCGTGTGGTTGGTCGTGTTTGATAAACAATCTCTGTTAGTCTTCCCCACAAGTAGAAATCTAGCACGGTTAAATCGGGGGATCTAGGTGGCCACGGAAACAAACTACCCCTTCCAATCCAACGATTTGGGTAACTAGCATCTCAAAAGTCACGGACTCTTCCAGAAAAGTGGGACGGGCATACATCATGTTGATACCATAGGGATCTTCTTATATCAAGAGGCACATCTTCTAAAAGGATAGGCAGGGTATTTCGTAAAAAGTTTAAGTATGAGTCGCCATTTAGGGGGCCATGAAAGAAAAACGGTCCGATAATTCTGTTTCCTAAAATTCCGCACCACACGTTGACACTCCACCTGTTTTGGTGATCAACTTCCCGCATCCAATGAGGATTTGTTTCTGACCAGTAGTGCATATTGTGCAAATTGACTCTACCACAACTAGTAAAAGTTGCTTCATCTGTCCATAAAATCAAGGAGAGGAACTGGCAATTTCCGTTGCACATACCTCTTAACCAATAACAATAATCCCGCCGCCTGTCAAAATCAGTATCTGAAAGGGCCTGGTGTAAAACTACATGATAGGGATGCAGCTTAAAATCCTTTAAAATTCGGAACACTGTAGTGCAACTTATACCTAAGTCTAAAGAAATGTTTCTGATACTCAAGTGCGGATCCAGTTGCACGTACGCGAGAACGTTTATAATATTGTCTTCATTCCTTACTGAACGTCTCCTGATGGGCCCTGGAATGGGACGTACACTACTCGTTGTTCTAAGACGTATTGCCAACCGCCGAAACACATTTCTACTATGGGGTCTTCGCTCAGAATACCTGACAGCATATTCACGTTCCGCAAGAGGAGCATTTTCAAAACACTGAAAATATACGGCAATCATATCGTAAGCCTCGGCGTTGGTATATGCCATTTTTGAAAGATGCAGCACAAAAGTTGAATAACGATGAACTCAAAATTCACAGAAAATCCAAGATAAAATCTTGAGAGATACTTAAAGATTGATTATAGTGACATTTCAATTTGTTTGTTTCCCTGACAACCTGCCGATTTTGTTTCATGGCTTACTAGGTAATTTTTTAATAATACGTCAGGTTAGTAAATTAAAGGCAATAGTAATGGAGTAAAAAGTGAAAAAAAAAACACTTAATAAAAAGTTTAAATTTTTTTTATTCTCCATGGCACGCTTGACCAGGGACCTATAAAAACAATTGCTTTTTTCAATTAACATGATATTAATTATTCTTTTGGCTATAACTCCGAAACTAATGAAGATATCGAATCGAATTTTTTTACATTTTCTCTTGCAAATTTATTCTACTTTTCGATTATGATATAATAATTATGTTATTCCATTTAAAATTTTGGAGAAAAATTGGAAAAACAAAGAGTTTCTCAAATAACGCCCTCTAGCGAGTGCCGCGAAAATCAATGTAACACAGCCATTATTTTGTTTAAATTAGCAAGCCTTCCTTTCTTAAACGAGACCAAGTTCATCAAATTCGGTTGAGTCAAACCAAAGTTATGGACACTTTTATCAATAGACTTTCCCCCTCCTCTTCCGCCCTAATTTTACATCTTACAGCAAAAAGTGTTAAGCCAAAAAGATGTAGAATTCTAGTAGAATTATCAGTGTAATATTTTTTTGATAGCTTTTACAGGGATAATTTCCAGAAAAATGTCTTTTTTTACATGACCACAGCAATTACGCCCCCTAGCGGCAGAGTTAGGAACTTATTATTTCCAGCAATTTCTCTTGGCCGCTTTCCTTCTTAGGATTTTTTTTCCAAAGCTCCTGGAGTATCAATTCCTGAGATATGGTACCTCATCACCCTTAATGAAACACCCTATATATATATATATATATATATATATATATATATATATATATATATATATATATATATATATATATATACAGGGTGTTATGGAAATCATTTAATATATTGGAATGGGTAACTCCTGATATGAATTCAGATTGAATAAAAATATTCATAAATGGCGCTTCATGATCAAAAAAGGTAGATATCGGGCCTTGAAAATTATTTTTTTTGTGACTGCGAGCCACTGTTCAAAAATACATGGCCATATAAAAAACAAGGAGAAACGTCAGTTACAGAAAAAATTCTTTTGTTTTAACATGAGACGTTGTCAAGTCTCTCTAGACTATTCTTATGTAACTAATAATAATATTTTTGTTATCTTCAAAGTAAGAAATCATACTAACTCTTTTAAAACATTCAATTTCAAAAAGTTAAAGTACTACAACACAAAAAAATCCAAAAAACAGCTGTTCAAACCTATGAGTACATATACAAAAAAAATTAGTTCAAAATTAGCTTAAAACAAAAAAAATTGTAATACTTTGGCATGTACTTGTTTTTATTTACCTATTTTTAATCATATTTATCAGAAGATTCGGCTTTTATTAAAAGGTTTATTTATATCGTTCTTTATTTTTTATGCGAAATTTCTCACAACTTAAATTATGTAGGTACCTAATTACAAACTTTGCGTTCGTAAACCTCTTCCACTGTAGTCATTCGAATCTTCATCTGTCTAATAATTTTACAATACCATTTACTACACCTAACAGCCAACGAAATGGTAGTTTTCTTCAACTATTCTGTCAACACTATACGCGCGTACGATATATTTTTGATAATAACGGCACTGGTGAAGAGCTAGACACTTTTTTTTACTAAATAATAAATAATTATAGATAAAACTTTATGGAAATCCAAAACATTCTTTCCTCGACAAATAACGCTGAGTCATTGTGTCATTTTTCTACCTATAAAAGCCGCGTGGGACATCTGGCGGTGAAAAGAAAAATACAAGTTACCAAAGGTCGTGTCGACGTCGTTCTTGGCGGCGTTTTTGAAATTCAGGGAGTAATTTAGGTAGTGTTTTTATTTAATATTGTGAATAAATATATAAAATGTCTAAAATCACATTATAAGGACACAGAAGGTCAGATTCCATTTATGCAAAGATTTTCTGAAGAATAAATACATCTTAAAGGAGGATTTTAAATTCGTAGTACCTAGTTATCACTCATATCACTGTTTTGGCATCCCTGCTTGACGAAGGTCAAATGTCAAATCGGCCAGGCAGTATGGCGGCCTTGTTTACTTTTTTTCTGCCGTTCTCGAGATTTTTATAGCATTTTTGTCTTTTTTTTTTAATTCTGCACCACTTACTAATTATTTAGAAAAATAACTCAGTTCAAATAAAACCAAAAGAAATTTTTTAAGCCTCACTTTGTATCTCACAAACTTGTAGTTACTGGACACTCTAACATATACACTCCCCGACAATAAATTCCGGACAAAGATAATTTTAGTCAGGTTGATAGCACTGTAAGTTTTAAATTGTTTTCCGATTTTGGTGAAGTTTTTACCAAACTGTATACTTGTGTTTCAGAATATTAGCCTGAATTTTAGTTCTCCAAAAATACTGTTGGCTTGATCATTACACAGGGAGAAACAAAAGGTACTTTTTTACCCTTAATTTCTTAATGCCTTGTGGAAAAATTGAGCTGTAAAATTTAGCTTCATTATGTTGTGTTTTGAAGTGTGACCTTTTCTTAACACAATGTTTTTTGGTTCACGTCATTATCTGCTTTTCAAGAGAAGATACCAATTTTTAAAGAAAGTGTTGCAGTTTTTCAATTTTATTAACAAGTTATTATAACGTTACATTATCTTATCGACTAGCCTTTGATCGCATAGTAATGTTAAGAGCATTGTTTACCCAAGTGTCACTATACTGTCATTGCAGAATACACTCATTAAAATGATTCGTTTAAAAAAATGAGACCAGAAGATGTTGCACATGCTGTTGAATTAAATGATCATGGTCGCAATTATATAACATTTTTAACAGACCATGAATATACATGAATTTGATAATATTTTTGATAAATAATGAGAGCATTACTTGACTTATCTACATAAACCTTTTTTATCTATTGCAGTTCCCTCAACAATTAAAGAAACCGACAGTATTGAGATGCTTATTCAGCAAGGCTTGTCATCAGCTGCAGATCAATCTCCACATTGTTAGTCTGAAGTGTCAACAAAGTAGTAGCAGCCTAGGAAATACTTCAGATATCCAACTTAAATATGCTTTAATATCAAGGTAAGTTATTTTACCCTAATTATAGTACATTCCAGGGAGAGTAGATTGTAGACAATAACAGTTCGCTTTCATTAATTAAATTAAGGGACGTGTCTAATTTATTGACCTAAATAAAAATCAATTGACCAGGGGTATAGATTAAGCTAACCAATCCCAAACTTTGTAAAATTATTGTACGTCCCAAGCTTTACCACCTACCATAATTTCAAGTCAATGGCCCTGACATTTTTCATAAAAATTTATTGACTGGGGGGTCAATCAAACACAATCTTTACCAAACTTGGCAACGTGATTGTATGCACCAACAGTTAACTTCAAGCATGATTTGATGGCATTAGCCCCTAAAATAAGGGACCCTTGCTCTTGAAAGTTTTCAAATAAGCCTATTGACCGGGGTCTACACCCAGTAAAAATGCCAAGAGCAAAGTCCATAGACTTGATATTGTGGTGGGTTGTCACAAATAATAATTTTACAACGTTTGGTAAAGATCGGATCAATCTCATGCTACAAAGAAAAAGGCACCTTTCTTAAGTATTCTTAAAGTTTTTTTATAAATTTCTTGAAACCCTTTTTTTATTTTCTAATTAAATCTGAATGATCTTAATTGTTGCTTGAAGCATTGATTGTATTATTGTTTTTTTTTAGTTGTGAAATAACGACGCCATTCAGTACATCTGACTTCTTCAAACTATTCCCCAGTACCAGAAAAGATAATGGATTGGAGTATGGGGGGCTGACCCCGCTTTTATATGCCACAGAAAATATCTTATGAAGTTGGCCCCAAATGAAAATTTTTTAAGAAAATTAATGGAGTTCTGAGATTCCTGTAAATAGTTCTAGAGATCTGTTTGATTTTTATTAATATTTCTGTTAAAATAAAAGTAAAAACCCTGTTTTAAAAATGGGGGGCTAACTTCACGCAGCCCCCCATAATTGCAAAAATAAGTTTCGCCACAGTGCTTAATAGTTCTAAAGGAGTTCTACAGTTCTTTATGATTTTCGAGGCCAGATCTCTTACCAAAAAAATTCTAATACATGTTTTGTGCTTTTTGGGAAGGAAAAAATTCAACAACAAAATGCAGAACTGTTGAACTATGGCAGCACTAACGGGAACTCATGAGTTTTAAACCAGAACTCTTGTTAAAAAAATTTTCATAGGGACCAAATTGTAAACTTTACACTTTTTAACAGTCAAAAATTTAAGTTGTAAAAAAATACCATTGTAATTCCACAGAACTGTAGAACTATTGCAGCACTAACGGGAACCAGAACTCTTGTTACTATAAACGTATTTGATTATTGCAACAGTGCCTAAATGTTACAATTTCACGTGTTGTTAGAACTGACTAGATAGATGGATACAACTTAAATTCTTGACTGTTAAAAAAGTGTGAAGTTGACCCCCATGACATATTTTTTAACAAGAGTTCTGGTTTAAAACTTATGAGTTCCCGTTAGTGCTGCAACAGTTCTGTAGAATTGGAATGGTATTTAGTTGTTTACAAATTAAATTTTTGACTGTTAAGAAAGTGTGAAGTTGGCCCCCATCAAATATTTTTTAACAAGAGTTCTGTTTAAAAGTCACGAGTTCCCGTTAGTGCTGCAACAGTTCTACAGTTCTGTTGAATTAGAATGGTATTTTTTTATTTACACCCTATATTTTTGATTGTTAAAAAAGTGTGAAGTTGACCCCCCATGAAATATTGTTTAACAAGAGTTCTGGTTTAAAACTCATGAGTTACCGTTAGTGCTACCATAGTTCTACAGTTCTGCATAAAGATAATGACATTTTGTTGTTAAATTTTTTCCTTCTCAAAAAGCACAAAACATGTATTAGAATTTTTTTGGTAAGAGTTCTGGCCTCGAAAATCATAAAGAACTGTATAACTCCTCTATAACTATTAAGCACTGTGGCGAAAGTTTTGCTTTTGCAACAATGGGGGGCTGCATGAAGTTAGCCCCCCATTTTTAAAATAGTGTTTTTACTTTGATTTTAACGGAGCTATTAATAAAAATAAAAAGAACTCTAGAACTCTTCATAAGAAACTCAGAACTCCATTAATTTTTAATAAATTTTGCATTTGGGGGGCCAACTTCCTGTATAATGTTTTCAGTGATGTCTGTACATCACTGAAAACATTATTTCTCACAAATTTAAAAATATATCTTGTTTCATTATCTTTTTTATAGCTAAATTTTTTCATTCTAAAAATGATGTATATGTATGTAGCCGTTTAGCGTAATTGGACTTTTCATGAAATGTCTAGACAAATAGTGAAATACAACCTAAAAACTAACAACTTACTCAAAAGTAAACAAAATTTACTTTTGAACAAAGGTACTTTTAATTTTTTTTATAGATCCATTTGCTGCCTACCAAGTTACCTAAATAATTTGCAAAGCTTTGATGGCAAACTGAAAGTGAAATCTAGTAGTTGTTGCTTGTGTAACTATTGTTTTAATACTTTTAATGTTATTGTAATTTACATATATGGATTAGGCTCATTTCTAGGATAACATCACTGTATTTTTTTGGCATTAATAAAGATCTGCTTGTCTTTGTTTTTTTTTTAATACATACATATGTACTATATTTTATTAAAATTTAGTTTTACCAAAAACATTTTAAAATGTTTTCTTTAGTGATAATTATGTAATATAATTATAACAATGAAATAATGAGATTTTTTACAAAATCAAAATCGTTTTAATTTGTTTAAAGGCACAACTATAGAGATGGTAGTGACCAGTGGCATATGGTGAAATTTTAAAGTTGTATATCTCTGTTCCTACATACAGGACCGGTCCCGATTTTTATTGGTTTTAATAGCGAGCCCACTAGGAATGTTTTTGTAAAGAAAAAAAAAACGTTTTGAATTTGCGAAAAAAAGTTGAATTTTTGCTTGGGTTTACCAGAACATTCTCAGTGGGCTCACTATTAAAACCTGCAAATGTGGTACGGTTCATACATTTTCGGTAATAACCAAGTAGTCCTAAAAATCCTTTAATAGCTTTTGTTGTTGATGGTATAGGATAATTTTGAATGGCCTTAATTTTTTCAGGGTTCGGTTTTACGCCATTAGGTGTTACTACATGACCTAGATAAGACACTTCTTTCCTAAGAAATTCTGACTTATCTAACTGAATTTTGAAGTTAGCTTGTCTTAGTCGATCAAAAACTTGCCTAAGTCGAGAGACGTGTTCTTGTAAACTAGTGCTAAAAATGATGATATCGTCAAGATACACAGCGCAAATTTCATTTTGATGTCCCCTTAAAATATTATCCATAACCCTTTGAAACGTGGCAGGCGCGTTTTTTAACCCAAAAGGCATTCGAAGAAACTCGTAATGCCCGTTTTCGGTATTAAAAGCGGTTTTTTGTATGTCTTCTTCTGCCATTTCTATTTGATGGAAACCCGCGGCTAGGTCGAGAGTGGTGAAATACTGACAGCGGCCTAACTTATCGAGCAAATCTGTAATGTTAGGCAGAGGGTAGACATCCCCTAACGATTTTTCGTTCAATTTTCTGAAGTCAATCACTACCCTCCACTTCTTTTTGCCTGAGGCATCAAGTTTCTTAGGAACTATCCAAATCGGGGAAGACCACGCCGAATGCGACGGTCTTATAATATTTTGGTCCAGCATATGTTGAATTTGACGTTGTACCTCTTTTTTATGAACTTCTGGGTACCGATAAGACTTTGTGTAAACCGGTATTTCGTCCGTAGTCTTAATGCTATGCTTAATTTTACTAGTAAATGTCAGTTGGTTTCCTTCGATGTGAAATATGTCCGAATATTCTTTTAATAACCCTAAAATTGCTTCGCGTTCCTCCGGGTTCATATGTTCATGCCTAACTTTAGAAATATCAAATTTATATTTTTCGAATTTTAAATGATTAAAATTTTGACAATTTTTTGGCTGCACCTCGTAATTATCAAAATCAATCACTTCTATAGGTTCTGAAAAATCAACAGTTTTTTCTAATTCCGATAAATTAAGAACTGGGCAAAATGTGTGATAATTTTCGACCTTTGCAAGGCACTCCGGTATTTCTAGATCATCAAATTTTAAATAAGGAATAATAACATCGCCGTTTTGTATATTTTTAACCTTAACTCTTACAACTTGTTCGCATCTCGGTTGTAACACTATACAGTTTGTATTGTTATGCGATATGCTATGATAAAATAGTTCTACTTCTGCTTTTGTAGTACTTATAATATTTTTATGCAAATTTACAATAGCGCCAAGTAATGTTAGATTATCCATTCCTAGTAAACAATCGAAATAATCGTGGAAATTAAAAATATAAAATTTTAATGGTTTGTTATTTACCTTAAAAATGTTTGAACAAGGTATCATGGTACTAAATTTTTCTACCGTGGTACCGCGAGCTGTAGAAATTTGAAAAGGGTCATTTTTTATGGATTTTTTAAAATATTTTTCGGCAATTTTGGGTTTCACAAAAGATCTGGTACTTCCTGTATCAATTAAGATTTTTAAATTAAATTCGGGAAAAATAATATAGGGAAGTTTACTTTCATTATTAGTGAGATTCATTAATTGGAAATTTGGTAATCCGAGGCTTCTGCCCGAAAAAACTCGTTATTGTCATAATCTACAGGATGTTCGATGTATGGTTGGGATTCTTGGCTATCAATCTCATATTGATTTTGCTCGTCAATATTATATAATTCCTCTACTATATAATTTAATTTATTTTTAAATTGCGAATTGGGGTGATTATTAAAACTTTGATTTTGGCCATTATTAAATGGTGGTCTAAAAGTATTTCTTGTCGAGGTACTCATAGGTGTTGGATTTGAGAAGTTTTTATTTTGATTAGGCCTAAAAACATTTGGTCTAGGCCCAGGATTTCCACTAAATTGGGGTTGGTTTTGCCTTTGTAAAAATTGTGAATTATGCGGAAAATTTGTTAACTGTAAAGGCGGTGTAATTTTTGGTTTATTTTGGAAGTTTGGAAAATTTGGTTTAGTCATAGGTTTTTGTATATTTTTAAATTTTTTATGCTGCGCCGATTCAAGTTGAAAGTCATTTGTTAACATACTAAGGGCGGTATTTAAATCCGGGGGATTTTTAGTACGCATTAGAGAACCTATTGGGTGTTTTAACCCTCTTAATAACACCCTTAAAGCTAAATTTCGACAGTACTGAGACAAGATTTGAGCTTCATTTGCTCCACTGTGTGTAGCAATATATGAAATTTGTACATTTAGAATTTGTTGCAATCTATTGTAAAAATCAAATGGTGACTCATTTTCTTGTTTCATCTCTGTCATCTCGATATTCAAGGTGTAAATGTCACGTTTATCTGCGTAAGCATTGAGAAGTGCAGTTTTTAAATCGTGCCAATTATTAATTATACAAGAAGATATATTCACAGCAGCTTCGCCTTTAATTTTTGCTAAAAGACTAGACATCAGATATTCATTCTGAAAGTCATTGAGATCTACTGTGTTGTAGAATTTATTAACCAATTTTTCTCCTACACTTAAGAATATTGGGAGTAGTTCAGTTTCGCCATGAAATTCTGGAACCATGCCCAAATATTCTTGTTTCAATTGTGGTAAAGCCATTTTTGTATTATTAAAATTTGTATAACAGTTACAATTAAAATTTAGGGGAGATCTTGTGCGATACAAGGTTGAAATATTGGTGATTGATGAGTCTGAATCAGAATTTGTCCCTGAGTCTGAACTTTCAGAATTATGTATTTTTAAAGGACCTCTATATGACATAGATACTTACAGAAAAACCAGTATCTTCTCCATGTAACGCCCTTCAATATTCACTTGAAGTTTTCACGTCACTGCGGTGAGTTGCCGTCGATATTCACTCGGGGCTTCTCGTTAAGCTACTCAATTCACTTAACTGGATTTTAAGATCTGGGGATTGGAACTCGCGATTTTTTGACTTTTTGTCACTCACGAATTTTTAAAAACAGGTGTTCTATAAATTGTTGAAACAAACCGGTATTATATGCGTTAATGCCGTTAGAACATCCTACCGACTGCGCCACTTAAGTTTTATTTTCTGTAAAGTCCTTTTTTAAAAACAATTTTTATTACTGAAAAATTCGACTGTTCCAATTCGATTCTAATTCAAGACTAAAATTATTAACAATTAAAATAAAGTTCATTCAACGTATACGCTATAATGCAATCTTGCTGATTCTGCTGAATCGACTGTTGTCGGGTGTGCTTGACCTGTGGAATGTGAAGGTGACTGACATATAA
This sequence comes from Philopedon plagiatum, assembly GCA_963971165.1. NCBI lineage: Eukaryota > Metazoa > Arthropoda > Insecta > Coleoptera > Curculionidae > Philopedon > Philopedon plagiatum. The sequence goes on from OZ020194.1 coordinate 36,861,610, forward strand.
CTTATATATATATATATATATATATATATATATATATATATATATATATATATATATATATATATATATATATATATATATATATATATAATAATAATAATAATAATAATAATAATAATAATAATAATAATAATAAACTTTATTTCAAATTGAGTTACAATACATTACAAACAATGTACCATACACAAAAGAAATGGCGTCAAACAAAGAAAAAAAGATTAACAATTTTGGTACCTTAAATTAACATTTACACATGCACCGTTTGTCTCCTGCCAAGAAAGTCATCAATAGAATAAGGTTCCAAGTCAATTAACATTTTTTAACACTGTTTTTCAAAAATTTCTGACATCTTATGCTTTTTATATCGTTTGGCAGATTATTAAAAAACTTCAAACACATGTAATACGGGCTGTTTTCAGTCAATGTTAAGCGGTGGATTGGGTAACTAACATTCAGCCTTCTTGTGTTATATCTTTGAGATACTTGCAGTTCAAAGCCCTCCCGGTTCTTGAAAAAGAACATAAGTGCTTCATAAATATACAAAGCATACACTGTTAATATTCCTTCAGCCTTAAACTCACCCCTGCACCTTTGTCTAAACTGCAATCCGTTTATAGAACGTAAGGCACGCTTTTGAACTACAAATATTTTCCGTGTCCGGCTACTTTTACCCCAAAATATAATACCATACCTTAAAATTGACTGAAAATTTGCAAAATATACCATTTTTAATGTATTTCTATCTAAATAATTCCCAACCACCCGCATTCCATAGCCTATTGAATTCAATTTCTTTAACAGCTTATCCATCTGTTCTTCCCAATCGAGAAACTCATCAATTTGTAAGCCCAGAAATTTAGTACTCTCTGCAATATTAACACTTGCATTCAATAATTTAATTCCAATTGGTTTTTGCACTTTGAATAGTTTTGTTCTAAACATGACAAGATTTGTTTTTTCTTTATTCAATATGAGTCTGTTGCTCTCAAACCAATTATTAACTCTTAAAAATATATCATTACCTCTATCAGTTAATTCAGCAGCTGTTTTACCACCTATCAGCAAATTAGTATCATCAGCATAGCATGTGATACTCTCATCGTTCGAATCTACTATGGAATACAAGTCATTCACAAAAATGACAAATAAAATGGGACCAACAATACTGCCTTGGGCTATACCCAATTTGTTTTCTTTAACACATGAATAACCCGTTTCGCCATTTTTTGTAATTTTTATCATTTGTTTCCTATTTGATAAATAAGACCTAAACAACTCCAGCACGTGACCCCTCACACCATACAAACTCAACTTTTTAATAAGCAGCTCCTTAGCTATACAGTCATAAGCTTTTGATAAATCCAAGCAAATACCCAGAGCTATTTTATCATTTTCTAGATGTTTTAATATTGCTTTTGTGAAATAAAAAATAGCTGTTTTCGTAGATTTTCCAGACGTGTACCCATGCTGATGACTGTTGAACAAATTACATTCCCTGAAAAAATCAAGCAGCCTTCTACACATGGCTATATCAAATACCTTTGAGAACCCTGGCAGAAGGCTAATTGGTCTATAATTACTCATTATTTCTGGGTCTTCCTTTTTATACAAAGGTTTTATTAAAGCAGTCTTCAATTGATCGGGAAAAATGCCTTCCCTGAAGGAGCTGTTTATCAAATAGCACAAGACATTCCCAATATGCGGTACCGCTGCACGGTGGGATAAAAATTGAAAAAGATGGTCATAAGCATGTAACTCAGCTGAATATTGAAAATCGTCTCAAAAATCGTTACTCGGGGGTTTTTGGGGTCGCTGAATTCGAATCTAACAATCTTTTTTTGAAAAACAAAATGGTGGATCCAAAATGGCGGCCAAAAATTTTTGGAAGTCAATAAATATTTACCACAATCGTTACTTGGGAGTTTTTTGGGTCGCTGAATTCGAATACGACAATATTTTTTCGACAAACAAAATGGCGGATCCAATATGGCGGCCAAAAAATTTCAAAAGTCGATAAATATTTACCACAATCGTTACTCGGGGGTTTTTGGGGTCGCTGATTACGAATCTGACAAAAATTTTCACTTCTTGTAACAGATATCTGTTTGACAGAGCTCATATCTGAAAAAAAGAATCAAAATTACATTACTCATTATAGAAATAATTCGAAAATTATCCATTTTGCCATAAATTGATTTTCCAAAAATGAATTAAATATTCTTGAAATTTTTTATTTAGGTTATACACTCAATTCACTTTTTTAATCGATAGTCTGATTCGTAAATAGCGACCCCGAAAACCCCCCAGTGACGATTTTGGTAAATAGTTATTGACTTTTTAAACATTTCGGCAACTACAGTGGATCCGCCATTTTGTTTTTTAAAAAAATATTGTCAGATTCGAATTCAGCGACCCCAAAAACCTCCGAGTAACAATTGTGGTAAATATTTATCGACTTTTGAAAATTTGTCACCGTCATATTATATCCGCCATTTTGTTTTTTAAAAAAATATTGTCAGATTCGAATTCAGCGACCTAAAACCTAAAAATCATATATATCTTCTTGATTAACAACATACATAAAGATTTATCGACATTTCAAAATTTTTCCCGCCATATTAAATCCGCCATTTTGTTTAAAAAAATATCATCAGATTCGTAATCAGCGACCCCAAAAACCCCCATGTAACCATTTTCAGCAACATTCTTTAAGATGGAATCAATTTTTTAGTCATGTTCATTTTCTTTATATTTTGTTTATATATGCATGTTTATATACAAATTAGTGTAAACAACGGGGTAGCAGGTTGTAGCAGCTACCTCCCTCACGAATTCAAAGTTCAGGGGTTATTAAACAATTTCCAGTGATAGCCATCGATCGAGTGAAGTCGAGTGGTAAACTTTTTTCTCAATGTTTACAAAAATTTTCGCACTTAAATGACAGAAACATAGATTTACTTAATTGTTTATAAATCTTTTATGGTTAGTAATTAAGCAAATTGTAATGTTTTGTTGAATTCCACACACCCTGTTGAGAAGAGTCCATAGCAAGACTTATCAATATGTTGTGCTATCCTGAAATGCACACAGTTTCACTTTTGCATTCAGAACTACATGTATTTACGTTCACGACGTGTTTCCTTCAACGGTCAACTTCCGAATATATATGCAATGCTGCGCGACATCTAGCGCTTGAAAACCGGTTTTCTTTGTACTTTGGGGTACCTAGAAACGGTCGGGACAGATTTCAGCGTTAAACTAGAACCTTTGATTTTCGGCAAATGGCCAGGTTGTCCGATTTTATCCCACTGTGCGCTATCTTAACAATAGACGTTGGCAATTCATCAACACCACTACTATGTTTCTTTTTTAGCTGTTTGGCAAAGTCAGCAATCTCATAAGGTGTTACTGGAGTTAAAAACATTGAACGGCTATTTACCGTTATATTACAAACAAATGGCCTATTTTGTATGTTACCTAACAATTCAGGAACAATTCTTAAAAAGAAATCATTATACTGGTTTGCAATTTCACCCGGTTCACCAGCGATTTGACAATCAGATTTTGAGCTGCTTTTACCTAACACTTAGTTACAAATTGACCACATGCACTTTGTCTTATTATCAGCTTGGCGCAACTTTCTATCATATTCTTGCGATCTCAACCTTTTTAAAAGCAACTCATATTCCTTTTTTACCCCCTTATATTCTATTTTATACCGATCATCATGCCTGGATAAAGTTAGTAAAATGTCTAGCCTATTTTTGCAAGCTTTCACTTGTTCATTCTCTTTATATTTCTTTTTGTTTTTGATGTCCTTTATTGGTCGTTTTGGAAAGGACTGATAAAAAAATCCTACAAAAAATATTCATAAAAATGCTCCATTGCATATTGACATTATGTTTTTCAGTTGCATAAACCTCACCCCAATTCTGTTCTTGTAAGCACTTTACAAAGTTATTCGTATTCTCTTCTGAGAAAATTCTTTTAAACTGCAATTTATTACCTAGAGGTTTTTGCAAATGTAATATAATTTTTGGGCAGTATGATCTGATATAAATGCTTCTAAAACTAAGGTATTTACATATTCACAATTTACAAAAATATTATCGATACCGCTGGCGTTACCTGACGTTATTCTAGTATTTTCAAAAACTGTTGGTCCCATATTAAACGATGACATTAATGACAGCAAATCTGTTCTGTTTCCACTTTGTTTTAACATTTCAATATTAAAATCACCTGCAGTTATAGTTTTTTTATTTTCTGTGAAGATAGTTAAAAGGACTTTTTCTAGACAATCCAAGAAAATTTCAATGTCCCCTCCGTGGGGCCTATAAACGGATAACACTAAAAACAGTTCTCGATTTAGACTACATTCTACTGCCGCACACTCAAACTGATTTTTTACCGAGAAATGTGTTAATTTATTTCTTGATTTAAATGATACTGACTTATGTACATATATCGCACTTCCTCCATGTTCCCCGTGCTCGCGACAATAGGCATTCGCCAGAATGAAATCCTCTAAAGCTAACATTTTAAACTCTTCATTGTTTTTCCAATGCTCCGTTATACATAATATTTTACATGAACTGTTATTTTTCAACATGTTATTCACAGTGTCCACAGAGTTCCCCAATGACTGCACATTTTGGTGAAGTGTACTGTGTTCTTCCCCGTCCCTTTCACTAGGTTTGACATTTAAGTGCACCAGTTTTTTGACATCTGGATCAACTATGGAAGTTTTTTCTATAAAAAATCTTTATAATTAATTGAGTTTTTGAAGGCATTCAATCTTCTTCTTCTTCTGATAAACAGGGCACGTTCTGTCTCTTGCTGAGTGATTTAATTCCCTCAGTTTTAATTTTGTACAATTTGGACATTTTAGATCATTCTCAGCACATTCTACTCCATTATGTTCTTGTCCACATTTATGACAGCATTCTTTCTCAGAACAGTATTTTTTACATGGCCAAAACCACAGCATTTAAAGCATTGTGCCAAATTGAAATGTTCCTGTACGTACACAGTTACTAGGTTGAAAAAGATTTTACCTTTTTTAAGTAACCATTTTGAAATGGCTAGGGGAGCCCGCAGAATCTAATTTTCTTTTGTCTCATTTCGGCACTGCTTTTTTGCAACTATCTGTATTTTATCTTTTACACTATATCCCAGTTCTTGGACAATCTCGTAGTTTAATCTTTCTAGTTCTTCAAGAAATTCTTCATTGGAAAAACCTTTGCCAATTCCGGTTACCATGCACATTGGGTCACTTTGTGCTTCCTTAATTTTAATGTTTTCTTTCATCTTCACTGCCATTTTAAGTTTCTCTTCTTGAGTTTGGTCAAAACTTTCAATAATTATTGTCCCAGTTTTGGTCTGTCTGATGTTTTTAAAGGCCCTTCCCACATCTTTATTGTTTAGTTCTTGTTTAAACTGCCTTAAGGCTTCTTTCGGATCGTTTACTTTTCCATTGTGGATAACCGTTTCATACCTTCTTGGTATTGTAGGTATTGTCCATGGTTCTGTTTCATGATTGCTTAGCTCAGGACTGGTTCTATCCGCAGTATGGTAACCTTTTTCATTACTATTTACATTTTTATTTACAACTTCAACATAACTCTCTTTTCTTGTTTCGCCCTTTGTAATATTATTTTGACAGCCTATCTCCCTTTTTTTGTCTGTTTCATTCGTTAAATCTTTTACGGTCAGTGCACTTTTTAACATAATGTTTTATTTTTCTAAGGAACTATGTCTTAATACCATTAATGTCAATAATTTATGAATGTTATTATGTGCCCATTTTAGGCTCCTTTGGTCATCAGGGGTTATCGCCACATTCGTTATTTTGTCTGATATTTCGTTGATTTTGTCCAAGTGGCTGAAAAACTACAAGATCATGTTCTCAGAAATTTCTTTATTTTCATAACCTGGTTCATTTGCGGCCATATGCTTGAACTGTCTCTTTTTGTTTCTTTGTTGTGTTTCAGGCTCAAAATCTGGGCTTCTTTCCGACCAACCTCTTTTATTGGTTACTTGCTCAGTGACAGTCTGATTCTATATTCTCGGTGGAGTCCTTAACACCGAGTGGATTGGTTTGAAAATTTTTTCAAAGTTAACATCTTCCGAAAGGTCTGATGTTTTTGTCTGACCCTGTAATTTCTGAGTATCATTGCTGGTGAGCATATCCTTGTTTAGCTGTTTGTCCTTGTTTGAATCATCTTGTTTTTGTTCAGGTTTGTTACAGTTTTTTTGCCTTTGTATTTATTTAAATATGTTCTTATCTCTTCCGTTTTTTTATTAGCTACCTGCTTATTTATTTCTTGCGAAGGTAATGAACCAACTGAAAAGTGTCTAGTTTTCATGTTTTCCCGTGGATTAGACTTTAAACCATCACTTGTATCGTTCATAACCGCTTTAATATTGTTATTAAGCCAAAAACACAATTTAATTCCCACTAAAAACGTTAAAATTTGAATACAAATTCGGACCTACGAATGTACGGTACACACAGTAGCAAATATCACGAATTATATATATATATATATATATATATATATATATATATATATATATATATATATATATATATATACTTATATATATATATATATATATATATATATATATATATATATATATATATATATATATATATATATATATATATATATACAGGGTGTCCGGTAACTTATGGGCCATAGAGCAGCTGGAGATAGTAGATATAAAAATATGTCTTTTGAGCCAAATTTGCCCAAGTAAAATGTTAGAGGTTAAAGAGATACAGGGTGTTGAAAGTGAAAATTAATTTTCGAGAAATGACGATAATTTTGAAACGGTTTAAGATATCGAATTCAAAATCGGAATAACTAGGTTTTCGAGAGTGAGAAATTCGAATTTGGTGTTAATTTCAAGATACTCCCTAGAGGGCGCTTGCTACGTGCTTCATGTTGAACTAATTCATCCATATTTTTTTAACCGTGCAGTTACTAGTATTTATACTTTAAACTATAAAAGAACCTACCTTTTTACGTAAAAAAGGTACTCTTGGTCGATCTCGATATCTCAAGCCGTTACCCAGATTCTAGCGTCTGAATGTTCCATTGCACATTCTGTTGATTGCTGAGAAATATTTAATTCACAAAGTGTGCCTTGCATTTTGACAAAATTTGTTGCGGTGAAAACTGTCATTATTTTCTACTTTTTCCCGCCAAAGGTACGTAAATAAAAAGTTTTTGAAATATCCAAGTACTGTAATCTTTTCAAATAAAAATGCCCAGGCTTAATAAGTTTTCTAACCGTGAATTACGTGATATGGTCTGCGTTTATGCACAAGCGATTTATAATAGTCGTGCTGCACTTAGAAGGTATGTAGAACTCTACCCAACCAGAATCATTCCAGACCGAAAAATATTTCAAAGAATATTCAATCAGTTAGGTGAAATAGGTTCGTTTTATGTCAAAAATCCTGGTGGACGACCGAAAACTATAACGGTCGAACAAGAAGAAGAGATCTTGGTTCGTATCGCGGAAAATCCTGAATTAAGCACTAGGCGTTTGGAAGCTTCTACAGGAATAGGTAAATCGACCGTCTCAGAAGTCATCAATGCAGAAAATTTATTTCCTTACCATTTCACGCCCGTTCAAAATTTACTGCCAGGAGATTTGCCAGTCAGATCAGAATTCTGTCAAAATCTACTAAATAAGAATAACGAAGATCCCATGTTCCTGAGAAAAATATTATTTACTGACGAGGCAACTTTTACAAGACGCGGAATTTTTAACTGGAAAAATAATCATCACTATGCTTTGGAAAATCCACGACTACCTAAAGAAAGACATCTTCAACACGAGTTTTCGATAAATATTTGGTGCGGCATTATCGACAATTTCTTGATCGGCCCATATCAGCTTCCGCAGAGGCTTAATGGAGAACAATATGTGCAGTTTTTAGAAAACGATTTACCTTACCTTCTGGATGATATACCTCTGAACATAAGACACAATATGTGGTACATGCAAGATGGTGCCCCAGCACACTTTGCAGTTCCTGTTCGAAATCATTTAAATCAGCGTTTTCCACATCGGTGGATTGGTCGCGGTAGCGAATTTCCTTGGCCACCGCGTATCCCAGATATTAACCTGTTAGATTTTTATCTGTGGGGTCACATGAAGGATTTGGTATATGGTGGTGAATCCAATACACGGGAAGAACTTGAACAAAAAATTCAAGAAGCCGCCATTGTTATAGGAGATAATCAAAATATCTTCCTGAATGTGAGACGTCATTTGTTAAAAAGCTTAAGAAAATGTATTGAAGTAAACGGTGGACACTTTCAACATTTACTAAAGTGAATTAAAACAAATTTTTAATAGTTTCCAATATTTTCATTTTGTTTTTTTTTCTGCCTTTTTATCATCAAGTCCTAGAATCTGGGTAACGGCTTGAGATATCGAGATCGACCAAGAGTACCTTTTTTACGTAAAAAGGTAGGTTCTTTTATAGTTTAAAGTATATATACTAGTATCTGCACGGTTAAAAAAATATGGATGAATTAGTTCAACATAAAGCACGTAGCAAGCGCCCTCTAGGGAGTATCTTGAAATTAACACCAAATTCGAATTTCTCACTCTCGAAAACCTAGTTATACCGATTTTGAATTCGATATCTTAAACCGTTTCAAAATTATCATCATTTTTCGAAAATTAATTTTCACTTTCAACACCCTGTATCTCTTTAACCTCTAACATTTTACTTGGGCAAATTTGGCTCAAAAGACATATTTTTATATCTACTATCTCCAATTGCTCTATGGCCCATAAGTTACCGGACACCCTGTATATATATATATATATATATATATATATATATATATATATATATATATATATATATATATATATATATATATATATATACAGTGACCGGCAAAAAGTTGGACACATATGGGAAAAATTTTTATTATTGGAATATTGAAAAAACTTTTTATGCCGATTGTCTCTGCATGATGGGTAACCTAAAAATTCATTTTGACATTTGTTACGTGATTACTCGTTCGCCGGCAAAATTGAAAAAAATATATATTGTCATGGAAAACTGGTATTAGGTGACAAGATATTGAAAAAAGTTATTAGAAAAAAGTGTTTAGATTTTAATTTTATACTCCTTGGCAAAGTCTGGGGCCAAAATTAAAAAAAAAATATTTTACATTTTTTGAAAAAAAATGTACAATATTAGTTTCATATTCCCATGAATTTAATAAAAATGTGTTAAATGATCGAAAACCAAGGTAATAACCTATTATCTCAACATTTTTGTTATTACTTAAAAGTTTTATTTGATAAAATTTAAAATTTAGCTTTTTTCCATGTACTTGGGTGTGGCCAGGCCCTGTATCAGGCAACCATATTTACCATTTATAGTTACTTCTGGAACAATATGCTTACGAAAGACCGTTTGCTCTAATTTTGAAGAAATTTTAACGTGTCTACCAAAATGGTTGCCAGATACAGGGCCTGGCCACACCCAAGTACATGGAAAAAAGCTAAATTTTAAATTTTATCAAATAAAACTTTTAAGTAATAACAAAAATGTTGAGATAATAGGTTATTACCTTGGTTTTCGATCATTTAACACATTTTTATTAAATTTATGGGAATATGAAACTAATATTGTACATTTTTTTTTTTCAAAAATTGTAAAATATTTTTTTTTTAATTTTGGCTCCAGACTTTGCCAAGGAGTATAAAATTAAAATCTAAACACTTTTTTCTAATAACTTTTTTCAATATCTTGTCACCTATATAGCAGTTTTCCATGACAATATATATTTTTTTCCATTTTGCCGGCAAACGAGTAATCACGTAACAAATGTCAAAATCAATTTTTTGGTTACCCATCATGCAGAGACAATCGGCATAAAAAGTTTTTTCAATATTCCAATAAAAAAAATTTTTCCCATATGTGTCCAACTTTTTGCCGGTCACTGTATATATGTATATATATATATATATATATATATATATATATATATATATATATATATACATACATTATTTTATTTTTGTTTCATAAAACCATATATTTTATGTTATATACAGGGTGTTAGTTAATAAGTGTCCAATATTTTACAGAGCGATTCCTCAGATATTTATATGGTGAAAAGTTCATATAAGCATGGGTCCGCAAGCCGATAATTATTGAGATACAGGGTGTTAAAAATTTATTTTTATTTTCGTTTTCCGCAAGTAATTTTTGAAATAATATCTATATTTGGACAAAAATTGGTATTTGGGGATTTTTCAATATGAAAAACTCAAATTTGATCGTAGTTTCACGCTTAATTGTAGGGGGCGCCACCTACAGTTTTTTTTTCTTTCGGGAAGTCACAACTTTTTCGATCATGTATGTATCACATTTTCTAGAAGAAAAATCGATTCCTATATCATTTTTATGTAGAAATGATACACTTATCAAAAGTCGCTACAAGCAGCAGTTTTCGAAATATTTTGATTTAAATTAATCGATGCATGGGTTTGTCAAAAAGTGAAACAATTTTGAAAACTTTTTTTTTAATCAACATAGAAACATTTTAAATGGAAACTTTTAAACAATAATAAACTATGAAACCCAAAACTAAATTAAAATCACAATAAATGTTGGAAATGTCCACCTTCTTGCTGTATGCACTCATCCAATCTCCTTCTGATTGATTCGCGTACTCTTTGGAAAATTCCTGGAGTATTTTGTATCGTTCTACAAGAGTTAGAGGAGCGGCGGGTATTATGGAATATTCGGGTAATTCGGAATACCTTTATATTTATTAAGTAAAGTAATATTACGCAGCGGCAACACTGTCCTTACCATCCGGTAGGCAGTAACCAAGCAGCCACGGCAAATCAGTATGCTAAAGGCATTCAATGCGAAAGTACATTGCTTTACTTGAATTTTGGTGTGTAAAAACTTCATATAAGGTAAGAAATAGGTACTAATAAATTTCTAATATAGAATGATCCTTTTTATTTGTTTCTGAGGTGTGATCGATAAAACTCCCTCCAACCTTTAATTGGATAAACATAAGCCGTTCCTAACGTTTTTTTTTCGCCATATTTCTGCAACTAAAATTAAAATGGCGATGTCGGGTAATATAGAATACCTAGTAGTATTCCATGTTGACCGACTATTCCATATTACCCGCGATTGTCATCATAAAATTTTTGTCTTATTTACAGAATGCCAAAACAAAGAAACTTTTTCGCGAAGTCGCAAAGGAGAGGAGTGGGTACAGTGTATGATGTGTGAAATGTGGGCCCATGTCGAGTGTTCTGGTGTTGAGGGTGCTACATATGTTTGTGAGTCTTGCAAATAAACTATTTTGATGCCATTTTTATTTTTAATGTGTATCTACTATGTTCAGTTCTGTTAAAAATTACAAAACTTAAGAAATGTATTCGTGAAATTTTTTTAAAACGCTTAAATAGTTTTAAAAACGTCTAAACTATTTAAATTCCATATTACCCGACTATTCCATATTACCCGAAAAAAAAAACTTTTGAAAAAAATGAATTTTTAAAAAAATGATCGAATGTACCAATACGACCTCAAGGAATATTAGAAACAAAACCTTCAGTAAACCTTAATCGTATATTATATTTAATGTTTTGTATTAATTCCCATTTTAGGATGCAAAAACAAAATACTATTCCATAATACCCGCCGCTCCTCTAATTATTCGATTCCTTAATTCTTCTTCATTTTGGATGGGTGTCTTGTAAACTAAGGATTTTAGATGTCCCCAAAGAAAAAAATCCAAACTGTTAAGGTCTGGAGACCTAGGGGGCCATGGTTGAGGCCCTCCGCGACCTATCCAACGGTTACCAAAAGTACGATCTAAAAATTCTCGCGCTAGGATGCTAAAATGTGCCGGGGCACCATCATGCATAAACCACATTTCATTTCGTAGTCTAAGCGATACATCTTCCAGTAAAATGGGCAAATCTTCTTCAAGAAAATGACGATATCTCGGTCCGTTTAATCTTCCTGGTATAAAAAACGGGCCTACTAAATAATCCCCAAGGATTCCTGCCCATACGTTAAGAGAGAACTGTTCCTGGAAATGTGATTCCTGTATCGGATGGGGGTTTTCCTCTGACCACAAATGATTGTTGTGAAAATTGCGTATGGCGTTGCGAGAGAAATTTGCTTCGTCAGTAAACAGGATTTGATTTTTAAATAAAGGATTGTGAATAAGGCATTGCTGAAACCAACGACAGAAATTGAAGCGTACTGGAAAATCACGAGGGAGGAGTGCCTGAACTCTTTGAATATGGTAGGGATATAACAAATTATCAATTAAAATTTTCCATACTAGCACATGGGAAATGTTTAACGTCAGCGCTACCTTTCTTGAGCTTGTTTCCGGGTGTTCTCCTACCAGATTAAGAACCGCTTCCTCCGTTTCTAGGGTTCTTACCGTCTGATGTACACCCGACAGATGTGCCGCTTTCTCAAATCTTCCTGTTTCCCTTAACCGAGCGTGAATTGTTGAAAACGATTTTGACGTAGGAGTTGTGCGGTTCGGATAACGCTCCTGATACAAACGTTTAGCCTCACATGCATTTCCATTAGCAAGTCCGTATGTAAAATGTATATCAGCATACTCAGCATTGGTAAAGTTTGCCATTTTTTAACAAATAATCACAATAATAATGACACAATAATAACTGACATAAAACTATTTAGCTATTGACATGACACAAAATAAACATTGGAATATACTTACTAGCCTACTTGATACTTTTATTTCAATTTTCTTTCAGTATTTAAAATTGTTTCACTTTTTGACAAACCCATGCATCGATTAATTTAAATCAAAATATTTCGAAAACGGCTGCTTGTAGCGACTTTTGATAAGTGTATCATTTCTACGTAAAAATGATATAGGAATCGCTTTTTCTTCTAGAAAATGTGATACATAAATGATCGAAAAAGTTGTGACTTCCCGAAAGAAAAAAAACTGTAGGTGGCGCCTCCTACAATTAAGGGTGAAACTACGATCAAATTTGAGTTTCCCATATTGAAAAATCCCCAAATACCAATTTTTGTCCAAATATAGATATTATTTCAAAAATTACTTGCGGAAAACCAAAATAAAAATAAATTTTTAACACCCTGTATCTCAATAATTAACGGCTTGCGGACCCATGCTTATATGAACTTTTCACAATATAAATATCTGAGGAATCGCTCTGTAAAATATTGGACACTTATTAAATAACACCCTGTATATTTTCCGTTTTTTTCTTGGGTATAGGTTTTTTTATTTAAAAAATTAAAACAAAGTTATTTGCCTGACGTTTCGCTCATCTTGGCGAGCTTTATCAAAGGTTGGAATGTATCTACAATAAAATGTTTCTCATTAGCTTCACAAATCAAATCCTTAAACTTAAAATACAAAAAATATACAAACAATTGTCAATAATAATTATTGGTACATACCTCGAAAGTATTGCTTGGTTTACACACCAAGACACATTAATTTAGAAATTTGTTCCTTAACGACTAGGAAAAACTATTGGTATTTTTTTCTTTTTTTTACACATTTTGTGTTGTGTAGAATCAAGCATCTTTTATAATAATATGGTGGTGTAGGATTAATAGTTTAGGTATGAATTAAATTGTGATAAATTTGGCTTAAGTTTTTCACATCTTGTTTGTCGTTTACGGCATTTTTTTCTTTCTTTATGTGGACCATCTCTTTAATTACAAGTTTGTGATAATTTCTATCGATGTTCAAGATTTTTGTGTTATTAAAATTGAATTCGTGTTTAGTGGTTTGTTCGTGTTTATGTAAAGCTGTAGGGGCATTTTTTGTGTATTTGTGTCCGTTGATTCTATTTTCCAGGTATTGGGTTGTCATTCCTATGTACTTCTTGGGACAATTGTGGCAAGGAATTGAGTATATAATATTTGATTTTTTCTTTGTAGGAACTTTACTTTTTAGATTTGTGCATAAGGAGGACAATAAATTATTCGCTCTGTGGCATACCACTATATTCTGTTTTGACAAGATGTATTTAATTTTTTCGGATAGACGATGAATGTATGGTAGAGCTATGTAGGTTTTTTGAGGTGTTGTGTCTTTATTTTGATTATTTGTTTCCCTTCTATGTTTATTGTAATGCATGTATATTCTTTGTTTAATTATTTTCTTTATCAGATCTCTAGGAAAATGATTTGATGTAAGGGTCTTTTCAACCTTTTTAAGGGCTTCAGGTCGATATTCAGGAGAGGTTAGTGCTATGGCTCTATCTGCTAAACCAATTATAACGCTATTTTTTTGGTTATTTGGATGATGTGAATTGAAATTAAGGTACCGACCGGACCATGTATCTTTTGTGTACCATTTTGTTTTAAGATTGTTATTTGTTTTATTTCTATATATGGTGAGATCCAAAAAATTTATTTTTTCATTTATTTCGACTTCAGAGGTGAATTGGAGTTTCGGATGGAATTCATTAAACGCTAGTAATAAATCACTTTCTTTATTTTCTGGGATTGCGGCAAGACAATCGTCTACATATCTTTTGAAAAAAATTATGTTGAAATATAATTTCTCCACAACCTTTTCCTCTAGATATTCCATGACTAACTGTGCAATTGTTGATGAGATTGGTGATCCCATTGCACAACCGTCAGTTTGTTGGAAAAAATAATTTTTGAATTGAAAGTAATTGTTGTTTAATGTGAGGTGTACGCATTCATTAAATTCTTGACATGTTAAATTTGTGTGGTTTTTTAAAACGTTCCATCTCCCGTTTCGTTGGGAATATTCGTGTATAAAGAGACAACATCTAATGAAACTAATTTGTAATTTGTTGGTATTTTTACCGAATCTATAAATTGTTTAAATGTGAAGGATCATCAAGAATCAAAAAATTAATACACTCCTCAGCGACAATAATACGTACAAAAAACTTAAATATGACCCTACAAAAACGTTCCAAACAAAGAATAATACTTTAGTTAAAAAACTTCTGAAAAACAAAAACATAACAGAAACCGAAACTAAAAAGTTAACGATCCATAACGCAGTAGCCCCAAAAATTTACGGCCTTCCAAAATTACACAGACCTAACACACCACTAAGACCAATAGTGTCAAGTATACAATCGCCATTTTATAACCTGTCTAAATACTTATCTAACTGTTTATCTAAAATTACAGGAAATAATCAATATTATATAAGAGACTCCTTCACATTTAAACAATTTATAGATTCGGTAAAAATACCAACAAATTACAAATTAGTTTCATTAGATGTTGTCTCTTTATACACGAATATTCCCAACGAAATTATACCAAAAATTTTACAAGAGAGATGGAACGTTTTAAAAAACCAAACAAATTTAACATATCAAGAATTTAATGAATGCGTACACCTCACATTAAACAACAATTACTTTCAATTCAAAAATGATTTTTTCCAACAAACTGACGGTTGTGCAATGGGATCACCAATCTCATCAACAATTGCACAGTTAGTCATGGAATATCTAGAGGAGAAGGTTGCGGAGAAATTAGATTTCAACATAATTTTTTTCAAAAGATATGTAGACGATTGTCTTGCCGCAATCCCAGAAAATAAAGAAAGTGATTTATTACTAGCGTTTAATGAATTCCATCCGAAACTCCAATTCACCTCTGAAGTCGAAATAAATGAAAAAATAAATTTTTTGGATCTCACCATATATAGATATAAAACAAATAACAATCTTAAAACAAAATGGTACACAAAAGATACATGGTCCGGTCGGTACCTTAATTTCAATTCACATCATCCAAATAACCAAAAAAATAGCGTTATAATTGGTTTAGCAGATAGAGCCATAGCACTAACCTCTCCTGAATATCGACCTGAAGCCCTTAAATAGGTTGAAAAGACCCTTACATCAAATCATTTTCCTAGAGATCTGATAAAGAAAATAATTAAACAAAGAATATACATGAATTACAATAAATATAGAAGGGAAACAAATAATCAAAAAGACACAACACCTCAAAAAACCTACATAGCTCTACCATACATTCATCGTCTATCCGAAAAAATTAAATACATCTTGTCAAAACAGAATATAGTGGTATGCCACAGAGCGAATAATTTATTGTCCTCCCTATACACAAATCTAAAAAGTAAAGTTCCTACAAAGAAAAAATCAAGTATTATATACTCAATTCCTTGCCACAATTGTCCCAAGAAGTACATAGGAATGACAACCCAATACCTGGAAAATAGAATCAACGGACACAAATACACAAAAAATGCCTCTACAGCTTTACATAAACACGAACAAACCACTAAACACGAATTCAATTTTAATAACACAAAAATCTTGAACATCGATAGAAATTATCACAAACTTGTAATTAAAGAGATGGTCCACATAAAGAAAGAAAAAAATGCCGTAAACGACAAACAAGATGTGAAAAACTTAAGCCAAATTTATCACAATTTAATTCATACCTAAACTATTAATCCTACACCACCATATTATTATAAAAGATACTTGATTCTACACAACACAAAATGTGTAAAAAACAGAAAAAAATACCAATAGTTTTTCCTAGTCGTTAAGGAACAAATTTCTAAATTAATGTGTCTTGATGTGTAAACCAAGCAATACTTTCGAGGTATGTACCAATAATTATTATTGACAATTGTTTGTATATTTTTGTATTTTAAGTTTAAGGATTTGATTTGTGAAGCTAATGAGAAACATTTTATTGTAGATACATTCCAACCTTTGATAAAGCTCGCCAAGATGAGCGAAACGTCAGGCAAATAACTTTGTTTTAATTTTTTACATAAAAAAACCTATACCCAAGAAAAAAACGAAAAATATATATAACATAATATATATATATATATATATATATATATATATATATATATATATATATATATAGATATATATAGATATATATATATATATATATATATATATATATATATATATATATATATATATATATATATATATATATATATATATATATATATATACAGTGACCGGCAAAAAGTTGGACACATATGGGAAAAATTTTTATTATTGGAATATTGAAAAAACTTTTTATGCCGATTGTCTCTGCATGATGGGTAACCTAAAAATTCATTTTGACATTTGTTACGTGATTACTCGTTTGCCGGCAAAATTGAAAAAAATATATATTGTCATGGAAAACTGGTATTAGGTGACAAGATATTGAAAAAAGTTATTAGAAAAAAGTGTTTAGATTTTAATTTTATACTCCTTGGCAAAGTCTGGAGCCAAAATTAAAAAAAAAATATTTTACATTTTTTGAAAAAAAATGTACAATATTAGTTTCATATTCTCATGAATTTAATTAAAATGTGTTAAATGACCGAACACCAAGGTAATAACCTATTATCTCAACATTTTTGTTATTACTTAAAAGTTTTATTTGATAAAATTTAAAATTTAGCTTTTTTCCATGTACTTGGGTGTGGCCAGGCCCTGTATCTGGCAACCATATTTACCATTTATAGTTACTTCTGGAACAATATGCTTACGAAAGACCGTTTGCTCTAATTTTGAAGAAATTTTAACGTGTCTACCAAAATCATTCTAACAAAATAAAAAATTGAAAAACAATTCTTGCATTAATTTAATTTATTTTAAATCAAATATTAGACCACCCTGTAGAGGTACGAAAAATTTTCATAAACAAAATTTGTTTATTTTAAACTACTAAATAACATATTTTCATTTCAGGCAAATCGTAACATTTTTATTTGTAGCCTTAATTTTGCCTTTATAATTTCAACTTTTCACACCTTGCATCGCAAAACCAAAAACTTTACAATAAGTATATTCTCCTGGACCATGGTAACTGAATGTGAAGTTTACTATGGTCCAGTCGGACCAGTAAAGTCTTGAAAGGCCGTCGATACCCTATTTTTTTTTTAATAAGTACCATGTCCTTTCATAAGAAAGTTTTCATGTCTTTTACAAATTACCAAAGTGGGCTTTGAAAACAGCTGAAGTATTATTTAGAAATATCAATATGCATCATTTATTAATTGTCATTGTGCTTTTATTTAATGTTAAGCTACTTTATTTTAAAATGCCTCAAAGTCTTTCTCTTCAAGAAAAAATAGAAATAATCCTTATTCATGGTGAAAATTATAAAGGCTGTAGAGAAACTGCTGAAATTTTTAACGGACGGCATCCTGATAAAAATTTAAGCTATTCGACAGTAGCAAAAATATTTAAAAGGTTTAAGGAAATAGGTACTGTTGACAACCAGTATAAAGTTTCTCATGAAAAACCGGTAACTGGTGAAGAAGCAACACTGAATGTGCTGTTAACAGTTACAGAAACACCTCAAATAGCCGTTAAAGATATTTCTGACGCTGCTAACATGGAAGAAAAATCAGTAAGAAGAATTTTGAAAAGAAATAAGTTCTACCCTTATAAACCCAAATTTGTACAAGTTTTAAAACAAAGGGATTATGATGCTCGTTTTTATTTTTTTGCGTGGTTCCAAGGAGTCCTAGAAGATGATGGAAATTTCCCCCAACAAATACTTTTTACAGACGAATCAACTTTTACGTCAAATGGAATTGTTTCTTCCCAAAATTGTAGGTGGTGGGCAACAGAGAATCCACATTTTGTCATTGAAAGTAAGGACCAGTATAGTTTTAAAACGAATGTATGGTGTGGAATATTAAATACTCGAATTGTTGGCCCTTTTTTCTTCAGAGAAAATTTAAATGCTAGAACAAACATAAACTTTTTGGAGACAGAGGTGTCAGAATTTTTAGATAATTTATCCTTGAGAGAAAGAAGGGACCTATATTTTCAGCAGGATGGGGCTAGTATTCATTGTACTGAAGATGTAAGGTTTTGGCTGGATGAAAACGTTGGTAACACGTGGATTGGACGTTTTTCAGAAAATCCTTGGCCGGCTAGATCCCCCGATTTGACCCCCTTAGATTTCTTTTTATGGGGCTATTTAAAAAATAAAGTGTATATACATAGGCCATTTAGAAACATTGAACATTTGGAAGGGGTAATTAGAAATTGCGTTGCCCAGATATCTCCTGAAATATTAAGAAATGTTTCAAGAGAAATGCGAAGTAGAACTGTTAAATGTATGGAACGTGACGGTGGACATGTCGAGTTTTAGTGTGTTTTTTAAATAATATATTTTCTAAATATAATTTTCACTAAACACGCTTAATTGATTAATAAAAATCCTACACAAACCAGTAAGTGCCTTTTTATTAAAGAATCTTTTAAAATCTGATTGCTATAAAAAGCCAAAGAACACCCATATTGAAGCAATCAAATTGCGCGAGAGATCGCAAACGAATTGCATAGGCAAAATTGCTCGGGTCATTTATTTAGATAGTGGCCTGCTGGCTGGTAGATATTTGGGTAATTTGATTGAAAGTGATGCGATCCTTCGACTCATAATATGCTTCTTTGGGTATTCAAATTTCATTAGGACTAAAAGAGTTTTCGTTTTTATGTAGGTACACTATTACCACAAAATCTTTAAAATTTTTAATGTACATCTAGGTACCCGAAATATTACTCGACTACTTTCACATAATTTGTAAAATTATTTTTACATTTCCTAACATTAAATAAAGAAATATGAAAATTATTAGTGTCTTCGACTGTTTTCAAAGCCCATTTTGGTGATTTGTAAAAGACATGAAAATTTTCTTATGAAAGGACATGGAACTTTTTTAAGAAATTAGAGTATCAACGGCCTTTCAAAAGACTTTACTGGTCCTACTGGACCATAGTAAACTTCACATTCAGTTACCATGGTCCAGGAGAATATACTTATTGTAAAGTTTTTGGTTTTGCGATGCAAGGTGTGAAAAGTTGAAATTATAAAGAGCAAAATTAAGGCTAAAAATAAAAATGTTACGATTTGCCTGAAATGAAAATATGTTATTTAGTAGTTTAAAATAAACAAATTTTGTTTATGAAAATTTTTCGTACCTCTACAGGGTGGTCTAATATTGGATTTAAAATAAATTAGATTAATGCAAGAATTTTTTTTCAATTTTTTATTTTGTTAGAATGATTTTGGTAGACACGTTAAAATTTCTTCAAAATTAGAGCAAACGGTCTTTCGTAAGCATATTGTTCCAGAAGTAACTATAAATGGTAAATATGGTTGCCAGATACAGGGCCTGGCCACACCCAAGTACATGGAAAAAAGCTAAATTTTAAATTTTATCAAATAAAACTTTTAAGTAATAACAAAAATGTTGAGATAATAGGTTATTACCTTGGTTTTCGATCATTTAACACATTTTTATTAAATTCATGGGAATATGAAACTAATATTGTACATTTTTTTTCAAAAAATGTAAAATAATTTTTTTTTTAATTTTGGCTCCAGACATTGCCAAGGAGTATAGAATTAAAATCTAAACACTTTTTTCTAATAACTTTTTTCAATATCTTGTCACCTAATACCAGTTTTCCATGACAATATATATTTTCTTCAATTTTGCCGGCAAACGAGTAGTCACGTAACAAATGTCAAAATGAATTTTTAGGTTACCCATCATGCAGAGACAATCGGCATAAAAAGTTTTTTCAATATTCCAATAATAAAAATTTTTCCCATATGTGTCCAACTTTTTGCCGGTCACTGTATATATATATATATATATATATATATATATATATATATATATATATATATATATATATATATATATATATATATATATATATATATATAATTTTTTTTTATATATATACTGCCCCGTGAGTGAAAAATGTTTGACGGTTGTCGTAGAATCCGCTGTTTGCCCATTCTCATTTTTTTTCTCGAAAACGGTTAGAGGGGGAGCAACCAAATTTTCTGGGTTAATAGGGGGACAGTGCATCTAGCTTCGATAAAAAATTCAGTTACACAGGGTGTCGCGTTTCGGAGTTATTAAACGTCAAAGTCGAAATTTCCGAGATTTCGTATGATACACGATACAGGTCGCAGAAGTTAATTAAATCGATTTAAGTTTTCGGAGGTTCTAGAAGACCGGGGTCTTCCGAACCCTATTGAAATTGGCGGTATTCGGAAAATGGGAAGTAATTCTTTTGAATTTTTTTATGTCGAAAAATGCCGTTTGCAGACCCCTATTTGGCGCTTAATAACTCGAAGCCGGAACTTCGGACAGAAAAACGGATTGGAACATAAAACTAAAGAATCCCAAATACTTTCTTTTTGCAGTACATTTATCTATACCTAAAACGGCTGGAAATTGGAAAAATTTGGGAAAAACTGGAAATTACGATTTTTCATGGAAATTTTTGACGGTTTTTAATTTTTTTCGGGGTCAAAACGGATCCAAATCGAAATCCCATGTACTTTACCGAAAAGAGCGCGCCGAACTATGTTGCCCATATTCTTTGGTTCCTTCATTCTTAATAGGAAAGGAGCAATCGATAATTAAATTTCGGGTTTTAACCATTTTTTAAAGACATCTCTACATTCGAATCACATAGATCATTTCCTATCGAACTTTTTCAAAACTTTTTCGACGCTATCCCGTGGGGATATAATCAGGCTTTAAAATGAATCCCGAATGGGTGATCCAGGACCGAATTTAGGGGGTAAAAACGCATTTTTTCTATTTTTTTCCATCAAAATTCTTCTTTAAAAGTCACTATTCTATATGAAAAAAGGGTTGGAGAGAAATGGATTTGTAATAGCTGCTCGGAGAGTGAGAATGAGAGAAGATGGTAACTGATTCGGAGGAAGAAGAAGCTCCAGCGAGAGAAAGTACGCCCCAAAGGAAGTCAAAAGTTTTTGTTTGGAAGATATTTTTGACAATCCTAAACCAACTACAGTAGAACCTCGATTATCCGTGCCAGCCGGGACCGAGCCTTCGCCGGATATTCGAAAACACGGATAATCCAAAGACCTCATTTTTTATTTTTTTAATAATTTATTCAGAAAAATACATGTGTCATGCGAAGAAAAGAAACGTGATACTACATACATGTAACAAAAAATAACCGTTTTAATATTTATATATAATGTATGTATGTACACTGAAGAATACATACATATGTACATAATATGTATGTACATGTAAAAAAAATCACTTAAAAAAATCACTAATTTTTGTTTGTTTTTGGGCTTCGTAACTTCTACACTTTATAATTTCCTTCATTTTTCTAAGCTGAAGCACATGAATGTCATCAGTTCCATGCTGTTCTTCAAAATATTGGATAAGTACATTTACTGCATCCCCTGCTTCTCGATGACTTGTTTTGATGACGCAGTTATTCTCATCGTCATCACTACTTTTGTCAGAACTTTCTGCACAGGTCTGGTTATCTAAATAATCGTCATCCATAATCTGATACCGTTTTTCTTCGTGATCACATTCCTGTATTTTTTCGTTGTCCATTTCTTCCAAACCTTTGATTTGCGAGGCTATAGACGCTATGTTTCCGATCGATAACTCACCTTTATTTAGGTGATTATCGTCTTCATTACCTTCTCCATCTGGTGCATCTTCTAAGGTCATTATTTTATAAAATGCTTTTTTAATGTTAGTCGCTTTCACTTGACTCCAAGCGCGAGCAACAGCATAAATTGCTTCTTTCAAATTTAGACGTTTCCAAAACCCGATAGTCACATTCTCCCAACAGTTGAAGCATAAGGTCTTTTCTATAAAGCCTCTTCATGGTCTCTATAACACCTTGGTCCATTGGCTGGGCTATAGATGTTACATTCGGAGGAGAATACGCTACGAATATGTTCCCATCTGCTGACTTTAGTTGCTCTACATCAGGATGCGATGGCGCATTATCCAGTAACAGTACAGCCTTGGGTGGAAGATTATTTTCTTGCAGGTAAGCTTTAACTTGGGGTATAAATTTTTCTAAAAACCACTTTTTAAATATTACTCTATCCATCCAAGCTGCCTTTTGATTATAATAATCAACAGGCAGGTGTTTTTATATTTTTAAGAGCCCTCGGATTTTTTGATTTTCCAATGACGGCCAACCTAAGCTTATGTGTTCCTGATGCATTTGCACAGCATAACACTGTTAGACGGTCTTTGCTTGATTTGAAACCTAAAAAAAATGATGAATAAAAAAACACTGTATACGTAAAAATATGTATGGAAAGGTTACCTGGTCCACTAGTTTCTGAGCCTGCAGCAAGTGTTCTTTTCGGCATTGCTTTCCAATAAAGACCAGTTTCGTCTCCATTATACACTTGCTCAGGTTTTAGGTCGTGCCCCTTTATAAGATTTTCCAAATCATAGCAAAATTCTACCATAGCTACATTATCTGCACTTAATTTCTCCCCTTGAACAGCTAATTCTCGTATTCCATGACGTTTTTAAACCTGTAAAGCCACCCAGAAGATGCTGAGAAGTTTCCTTTGATTTTCAACTGCTCGTGAAACTTTTGGGCTTGCCTGGCACACATAGGTCCTGATATAGGAACCCCTTCCGATCTTTTCTGCAAGAACCGCCTGGTCATAGCATTATCAAGCTCTCGAAAAGTAGACCCTTTGAGAGATTTCCTGTCAGAAATAGCTTTTGCACTGTTAGCTTTAGCTACAAAGCTCTGTAATTCGGCTTTCTTCTTCACAATGTCACGAACCGTTTGTTTTCCAATGTTAAATGTTTTAGCCAACACAGCAACACTTATGTTATTTTCAAATTGTTTTAAAATTTCCATTTTTTGTTCAATAGTTAAAACATTGCGTTTACGCTTTTCATTAGCACCGGTACGCTGCATTTTGTGCGTCTGCTTATGTTTAAATAACGAGTCGGTTGGCAGCTGGCGAAAATATGTAATAAGTAAACACGCATATGGGGATTTCCCGAGCCGAACTTCAGCACGGTGCATGCGCCAACCTCTGGAGCTCCGCCACGGATAATCCGCGCACACAATTTAAAAAATGAAAAAAAATGAAGCATGGAAAATCCGCCGCACGGATAATGCGCGCACGGATAATCGGGGTTCTACTGTAATAAACAACTATTAGATGCAATGAAAAGCATGTTTGAAGAGCTTCGAAGCTCTGTCTCTTTTAACGGGACAATGATTGAAAACTAAAAAGATAATCTTAAGAAGATAAATGACGAAAATAAGAAACTAAGAAAAGAACATGTAGCCTTGAAAATCTGAGTAGCAAATTTGGAACAGGACATCATCCAAATTAAAAGCTCAACAAACAAAACAGAAAATGAAGAACGGTCCAAGAATATAATAATAGTAGAATTAAAAGGAGATCAAAATATCAGGAAAAATGTTAAACAGATAATGAGTCACTTAATAATTGAGATTCCCGAACAGGCATATGGTGTGAAAACCATTCCAAGTCAAGAAGAGAAAAAAAAAACAGTAATGGTTACTTTTGCCATCAAAACTATTGTCACAACGGGGGTTGTTGCGACTGAGACTAAGTAATAGTCTCTGGGATCGTGTGGAGGGAATGAAGTGAAAACAGGTTATAAAAAATATAACATTTAATAATTAGTCAACAATAATAGCAATAAAATAAAGTTTGGCTTTAAATAAATGAAATGAGGCATTTATTTATACATTTCCCTTACATCTTATCTATAAGGGCGGCTCTTCTCCCGACCGACGGGCACATGTCTTCTCTCGACATCTTCAGAACGACTCCCTATCACTCTATCATCCAGTTATCGACGATCGGTGCATTGCTAGGTCAGCATACCTTGACTTACTCAATAAAGTTAAACAAAACCAAGCTGACCTTCAATGTCGTCACCAAGTTCACCGAATAACAGAGTGTCTATTCATCGTTATTGTCAAAATAATCTTTATATAAATACAGTGTGATTTTAAAAATAATTAATAAAATAATCCATGATAACATAACTATGACATATGCCCCTCGTTCGCGAAAGCTGGACCCACAGCTTTACAAAATTTCCATCTTATTATGCAATACAAATATGTTGGTCAAGCCGCCAGAGGTTAATTAAATTTACAAAAAAACTATAATTTTTAATAAAACTTATAAGTTGATGAGAAGTTGTAAAAATTTTTATCTAGGATTTTTAATACTAGAATAAATAAAAAAGTAACTCTTTAGTACAAAGTTGAAAGTCTAGGTTAGTACTTGCTAATAAAATTTAAAATGTTTTAGGATTATTTAAAAAGCTTAAATTATATCAATTTACTGAGAGGTAGTAGACAGTTTCGTGACAAAAAAAAATTACTTTGTGCTATTGTTTTTTCAAAAATATGTCTGACGATATTTTACATGCTGTCAACAATAAGTAATAATCGTACGAACATTTGAGCAGTTTTAGCTCACGCAGTATTTACAAATACCAGAAACTCTTAAAAAATCTGTAAACCTTCCCTAAGGGAAATAGATAACTTCAGGCTTATCTCACCTGGTAACATCCTGTACCACTAAACATCATCGATTTGTTTAAACATTGTGCTCAAACACTAGCGTCACCTTTTATGAAGACAAGATGCATAAATTCTTAAAACAACTACTCCCCTGGCTAAGTGCCACGCAGGGTATTGAATAACATAAGACATCCACTTGTCTCTTCTTCATAAAATTTGTTACACTTGAAAACCATTTCCAAATACCTTACTTGTCAGTAAAGTTTAACCTGCAAATGACTTTTTTGCAGTAGGGCTATAGCATTATGTTGCTGATTGCTAATTCTCTAGCTACCCTTTCGTAACACTTTTTGTGTTTGCCTTATTATTTCATAAAATATGTACCTATAACTTCTTTGAGAAAAATGAATTCGCAACTTTTCTATCCATACTTAAAATGAATCGTTCTGTACTGTAGAATAATAAATACATACTCGTATTTAACTGAAGAACTTAGGCACGATGCTTTAATACTCCATCGAATTAAAAAAAAATCTCTATATATTTTCATTTGTAACACTCTTACTTTCTTACGTAAGTTTTACGTAAGACAATTTTTTACGTATAACAATTACGTCTAATAATATTTAGTATTTCTATAAACGTAAGCAATAATAATAAAATGTTGATATGTTTACTGGTTAGTTATTTAAGAAATATTTAATTTTAAAACAAACTTGTGAAATTGAAAAGAAAATTGTCACTGGATATTATGCTAAAAATACAACACATTAATGCCCTTATTTACCAGTGGTCGTCGTGAATTGCGTAAAACTTGATTTATTCTTTTTTCGCATGATAAAATACATTTTAAAACTTGTAACTAGTACTAAATAAGTCATGTTCGTTAAAAAAAATATCGAATCATCTTTTTCTGTTGTTTTTTCTTTCATATCGCCTATGTGCATAATGTTTAATTGCAAATAAATTACACATCAGAAGTAGATTTTCTACGGCACAAAAATTGAAAGTATAAATAAGCAATATAATTTGGATTTTGTCTTCCAACGCAAAGAAACACATAGAAAATGTATCAAGAGAAGACTGAAGAATTGTACTGTGGACGTTAAAAAAATTACAATTTCTGCGTAAAAATATTGACTTGGATCTAAAATAGTATGCAATGTTAGATAAATAAAAAAATCAATTTTACACTAAATTTTGAACCAAAGAAAAATCAGTGCAAATTAAAACGAGAAATATCTCAGGTGTTAGATAGGTACTTGAACTCATAATACTTTGATACTCATACTTGCTTAAAATTTTACATTCAACTAGAAAAATTATTTATAAAAGAAGCATTTTCCGGTATAAAAGCACCTTTTTTGCTAACGTATTTTATATTCTGAAATAAAAGTTTAGTAGAGAAACAAATGTGAAGAAACGTAGATACATACATACGTACGTGCATATGTGTATGTATATGCACAATTTAACAAACGCTTTGACTTAGTTCTTTGTTACTGTAATACAAAAAAAAATTTAAAGCTTCTTCCAAAATCATGTTTTACTTCTCTTTAAGGGACAAACTTGTATATTATATTTAAAATAAACACTCAACGTGAAAAAATGTATCGTAATATAGTTTTATTTGGAATAAAAGCAAAAATTGTACCTATATAATTTTCAAATTACCATTAAAATTTCAGAATACTTTTTGAAGAGGCCGAGTTTGGAAAATTAAAATTAACTTGCACTACTTATTCTATTATAGACGTAAAGTAAAAATTGCCAACTCTTTATTTATACAATTTAATTAAAATATCCTTCATTCCCTCAGATTCTAATCAAATGTTTATCTATACTTAAAGAAAATTTATGCCTACTCTCACACAATGGACAGAATTTATTAAAGAATTTTTAATTTTTGCACCAAAAAAGTTATAATTTATTGTGTATGGAGAGTAAAAACGGCGCCTCCACCATATGTCACAACGGGGGTTGTTGCGACTGAGACTAAGTAATAGTCTCTGGGATCGTGTGGAGGGCATGAAGTTAAAACAGGTTATAAAAAATTTAACAATAACATTTAATAATTAGTCAACAATAATAGCAATAAAATAAAGTTTGGCTTTAAATAAATGAAATGAGGCACTTACTTATACACTTCCCTTACATATTATCTATAAGGGCGGCTCTTCTCCCGACCGACGGGCACACGTCTTCTCTCGACATCTTCAGAACGACTCCCTATCACTCTATCATTCAGTTATCGACGATCGGTGCATTGCTAGGTCAGCATACCTTGACTTACTCAATAAAGTTAAACAATACCAAGCTGACCTTCAATGTCGTCACCAAGTTCACCGAATAACAGAGTGTCTATTCATCGTTATTGTCAAAATAATCTTTATATAAATACAGTGTGATTTTAAAAATTATTAATAAAATAATCCATGATAACATAACTATGACACTATCAGAGATAAAGTACTCCAAGAACGAAAATCAGACCCACTTGATACTGTAACGTGTGGGATCACATCAAATAATCCATCCAAAATATTCCTGAACGAGGACCTATCGAAACATACACGAGAAATTTTTAAAAGAGCAAGAACGCTGAGGACACATGGATATAAATATGTATGGTGCAAAGATGGATCTGTTTATGTAAGAAAAACCGACGATGGCTCTGTTCAGAAAATCTTAACCTCTAGTCAGGTTAACAGCCTACTAAACTCTGGGTAGATATTTTCTGTATTAATCTTTATTTTTTGTTAACGTTCATATCTTATCTCTTTTTTGATGGCGAATAAAATAAATATAGGACATATTAATATCAGGTCATTGTTGCCTAAGTTTGAGGGATTTAGAAATTATGTTATTAATAATCAACTAGATATTGTAGGGGTCTCTGAAACATGGCTAAATGGTGGTATATTGGATGAGATGATTAAGATTAATGGATATAGATTTATTAGAAAAGACCGTTTGTGCGGTCGTGGAGGTGGGGTGATTTTATACATAAAAATTTGTATTCAGTTCACTGAAATAGATAATTTGAGCCCCAATTGTGCAGAGCAGGTGTGGGTTAAATTTAAAATAAATAAAATCAGAAATGTGGTAGGTGTGTTGTATGGGACACCACCTACTTCTCAAATATAAGATTTTTGTGCAGAATTTGAAGAGAATATTTGTAATTTAATGTCCGACTGTGATAGCTTGGTATGTACAGGTGATTTTAATATTAATGTTATGAATCTTGCATGCAAATATGTTGATCGATTTCTGTCTGTACTGTCTGGTTATGAGTTAAAACAGCTAATTAATGAACCAACAAGACATGGATTTTCAGATTCAAGTCTAATAGACCTTATTTTGTCTTCCAATGAAGATTATATAGCCTACTCTTGTGTCGATCACAGCTTGAATGTTTCGGATCACTCACTGGTGAGATGTGAGCTTAAATTAAAAGTTAATAAGCCTAAGCCCCTCTATCATACCTATAGGGATTACTCCAGCTTTGACAAGGAACTTTTTAACGCAGATCTTAGAAATATTCCATTTTATAGAATTTATCAACTGCAGGATATTAATGATAAAGTCCATTTATTTAATGAACTTGTGCTAGGTTTTTTAATGTGCATGCTCCGATGAGAATGGCTCGTATTACCAAGAGAAAGGCTCCTTGGATCACACAAAATCTAAAATATCTTATGTCCCTTAGAGATAAAGCTTTATCAAAATATAAAAAGAATAAAACTTTTCCACGCTGGGAGTCCTATAGGGAGTTGCGGAATTTCGTCACAGCGTCTGTGTGTAGGGAGCAGAAGGCATTTCTTGAGGACAAGATTCGTCGTAATGGCTCTAGAGACAACTGGAAATTGCTTAGAGAACTTAATGTATATGGTAAAGAAAGAGTACAGGTTCCCGACGTCCTGGGGACTGCTGATGAAATAAATGACTATTTTATCAGCATTCCTCAGAGCGATCCGAATCAGGATGTGCTAAACTTTTATATAAATGGTCGGCGGGAAAACGCTTCGGGGTTTGAATTTGGAATGGCCACTGTAGATGAAATAAATACTGCACTGTTCTCGATAAAGTCGAGGGCTATGGGGGCTGATGGGATGGGAATTGATATGTTAATACACTGTTGTCCCTTGATTGTGTCGGTTGTGGTGCATCTGGTAAATTGCTGCATTGAGACAGCCACCTTTCCTGAGGTATGGAAAGTATCACACGTAATAAGTTTACCAAAGGTTAGTTCACCAACCAATTTAAAGGATTTGCGCCCCGTCAGTGTTTTGCCTGCGTTGTCAAAGGTTATTGAGAAGATACTGGATGGCCAGATTAAGAGTTATGTAGAGCGGTGCAGCATTTTGAAAGAGACACAATCTGGATTTAGACAGGACTATAGCTGCAACACCGCTCTGCTGAAGGTTACAGACGACATTTTGGAGGCCACCGAACGTGGTGAACTTACGGTACTTGTACTATTAGACTACTCAAAAGCCTTCGATAAGTTAAATCACACATTATTACTGGCTGTACTAAAATATCTTGGTTTCGGAGAGCATTCGTGTACTCTACTTAAAAATACCTAAATAATAGAAGCCAAAGAGTTATGTTGAATGGAGACTTGTCAGAGCCAAGGAGTCTGCTATATGGTGTTCCACAGGGATCTATCCTGGGACCTATACTCTTCTCCCTGTACACGTCGCAGTTGTCACTTGCGTGAGGTTTTGTGAGGCTCATTATTATGCGGACGACACTCAAATTTATTTTTCATTTAAACCTAGTCAAATACAGAACTCTTGTGATAAAATAAATGCCGATTTGTGTGCCGTCTTAAGGGCACCAGAGTCGCACTGCCTCAGCATTAACCCGGATAAGTCTCAGGTTCTTCTATTTGGAAGATCGCAAATGCGAAATTTATGCGATAATCAAATATGTATTAAGTTAAACGATAAAAAATTGGAACTTGTAAACACCGCCGGGCCTGTTGATTGATACAGACCTTAGGTTTTCTCAATATGTCAACACCTGTATTAAAAGAGCTTTTGCTAACCTTAAATTAATTTATGGCCAAAAGGATATTTTAAATGAGAAATTGAAAAAAGTTCTTTGTGATTCTATAGTACTATCGCATTTTAATTATGCGGATGTTATCTACAGGCCTTGTCTTGTGGGTGCTGATGCTCATCGAATTCAGCTTATTCAAAACTGCTGTGTTCGTTTCATTGGTGGTATAAGACGAAGAGAAAGGGGTGTATCTGCTAAACTTCGGGAAATCAAATGGTTAAGAATGGATGAAAGGAAAGTGCTACATTCACTTACTCTATTTAATAAGATTATACTAAAGCAGCGACCGCAATATTTGTTCCAAAAAATTAAATTCCGTAACGATATGCACAACTTAGATATACGACACAAGTTTATTATTACGACACCAGTACACACAACGGCCATTTTTGAGAGATACTTTAGTTTTAACATAGCTAAACTTTATAATAGAGTGCCCGATGGTATAAAATTTTTCACCGGCATAAGATTTAAGTTAGCAGTTGGGAAAATCATAGGTACTTTTTTGTAGACTGCTTTCCGGACGTTGTTTCCAGCTCTATGTTTCTTAGCTTTGGTATTATTGTTGAGCGGATGTCAATATGATTTTTACCTGTGTTTTAATGTTCTTTTATGTCATTTAAACTATATTCTAAATATTTAGATAAATTTGTATTGTATATGTATTTTATGTAGATTATAAGTAAATTACTGTTCTCTTTCCGGTTAAGTGAGGAAGCCAAGCTTCAACTTCGCCATTTGTAATCATTACAATAAAGTCATTTATTATTATTATTATTATTATTATTATTATTATTATTTCTCAGTTCTTACAGTTCTTTTTTGGTTTATTTTCTTCCCTCGTCATCTGAGAACACTCTACACTAATTAAAATTGCATATGTCTTCGTTAAAGTTATAAATAAATAGGTTTTTTTGCATCGGTGCAGGAAAAATTTTAAAAGGTACATATTTTAAATGCCTTGCCTTGGAAAAACAAATAAAACGGGCTCTCTTTACATCGAAATTAAAATATGACCTGTCAAAATGACATGAAAATACCAGTTTTTGTAGCGATATTGGAAGCTTCCTGGACCGATTTCGGCTTGGAATATACATGGAAACGATAGAATGGACTTTATATTTTTAATTCCCGTACATTTCATTGGACGATTTAAGCACTAAATACCAATTTTATTGATTTTCCTGAGACCATGCAAATGCATTTCAAAATCAGTTTTATACGGAGAAATGTATTAAAATATGAAGTGTCAAAATGTCGCAAAAATGCCAGTTTTTCTTGCGAGAATTTAAGGTTTCTGGACCATTTTGGGCTTGAAAAATACCGGCCAATGCTTCTAAAAACCTTCCAGTGTCGATTTCGGAACATATAATTTGAAGAAGTACGCTTTAAATACCTTATTTAAGGATTTTTCGATGACGCTGTAGAGCATCATAGAAAGGCATTATTCCATTAGGTAGTATACGGGGTAAATCATAATGACGGGTCTGTATTAAATTTTGCTTAGATTTGTTATTAATTGAGAACGGCTTATTCGATTGAAAAGAGTGATGTGGCAATCGAAAGGGGAGGAAGTAAGCTATTTTCTTATTTGAAAATAATTTCGACATTTCGTTGGCATGACGACGAAAAATTTGCTATTTCCGATATTTATTGAGTTGAAGAGTTGAAATTTGATTTATGGGAAGAATTCAGTCAATCATTCAAAATTATATGTGTAAATTTTGATTCGCGTGGTTTCTATAGCAACGATTAAGGATAAAGTTGACAATTTCTAACTCACGCACGGCTGATCTAATTGAAACGAGTGAGGTGACAATCGAAAGGGAACGAAGTAAGCTACTTTTTTATGTGAAAATAATTTTGAAATTTCATTGCCATGACGACGAACAGTTTGCTATTTCCATTATTTATTGAGTTGGAGAGTTAAAATTTGATATGTGGGTAGAATTCGGTCAATCATTCAAAAATATTTTTTTAAATTTTGATTCCGATGATTACCATAGCAACGATTAAGTATAAAGTTGATCATTGTTAACTCGCGAACGGTTTATCCGATTGAAACGAGTAAAGTGATGATCGAAATGTTAGAAAGTACACTACTTTTTTATGTGAAAATAATTTTGACATTTCGTTGGCGTGACGATGAAAAATTTGTTACTTCCGATATTTATTGAGTTGGAGAGTTGAAATTTGATATCAGGGAAGATTTTGGTCAATCATTTAAAGATATACCTGTAAATATCGATTCCCGTGACTGGCATAACAACGATTAAGGATAAAGTTGACAATTAATAGCGCGCGGACCCCTTCTCCGATTGGAACGAGTGACGTGGCTATCGAAAGGGAAGGAAGTACACTACCTTTTTATTTGAAAATAATTTAAATTTTTGGTTGTCATGACGACGATAAATTTGATTTCTCCATTATTTACTAAATTGTAGAGTTGAAATTTCGCATCTAAGTAGAATTCGGTCAATCACTGTAAAATATTTTTGCAAATTTTCAATTTTGATGATTGCCATAACAACGATTAGGGGTAAAGTTGACAACTTACAACACGCGTACGGCTTCTTCGATTGAAAGAAGCGATGTTCATAATATGTATGCACAATTTTTTTTCTTTGAGACGTCAGTGGCGTGCCACCAATCATGATCCAGCAGGTCCCTTTCAGGAAGACAATGTTAATATATGTATGGTTCCAAGCCGATCGAAAGACGACAAGCTTAATTTAGTAGGGTTTCAGCGAAATCGTATATCGATGGCTTAGTTCTAACAGGTCGTATCCCACTTACTTAAGTTTTTTCAGGAAACGTAAAAAACTAGTTTGTGAAAAAATTACCGGTAATATTGCAAACAAATTAAACGAAGTAACATAATAAGACAATAATAAATGATTGAATTGAACTATTTTTAAAATTTAGACTACCGAGAGATATATTTGTGGGATAAGACTTTTTGGAATTTCTATTATGTGGTTTACGTCTTTTAGCCACCTGTTTCTGTCACTCAGAGTGAGTTTTAAAAATAACATTTTTTGAAACAGGTTCTAAAATTTTTTAAGGGCAAATTAATATACAGGGTGTCTCACTAAAGCATGGTAACAATACGTGTGCAGAAAGGCCTCAGGGATATTTTGTTAGGAGAATCTTGTGATATTGTGTATATGACAAAAACTAAGACTTAAAAAAAACTAAGAAAAATATGGTACAGGTAAAAGAAAACCCAACTATCTTTATTAATTAAAATCAGTACAAAACATATTTATTTAAAAATCATTTCTGTTTTTTTTTCTTAAATTTTCGTTGAATGAATGAGGAAGATCGTCATAAAAATTATGAACTTCTCTG
Source organism: Philopedon plagiatum (assembly GCA_963971165.1). Classification (NCBI taxonomy): domain Eukaryota; kingdom Metazoa; phylum Arthropoda; class Insecta; order Coleoptera; family Curculionidae; genus Philopedon; species Philopedon plagiatum. Next base: position 36,895,447 of record OZ020194.1, read on the forward strand.
TCCAGGACAGGCTTAAGATCTTGTAGATGTTTCCATTTAGTGGATTTGATTGGTAATCGTTCTTTGAATAATGGTTGAATATTTACGTCGTCTAGTGTAATCATTTTGGTTCTTTGCGGTAAGTCCTTGTATTCATCAGTGAATTTGAGTTTGTACTGTATTTTTCCACTAGGTAAGTATTTTAAAACTCTAAGGTCTGACACAGTAGGATCATTTTTCATTTTTCCTGGACGGATTGACTCATAGCGGATTATTGATTTGTCATCATAATTTTTAAAAAAATCGTGTGTTAGGTATTCTACATCAAACGGAAACGGCTTTTTTCTAGACTCCTTTATTACACCTACATACTGAGAAGGAAGTGTTATTTCGCGTCCTTTTAGTTTTCTTTCGATTAGGGCGTGTGTGGAGTCACACTCCATTTGTGTGTGACCCTTTTCTAAAAATTTTTGTTGTACACAAACCTCATGTTTTACAGAAAAATAACTTAATGCATTGGCTAAAATAGAGTTGCGGTTCTGGTATCCGCAGCCATCAGAAAACAACATGATCTCTCTCTTTTCATTCAAGCAATGTGTCTCAAGATGTTTTAAGATACATGACACAAATATAGACGCTTGTAGGTCTCCTTCTGTTTCGTTCCACACATAGTTGGTGCACTGATGGGTGGCAAGATTATAGACAGTAAAAATATGGACTTGTAATCTTGTTTTATAATACAAGTTACTTGCTTGAATGACAGGGCACAATTTTACTGCCTGGACGTCCATAGTAAAAGTATAATTATTACCTTGAATTGCTGCTTCTTTGTCATCGTTTTTTTCTTTATGAGCAAAGGTCTTTGTCTCTATGTGTTGTGACAGGTCATTTTTGTCACCGAATTAGTTTTGTTCTAATGCTTAATTTATTCACGAAGGCCTGTTTAGTTGTATTTTATAGTTTACCTTAATGAAATAGTTGTGTCTCCACACGTACACGGTTGACCTGCCCTGTTCCCAGGCTAGTTTCTACGGTTTCTGTTCTGGCTGATTGCTGCTAGCTGTCCTCAGGTCAGCTGTCCTTCGTTTGAAGCTTCTAGATTTAACATTTTTCTCTGTTGTTTAGGCCCTGAGATTCGTTTTTCTGCGCCTTGCTTAAGGCCTTCCTGTGTGTACAGACAGTCGCCTTTAGTCTATTTATGATAACATATTTTTAGAGAATAAATTTTAAAAGACTACCTACATTTTGAATGAGATTTAATCCCGGTGTTTTCCACTGCCTTCACTGTCCTGGATTTCTGAATCTAGCGTTCCCTATTAATTAAAGTCCGAGATTTCCTTCTCTTTTCCTTTCCAAGATCTTTTTTTGAATTTTGTAAACATTTAATTGAGTTGTATGTTGAAGATTAAGAATGGGGTGTGTGGGTTTTCGTCGGACGGAACTTTAAGGCGCGTAGAGATGGTGCATCGGGGGTGGGAACCGACTGACCTGTTCGCATACACGAACAGTCCCAAAGCGCTTTTGGAAGCCGTCGATTTATGAACACGGCTGGTGCAGTAGCATTTTCGAGTGTGGGAAGGTTGGAATTTAGTAGCACTACGTCATCGTTTTCCTTTCTGTAGTTTCGACATTCGGGGTTTCAGCTGTTAGCATTTGGATGCATCGTACTGAAATAGTGCGTCTCGATCAGTGCCGGCGTAGGTATAACTTTCTGTATTTCCGTAACTTTATGGTTTCACGCAAGAGGCCTCTGTATGATTTCAGTACCCTTGTTTGGTGGCGCGGCGACGGTTGGAGTTCTAAGTTTCGGTGTTTTTTTTTGCGTTTGTTTCTCCGTTTGGGGTCGGAGACTTGTGCCATTCTGCATTCGGGGTCATTTGAGGGAGCAGCTTCTGGTCCATGCTTGGTTTTGGTTTGGATTTCGTAGTTCTTGCCGGTATGCCGTGGCGCCATCTTTAGACTATCAATTACTGTCATTCCGGTCAGTGTAGTTGCTTTCGCCCCGATCATCTTCCGTGTTCTGTGGGTCCTTTTTGGCGCTGGCGCAAATATTAATGTAAGAACCATTTTGTTCGGAAGGGCGGTCCACTGTCGGGCATTTCCACTTTGGTTTTCAACGAAGATAGCAGTATCGCGGTGTCGGTTTCAGCCATTTTGAAGGCTCAAGTTTATGGATTAAGTTCCGGGACTGCGATTAAAAATTCATCTGCTGAATTATTGCTTACTGGGCAAGATTTTATCTGCATCTTCGTTTGTTAATATCATAATCAGGTGAGCTACCTTTTTTATATATATAGATGAGTTTTTTGCGAGTCTGCTTCGTGATGCCACGTGCATGTAAAATTGTCGTGTCTAAGGGTTTTCTTTCTTTTATTTCCTCCAGCCATTACATCGGCCTGACGATCTGGAGACCGCTGGTAGCTGCCCCCGTTTTTGGTGTTTTGTATGGGGAGTCTGGAGTGTCTAACCCTCCTTGCTTACGGGGTAAGTCACTTTGAAGCCTTTTTTTGCCCCGTGTTTCTCTAATACTTATTAATCGTTTATTTTTTTTTACGCCCATACATTGTAATTTAAATTTCAGCGGTCAATGGTTATCGAAAATGCTGCTTCACAGCACTATTTTCTAAGACTAGTTTTTGTAGCTCGGTGTACTGCCTCTTATTTTGACTGATAATAACCACTCACCACTCAATTTGCTAATAGTAAAATTACATTATCTAATTTTTCATTCTTTTGAACGCGGGACTATATTTTTGAAGCTTGAATAGTGTGAAGTAAATTTCATACAATCTGTAAGCTATGTTTAGGGCCTCTTTATACCAGCTTATGGGCCAGCGGGAACAGCTAAGCTTGGATTTAAGTAGTCAGTCACTCGCGTAGTAAATGTAGATTGTTTTATCAAGTTTTTTTTTATTGACTGTCGCCAAGCACATACAGTGGTTATTGGGCTATCTGTAGCGTTAAGTTTCAAGCAGTAATTTATAGATAAAGAGATTTGTGGTACTGGTTAGCTTGACATTGACAAGCCTGTCATATACCTCCGTTGAAGATTAAAGCGTCATAGCCAGTGTTTTTTTAAATTTATTAATTTGTGATTATTATTTTAGTCGCCATCTTATCAGGAAGGCTTCTTTTAATGTACTTAAATAAATTAAATCAAATAATATTAATGTAAGTGCCACAGATCTTTATTCTTTTTTATAAGTTAAAAGGTGTGTTTCGGGCTTTATGCTTATGAAGCTGGAAAGTGTAGATTTATTTTAGCTTTTATTTATATCGATTGGTTGAGTAATTTTTTTATGTGTTCAGAGGGGTTAACTTACTATTTAATTTTCAAATTTGTCACTATTGTTTTGGGGAAATAACCTTATTAGGCTCATACACATTTTACATCTATTTATTATATCGTACCGCTTGGAACTTAGGGTAGTTTAGCTGCATAGATGCTATATAATTAGTTAAACCTGCTTTTGTTGTATCGTATTATTTGCATTGGGAACCTAAGGTACTTAATTAGTTGCTTGAATAGTACTGATATAATTGCTTGTAACTTAAGCTTTGTGTCTTATAAATGTACATAAGGGGTATATTTTTGATTTATTTTATTTAAGCGGTCGATCCCTATAAGGGGTGATATCTCTTCCTGTCAATGACCAAAATTTTTCTGAAAGCAATTATTATGTTTTTTTTTATGTTATCTTACATTGTTACGGTTTACTCGATTAGTGCTAAACCTTAGCTTTTAAGTCAAGCTAAATGGGGCTTCACCTCTTTAATTACCATTTATTTTTCTTTTGTTGTACTTTTATTATTATTTTTTTTTATTGTTAATGTAAGATAACATAATGAAGTGCTAAACTGGTCAGTTGATGAACATTTAATTTTTGTAAATATTAACGCTTATCGCTGAGTATCAAGGAACTGTACAATTTTATTTAGTTATCAATGCCCTTGCGTAATAATTTCTTTTGTTTAGTAACGTAACTTTTTTTAAATCTTACCATGAGTTTGTTTAAATTTTGCAATCTGGTTTTCAGCGATTACTTATTTTATTGATAGTTTTTTTTTTTAACTAAAGTAACTTCACACTTTGTTATTTCTAACTTAACTAAAATTCTGCGATTGATTTCAGGCCACTGGCTTTCTCATTTATTATTAGCCTTTTATCTAATATTCTTAAATTTTGCGGATTAGTTTCAATAAATTATTTATCCAAATATTAACTTTGTTTATTAAGGTAACTTTTTAATATTATCCTAAGCTCGTTTAAATTTTGCAAATAATTACTTTCTCTTTTATTAGTGGTTTTTTTTTATATTGACCTAGCTTCTTATTTTTACATATTTTTCTACTTATCCAAATTTTTCGATTCAGTTTAAGCCAATGGCTTTCTCTTTTAATATTAAATTAATTAATATAAAAAAAAAATTGTTAGATTTCGGCGCTTTAATTCAAGTCAATTGTCTCTCTCTGAATAGTAATCTTTTCTATTAACGTAACTTTTGTTTTTAATTATTAACGTAACTTCAAATATATTTTTTTTTATTGATTACATTTGAATTACTGTAATTACTGGGAATTGTTTTATTCCTAGGGTCCTTGGTAGGGGCCACGAACCTCCCTACTTCCTCCGTAGGGGCTGAAAACCATCCCTATTAATTTTTGGCGGGTGCTAAGGAGCCACCCTATGAATTTACCTGTACCTGGGGACAGACCTCAGGAAGTTTTATTTTGGTTTAATTTAATTTATTTATTTTTGCGAGGGCAAAACCGCCCAACCTTATTTGTCACCACTTGTAACCTTTTTTTTTTAATCAGTGTACAAATAAATGTATATAGGGTAAACTTATTAAGTTGTTTTTATCCAGCTCACTGCGCCCTCTGTTTAATTTTTAATTATGAATAGCGGGATTGTTGTGTGAGAAGCAGGTCCCTAGACCAACTAGGCGACTTCCAGTTTGTGTCGGTGTAAAAACTGGTGGCGTCCAATAGAACCTACCCAGCCTAACTGAGCTGAGGGCTAATTTGCAACGCGCTCTACTACACCTGCTTCCCTCAGAACACCCTGTTGTTCCTGTGTTTTTCTCTAGAGTAGCTTTAAGAGTGATTTTAATGTTTTCAAGTTAAGCGGTAAGTACTTGGTCAATGATACTCATCATAGTATCTTTGACGGTTTTTAATCAAACACCTTTTTTTTTTTTGAACAAAGTGCGTCGCAAATTTTTGGCGCCCAACGTGGGGCCTATTTAAAAAATTACCGCTTTTTTTTCCTAATTTTACTCTTGTGCGTCTAGTGAGCTGGATGGAACTTTGAAAATTTCCATCAATTTTAACTCTAACTGTACTAGCCCTGTATTACTGCATTTGATTTTGGCGATTTATTATCGATTTTATTTTGCTTATTACGTAACTTTGATTTTCTTTGATTTGGCGATTTATTACCGATTTTAATTTACTTGTTTGCGTAACTTTGATTGTCTTTGAATTTGTGGTATATTACCGATTTTATTTTGCGTATTACGTAACTTTGATTGTCTTTGAATTTGTGGTTTATTACCGATTTTATATTACCTATTACGTAACTTTGATTTTTTTGATATTGCGATTTCTTATCGATTTCATTTTATTCATTTACGTGACTTTGATTATCTTTGCGTACTGAATTATGATTGCTGGTTTACGTGATTTACCTTTTTATTATTTCTTGCTATTTCCGCTGATTTAAGTACCTTTATTTGCTATATTTGACTACACTATTGGTGTAGTTTTGCTAAATTTATTCGATTTACGCGATTGTACCTAGATTTGACTTTTTACGTTGACTTTTTACGTTGACTTTTTACGTTGACTTTTGAGTTGCTATTGTTTTTGTTCACTCCAAAATGGATTATAATATGCAGGTTAACCATCTTAGGAAGGAAATGCTAATTTATGAACTTACGATTCGTGGAGTACCGGCTAGTTATGCCAATACGGTAAAAGAACTTCTAGTAGCGTTACGTCCAATTTTAGAAATGGAAAGGAAGGGTAAAGTTTTTGCTCGTCTGGCCTATACTTGTGTTTTTGTCGATGAATGTAACTATATAACTAGAACCTTGCATAATATTGATAGCGCGATTAAAAATGTCACCGGTGAATCCGCTAAAGAAAAATTTGAACGTTTACAATCTCAACTTGTTCACTTATTTACCCGCGTTCATCGTATTCCGGTTGCGAACCTTAGTGCCGCGGAATCGCAAACCCGTTCTGACTTGTTGCTCAAAATTTTAGGCAAATTAAACTGTTTGGCCAGTCTCTTAAGACAAGATCCGAATTTAAGCACCTTGCTCGCTCGAGTTCATTCGGACGGTTCGGATTCGGATGCGTCGGATTCGGATGCGTCGAGAAATAGCAATGCGTCCAACAGTCGATTGCGTCACACACGCTCGTCGCCCAAAGTCACTCCAACCGTGGTTAGTCCCAATGTAACAGCTGCTGCCGCTTCCGTTTGCCATCATTCGTGTAGCAAAGCGCATCGTGTTGAAAAGTGGGGTATTAAATTTACCGGCGAGGCTGGACAGATGTCCGTGCATAATTTCTTGGAGCGAGTTTCGGAACTACGCGAAGCTCGAGGTTTTTCTGAAAGTGAACTATTTGTATCTGCTATCGATTTATTTACTGGTAAAGCATTGAAGTGGTTTCGCGCTAATCGTCATCGATTTTCGGACTGGTCTAGTTTGTCTGACCTTCTCTGTAAACATTTCGAACCGCCAGACTATCGTCATCGGTTATTTAAGGAAATTCTAGATAGGACTCAGGATTCGACTGAGAATATCGTCGACTACCTTTCTAATATGAGTGCGTTGTTTAGAAGACATGGCTCCATCTCAGAGGACGTTCAACTTGACATCATTATACGCAACTTGTCACCTTTTTATACTACCCAACTTCCGGTAGTCAGCAAGTTAGAAGAATTAGAAGGAGAATGTCTCAAGTTGGAGTTAAAGAAATATCGCGCCGAGAACTATGTACCACCTCCTAGAAAAAGTTATAATTTTGTAGAGCCAGACTTTGCGTTCATTGCTGCTGAAACATCAGGCTTCAAAGATGATGAAGAGTTGCCAATCGTTGACGTGGTGACCGAATCATCTCCGGCACCATCAACTTCTCGAGACGTGAGACAGTTACCCAGAGAGACACGTCCACCATCTCTAAAAATCTCTAGATCAATCTTGTGCTGGAACTGTAATAAGCCAGGTCATCGAAATAGCCGGTGCACTGAACAGCGCAGAATCCATTGTTACCGCTGTGGTGCACCAAGTGTGACCAGTAAAAACTGCCCTAAGTGTTCGCCGCCAGAGAAACGATTCTCAGAAGAGCCGATACGTCGCGAGACTGCTCCCCTTATTCTCACTTCACCGACCAACAACTTTCCTTCCGATAAAAACGCTGCCATTAACAACAACTCTGTTCCTAACGAAAACCTTTTACCGAGCAACATCTTTCGTTCTAACAAAAACCATTCACCCCCTAACAATTCTGCCCCCAACAAAAATCTTTCGCCAACCAACAACTTTCTTTCTGATGAAAACCTTTCGTCGACCAATAACTCTCTTTCCAGCAAAAATCATTCACATGCTAATAACCCTTTTCCAAATAAAAAACTATTAGATCCTATCATAGCTCATGCGCATGGCGACCAGCGCCCCTATTTAGAAATTTCGATTTTAGGTTACAAAATATTAGGCTTATTAGATTCTGGAGCATCACGCACTATTGTAGGTCAACCCGGTTTCCGAATTTTGGAAAGTCTGGGATTAAAACTTATTAGGCAACAGACTGATTGTACTGTCGCGAATGGCCAAACTTGCTCCAGTTTGGGCTATTTTCAGGCTCCTGTAACTTTATTAAATAAAACTCGGGTGATAGATATTTTAGTCCTTCCCGAACTGTCCCACCAATTAATATTAGGCATTGACTTTTGGAGAACCATGGAAGTGATCCCCGACTTGAAGCAGGACGTCTGGCATTTTTCCACTGATGATCAACCTACGGAAATTTGTAGCGTGATAGATGGCAACTCTTTATCTGAAACCGACCGAGCGTGTTTAAATGCACTAGTTAAGGAGAAAATATCGGAAATGGGTACTGGTCTGGGCTGCTGCAAGGTAGCAGAACACGTCATTGAGCTTGAACCCGGCACTAGACCAATTAAACAGCGTTACTACCCAGTTTCTCCATACAAGCAAAGGATTATGGACGAGGAAATCGACGAGATGTTGAAACTTGGCGTGATTGAACCTTCTAAAAGTCCTTGGTCCAGTCCAGTGTGTTTGGTACGCAAGAAAGATGACAGCTATAGGTTTTGCATAGATTTTAGAAAGCTTAATACAAAAACTAAGAAAGACGCATATCCTATACCTTATATCTCCGCCATTTTGGATCGCCTCAGAGACGCACGCTACATTAGCTCCATCGACATAAAATCAGCGTTCTGGCAGGTACCTCTTAGTGAGTCCTCACGTGAATTAACTGCTTTCACTGTTCCAGGTAGGAATCTTTATCATTTTCTGCGCATGCCCTTCGGCTTGACCAATGCGCCAGCCACCTGGCAACGTATAGTGAACCGTGTATTAGGCGTTGATTTGGAAAATCACGTGATGGTGTATCTTGATGATATAATTATCATCTCCAGAACCTTTCCTGAACACCTCAGAATTCTGGGCCTAGTGTTTGACCGTTTGAGAGATGCAGGACTCATAGTTTCCGAGGAGAAATGTCACTTTTGTAAGCCTGAATTACGATACCTTGGCTACATCGTAGACGCTCAAGGTTTAAGACCTGATCCTGAGAAAGTGCAGGCCATTGTGAAAATAGCACCTCCACGAAATATCACCGAAATTCGACGTTTTATTGGCACCGCTTCTTGGTACCGGCGTTTTGTGCCGAACTTTTCAGCTATCATAGCCCCAATTACTCGGCTTACCAGGAAGAATATCAAATGGGAATGGACTTCCGAGTGCCATCAGTCATTCAACTTGATTAAAGAGGCTCTTATCACAGCTCCCGTGCTTACATGTCCAGATTTTAATCGCACATTTACCTTACAGGCTGATGCCTCATTTTATGGTCTAGGAGCAGTTCTGACTCAGCAATTTGATGACGGGGAAAAAGTTATTTCCTATCTTTCACGTTCTCTCACCAAACAAGAGATGAAATTAACCGTCACAGAAAAAGAGTGCCTTGCAGTAATTTGGAGTGTGGAAAAGCTTCGTCACTATCTGGAGGGTGTACACTTTAAAGTCATAACCGATCACCATTCTTTGTTATGGCTTCATAATCTAAAAGATCCACAAGGACGTCTCGCTCGATGGGCTCTCCGTTTACAACCTTACGACCTTGAATTGATCCACCGTAAAGGCCGAGATCACGTCGTGCCAGATTTTCTTTCTAGGTCAGTGCCAGTGACTACTGATTCTGTCGCAGCCGTTGACGAGCCACCGTCATCATTTTCTGACACCTCAGACAAATGGTACAAAGGCATGATGCAGAAACTAGAAGAACGTCCTGATAAATATCCTTGCTGGCGAGTCGAGAATGGCAATCTCTTTAAATATGTCAAGACAAACAATCCAAGTTTTCCAGATCATTCCACTTACTGGAAAATAGTAGTACCAAAGGATAAACGAAAAGAGATATTCCTTCGATGCCATGATAATCCAGCAGCAGGGCACGTGGGTGTTTTTAAGACATTTTGGAAAGTCGCCGAGAGATATTATTGGCCGAAAATGAGATCTGACGTTGCTAGTTATGTCCGTGCTTGTAGAACTTGTGCTCAGAACAAAGTAGAGCAGAAACGTCCAGCTGGTCTAATGGGTAACCGCCCAGACATAAAAGAGCCTTGGCAAGCCATCAGCCTAGACTACATAGGTCCTTTACCTCGTTCTAAACAGGGTAACACTCATATTTTGGTGGCCACCGATTATTTTAGCAAGTACGTCGTGTTATTCCCGTGTCGATCGGCAACAGCAAAATCGTTGGTAAAGTGTGTCGAAGACGGCATCTTCTTAGTTTACGGAGCTCCTCAATTCTTAACGTGCGACAACGGAACTCAAATGAAATCCAAAGAATTTCAAGCCCTTTGCGATAAATATAAGGTTAGAATATTTTACACTGCTAATTATTATCCTAGAGCAGATCATACTGAACGCGTTAATAGAGTTATTAAAACGATGTTGCGCTCTTACGTTCAACAAAATAACCATCGAACTTGGGAAGATAATTTAACTGCTATCGGTTGCGCCATTCGCACTTCGCGACACGAAACTACGGGCTTCACCCCATACTGCGTTAATTTTGGCAGGGAACATAAGCTATTCGGTTCGGACTATGCTGAGGGTGTTCCTCTAGTCGAAACTGAGCGTCAAAATTACATTCGAGAACGAATAGAAGCTTTCAAACAACTATTTAAAAAAGTCCACACTAAAATCGAAGCTTCTCGTCTTAAAAATCGACATAACTATAATTTGCGCCGACGCCCAGTAAACTTTGTTCCTGGTCAAGAAGTCTGGCGTAAGAATAAAAGTATATCCGATGCAGCGAAGTATTATAGCGCAAAGTTGGCTCCGGAATTTGTAGGTCCGTTCAAGATCGTAGAAAAGACCGGCACGTGTACTTATGAGCTTGAAGATGAACACGGTGTTAGTAAGGGCATTTGGCATGTACAAGACCTTAAACCGGTATATGCCGAAACTGCATTTGGTGGTCCGTAGGAGTGAATAAATTGTTAGGCAACTCAAAGTCATTATTTACTTTATTACATTCCGTTGATTTTACTGTCATTAATTTAATATTACGTTTTACGTGTCATTTTGCTTCAATTTACTTATCAATCTATTGATTTCTGAATTTATTAACTTTCGAGTCCATAGCTTCAATTCGGTTAATTACATTTGATTGTTTTTTCTTCTTTCGGTAATTATGGCTTTAGTGAGTTTTCTTTTATCGTTGCGTTAATTTTGACTTTTGGCCCAGGTTAAATTCTTTTTTTTTACTTTCCTTGCTCCGTCGGGAGCAATTTTTAAGCCCTGCAGTATGGGCGTGATGGTGTCTGAATCCATGTTGGCTCGAAGCTTGATGGATTTGGACACTATCGCTTAGAATAGTACTGCACTGGGTTAACTAGTTGAGGTAGGAGTCCTCTAAGTGCCGTTTATGCCCTGCAGTATGGGCGTGATGGTGTCTGAATCCATGTTGGCTCGAAGCTTGATGGATTTGGACACTATCGCTTAGAATAGTACTGCACTGGGTTAACTAGTTGAGGTAGGAGTCCTCTGAGTGCCGTCTATGCTCTGCAGTGTGGGCGTGATTGTGTTTGGATCCATCTGGGCGCGAGAGTTGATGGATTTGGACACTGTCACTTAGAATAGCGCTGCACTGGGTTTACTAGGTGGGGTAGGAGTCCCCTGAAAGCCGTGGCAAGGTAAGCCTTCAGCTGCCTTGCTTCTATTGTTTGTAGTAGGTAAGCCCTCAGCTGCCTTACTACTTTCACTTGCCAACACCGCCTTACGCCTCGTTACCTTTTATCTGTCATTACCTGATTATCTTTACCTTATCGTCACTTGGTTTATAGTATAGTAACGTATAGTAACGTTTATGGTCATTTACTGTAGCTTACCTTTTTGCGTTTATCAGTCTCACGCAGACACCCATCTCGGCGCGAGACGAGATGGGGGTCGGTGTGTCACATGGTAATTTAAGAGTCATTACTTGGTTAGAAGGCGGTGATTAATTAATTTTGGGACCTAATTTTCTTTATCGTTTTTTAATCTGCATTCACTATTAATCGTTTTTTTTTACAAAAGACTAGGGCCAAAAGTCTTTATTTATTATCTTAATTGGACCTTTTTTTTTACCTTGATTTGACGTATTTACCTTGATGTGACCTTTTACTTTGATTTGGCTTAATTTTCTCTACCTTGACGTGATTTTATTATTATTCCCTACTTGTGTCTGGAAATTTCGGTTACTTGAACTAGTATGTGTTTTTGCTCGAGTACGACTTTGTCTTTCCTTTGGGGATTTAGAGTAGAAACACAATTTTCTTTCTCTCCTTTTGCTGATTTTGTGAAGTTGAGAATACCACTTATGGTGGGATTCACTGCCAGTTGTTGGCAAGTAACCCAATTTTCTTTATCTCGATTTGCGAACCTTTAGTTTGATTTACTTGTTTCATTTACTTTTGGTTGATTACCTTTTTTATATATTTGCGATAATTTACTTACCTTTGCGATAAGTTTCTTTCCCTTGCGATAATTTGCTTACCTTTGCGATGATTTTCTTACCTTTGCGATAATTTGCTTACCTTTGTGTTAACTTACTTTCCTTTGCGTTTATTTGCTTAGCTTTGCGTGATTTCGATTACCTTTGCGTTCATTCCGTTACCTCTTTTTTTCATCCCTTGATTTACTTACCTTATCGTGATTGGCCTTTGATTGGCTTTAATTTACTTTAATACCTTTGGTATTTTATTTATTTGGATTTGTCTTAGGTCTAGGTCCTGGTAGGACTATATGTTAGTCTCCGGCCATTTCAGTATTTACTGGTTTTGCGCCTAGATCCTTATTGATATATTTTGTCTATCCACCGTTTAGACAAGATAAAACTATCCCGATTGCGTCTTTACCTTATTTTGGCTTTATCGATTTTGACATTTGTCCCTATCTCGTTTTACAGGCTGCACGGTGTTGGGTGCTACCGGATGTCGCTTCGACGCTCTTTGTTAGATCATGGATCCTTCGGAGAGCAGACCGACTGGAAGGGCTGTTCAGGGGGGGCGGAAGTCTGACCCCTGGGGTAACAGTTTGCCCATCGAACTTGTTCGGCGGGCCAGGGGAGGACCAAGCTACTTTGTTCGGCCTGAGCTCAAGTCGGCCTATTAGGTTGCGACAGGCCGGTGGCAGTGCCACCGCTCAGAACACCCTGATTAATTTTTTTTGTTGTATACAGGGACCGATGTGCTTCCCATTTGGTACATCTTTTAGCTTGGTGGATGCTACAATCCACTCCCTTTTGTATGGTGGATCATCTGGGCTATCCCTCTTTTCTTATCATTTTACTTATGTTGTATTATATTTATCTTTTCCTTTTTAGTTGTCCACCCTTTGGTTGGTTTGACGCATGTCAATTGGTGATTTAATTCGGGACGATTCTACGGTGTGAGGCTAGTAAACGAGGTTCCCCACAATATTTTTGGGTGTAACGCAATGCTAGCTCCCTTACCAACTTAGGGTTTACGTTCCACACCGAATCTTCCTGGAGGAGGTCGCTGGGTGACTAGTGGCAAAGGGACCAAAGATTTCTTTGAGTATTTAGTTATTTTAAGATTGAGTTATCAGTCTTGTTAGTTAGTATTAGTTATATGGTACTACCTTGGGTTCCCACGTATCTTCACTTATGTTTTTTTTATTGGCGCCAGCATAGCGCAGGTAATTTATTTTCTTTTTCGATTTTCTTGTATCATACAGAGAGCCTCTGATCCTTATCGTCGGTTAATTTTCATTGGAAAATTTCCCTCCTTTCGTAGGAGAGGGGGAGTTGTGACAGGTCATTTTTGTCACCGAATTAGTTTTGTTCTAATGCTTAATTTATTCACGAAGGCCTGTTTAGTTGTATTTTATAGTTTACCTTAATGAAATAGTTGTGTCTCCACACGTACACGGTTGACCTGCCCTGTTCCCAGGCTAGTTTCTACGGTTTCTGTTCTGGCTGATTGCTGCTAGCTGTCCTCAGGTCAGCTGTCCTTCGTTTGAAGCTTCTAGATTTAACATTTTTCTCTGTTGTTTAGGCCCTGAGATTCGTTTTTCTGCGCCTTGCTTAAGGCCTTCCTGTGTGTACAGACAGTCGCCTTTAGTCTATTTATGATAACATATTTTTAGAGAATAAATTTTAAAAGACTACCTACATTTTGAATGAGATTTAATCCCGGTGTTTTCCACTGCCTTCACTGTCCTGGATTTCTGAATCTAGCGTTCCCTATTAATTAAAGTCCGAGATTTCCTTCTCTTTTCCTTTCCAAGATCTTTTTTTGAATTTTGTAAACATTTAATTGAGTTGTATGTTGAAGATTAAGAATGGGGTGTGTGGGTTTTCGTCGGACGGAACTTTAAGGCGTGTAGAGATGGTGCATCGGGGGTGGGAACCGACTGACCTGTTCGCATACACGAACAGTCCCAAAGCGCTTTTGGAAGCCGTCGATTTATGAACACGGCTGGTGCAGTAGCATTTTCGAGTGTGGGAAGGTTGGAATTTAGTAGCACTACGTCATCGTTTTCCTTTCTGTAGTTTCGACATTCGGGGTTTCAGCTGTTAGTATTTGGATGCATCGTACTGAAATAGTGCGTCTCGATCAGTGCCGGCGTAGGTATAACTTTCTGTATTTCCGTAACTTTATGGTTTCACGCAAGAGGCCTCTGTATGATTTCAGTACCCTTGTTTGGTGGCGCGGCGACGGTTGGAGTTCTAAGTTTCGGTGTTTTTTTTGCGTTTGTTTCTCCGTTTGGGGTCGGAGACTTGTGCCATTCTGCATTCGGGGTCATTTGAGGGAGCAGCTTCTGGTCCATGCTTGGTTTTGGTTTGGATTTCGTAGTTCTTGCCGGTATGCCGTGGCGCCATCTTTAGACTATCAATTACTGTCATTCCGGTCAGTGTAGTTGCTTTCGCCCCGATCATCTTCCGTGTTCTGTGGGTCCTTTTTGGCGCTGGCGCAAATATTAATGTAAGAACCATTTTGTTCGGAAGGGCGGTCCACTGTCGGGCATTTCCACTTTGGTTTTCAACGAAGATAGCAGTATCGCGGTGTCGGTTTCAGCCATTTTGAAGGCTCAAGTTTATGGATTAAGTTCCGGGACTGCGATTAAAAATTCATCTGCTGAATTATTGCTTACTGGGCAAGATTTTATCTGCATCTTCGTTTGTTAATATCATAATCAGGTGAGCTACCTTTTTTATATATATAGATGAGTTTTTTGCGAGTCTGCTTCGTGATGCCACGTGCATGTAAAATTGTCGTGTCTAAGGGTTTTCTTTCTTTTATTTCCTCCAGCCATTACATCGGCCTGACGATCTGGAGACCGCTGGTAGCTGCCCCCGTTTTTGGTGTTTTGTATGGGGAGTCTGGAGTGTCTAACCCTCCTTGCTTACGGGGTAAGTCACTTTGAAGCCTTTTTTTTGCCCCGTGTTTCTCTAATACTTATTAATCGTTTATTTTTTTTTACGCCCATACATTGTAATTTAAATTTCAGCGGTCAATGGTTATCGAAAATGCTGCTTCACAGCACTATTTTCTAAGACTAGTTTTTGTAGCTCGGTGTACTGCCTCTTATTTTGACTGATAATAACCACTCACCACTCAATTTGCTAATAGTAAAATTACATTATCTAATTTTTCATTCTTTTGAACGCGGGACTATATTTTTGAAGCTTGAATAGTGTGAAGTAAATTTCATACAATCTGTAAGCTATGTTTAGGGCCTCTTTATACCAGCTTATGGGCCAGCGGGAACAGCTAAGCTTGGATTTAAGTAGTCAGTCACTCGCGTAGTAAATGTACATTGTTTTATCAAGTTTTTTTTTATTGACTGTCACCAAGCACATACAGTGGTTATTGGGCTATCTGTAGCGTTAAGTTTCAAGCAGTAATTTATAGATAAAGAGATTTGTGGTACTGGTTAGCTTGACATTGACAAGCCTGTCATATGCCTCCGTTGAAGATTAAAGCGTCATAGCCAGTGTTTTTTTAAATTTATTAATTTGTGATTATTATTTTAGTCGCCATCTTATCAGGAAGGCTTCTTTTAATGTACTTAAATAAATTAAATCAAATAATATTAATGTAAGTGCCACAGATCTTTATTCTTTTTTATAAGTTAAAAGGTGTGTTTCGGGCTTTATGCTTATGAAGCTGGAAAGTGTAGATTTATTTTAGCTTTTATTTATATCGATTGGTTGAGTAATTTTTTTATGTGTTCAGAGGGGTTAACTTACTATTTAATTTTCAAATTTGTCACTATTGTTTTGGGGAAATAACCTTATTAGGCTCATACACATTTTACATCTATTTATTATATCGTACCGCTTGGAACTTAGGGTAGTTTAGCTGCATAGATGCTATATAATTAGTTAAACCTGCTTTTGTTGTATCGTATTATTTGCATTGGGAACCTAAGGTACTTAATTAGTTGCTTGAATAGTACTGATATAATTGCTTGTAACTTAAGCTTTGTGTCTTATAAATGTACATAAGGGGTATATTTTTGATTAATTTTATTTAAGCGGTCGATCCCTATAAGGGGTGATTTCTCTTCCTGTCAATGACCAAAATTTTTCTGAAAGCAATTATTATGTTTTTTTTTTATGTTATCTTACATTGTTACGGTTTACTCGATTAGTGCTAAACCTTAGCTTTTAAGTCAAGCTAAATGGGGCTTCACCTCTTTAATTACCATTTATTTTTCTTTTGTTGTACTTTTATTATTATTTTTTTTTATTGTTAATGTAAGATAACATAATGAAGTGCTAAACTGGTCAGTTGATGAACATTTAATTTTTGTAAATATTAACGCTTATCGCTGAGTATCAAGGAACTGTACAATTTTATTTAGTTATCAATGCCCTTGCGTAATAATTTCTTTTGTTTAGTAACGTAACTTTTTTTAAATCTTACCATGAGTTTGTTTAAATTTTGCAATCTGGTTTTCAGCGATTACTTATTTTATTGATAGTTTTTTTTTTTAACTAAAGTAACTTCACACTTTGTTTTTTCTAACTTAACTAAAATTCTGCGATTGATTTCAGGCCACTGGCTTTCTCATTTATTATTAGCCTTTTATCTAATATTCTTAAATTTTGCGGATTAGTTTCAGTAAATTATTTATCCAAATATTAACTTTGTTTATTAAGGTAACTTTTTAATATTATCCTAAGCTCGTTTAAATTTTGCAAATAATTACTTTCTCTTTTATTAGTGGTTTTTTTTTATATTGACCTAGCTTCTTATTTTTACATATTTTTCTACTTATCCAAATTTTTCGATTCAGTTTAAGCCAATGGCTTTCTCTTTTAATATTAAATTAATTAATTAATATAAAAAAAAAATTGTTAGATTTCGGCGCTTTAATTCAAGTCAATTGTCTCTCTCTGAATAGTAATCTTTTCTATTAACGTAACTTTTGTTTTTAATTATTAACGTAACTTCAAATATATTTTTTTTTATTGATTACATTTGAATTACTGTAATTACTGGGAATTGTTTTATTCCTAGGGTCCTTGGTAGGGGCCACGAACCTCCCTACTTCCTCCGTAGGGGCTGAAAACCATCCCTATTAATTTTTGGCGGGTGCTAAGGAGCCACCCTATGAATTTACCTGTACCTGGGGACAGACCTCAGGAAGTTTTATTTTGGTTTAATTTAATTTATTTATTTTTGCGAGGGCAAAATCGCCCAACCTTATTTGTCACCACTTGTAACCTTTTTTTTTTAATCAGTGTACAAATAAATGTATATAGGGTAAACTTATTAAGTTGTTTTTATCCAGCTCACTGCGCCCTCTGTTTAATTTTTAATTATGAATAGCGGGATTGTTGTGTGAGAAGCAGGTCCCTAGACCAACTAGGCGACTTCCAGTTTGTGTCGGTGTAAAAACTGGTGGCGTCCAATAGAACCTACCCAGCCTAACTGAGCTGATGGCTAATTTGCAACGCGCTCTACTACACCTGCTTCCCTCAGAACACCCTGTTGTTCCTGTGTTTTTCTCTAGAGTAGCTTTAAGAGTGATTTTAATGTTTTCAAGTTAAGCGGTAAGTACTTGGTCAATGATACTCATCATAGTATCTTTGACGGTTTTTAATCAAACACCTTTTTTTTTTGAACAAAGTGCGTCGCAGTGTTGCTGATATTCCTCTTCAGGTAACTGTTTGACTTTATATTGGCAACAAATATCGCATTGGTTCTTTCGGGGATGATAAATTGATAAGTTCTGGTTTTCAAATATTTTGTTAAAAGTAAAAATCGAAAGTGGCGTTTTCTGTTCAGTTTTACAGTGACTACTGTAAAGCTCATAAACATCTTTTTTTGTTTGAAATGGGAACTGTAAATATTTTTTATTGCTATCTTTTCTACAATAGTGAGATTCCATTTTTGCCAGACTATCGAAAAAAGTTTTTAAAAAGTCAATTTGGGCTTTGTTACTTTGTGCAAAAGTTGACTCTCTGCGTTTTTCCATTTTTGTTTTGTTGTTAAACTGAGAAGTATCAGCTGTTCCATGATTTTGATTTTTCATAACCCACAAGCGAACCATTTTTTCTTTTAGATCTACAGTTGACAAAAACATCTTTTTACATACTTGCAGTAGGTCATTGTCCAATCTTAAGTGGTAAAGAAAAGAACCTTGTCGTCTCGAAATTCCTGTTACGTAACATCTTTTTTTCGGCTGGTAAATAACTAAACTGAGTACATAAACTTTTTTTTGTTCCCAAGTCATTTTCCAAAAATGTTTAAAGATTTCTTGACGCTTTTCAGGGATAAAAAGAGAGCAGTTTCGTTTAGCACTTTTTTTGCAAAATTCGCTATTGTTGCAGTAAGATTTTAGACTTCGAGCAGCACGTTCCACGTTTTGTTTGATGGTTCCAGTGGTAGATCTTGAGTATCCCAAATAGTTCTCCCCCATCATTCTTAGCTTTTTATTTTTGTTTTTTCTCCACTCATCGGGTATAGGTACTATTCTTCGTTTTCTATTTTCAGCTATTCCATTTATCACTTCCTCATTTTCATTTTCTATTTCATTTGCTTCATCACTTTCTTCACTCTGTACCTCATTTGCTTCCATTTCATTGTCATTTCGGTTTGCGTTTTGGTGTCTGGAAAGTAATGAGGGTAGCCATTCTGGATCATCAGCCTCATCTTCCCGAAAAGTTATTTCATTTCGAAAACTTTCGGCCTGATCTTCATCTACTAAATTTTCAGAGGAATCAAGACCTGGAATGTTTTGTACTGCAGTTTGTACTTCCTCAGTGTCCTCAAGGATATTTGTATCATCTAAATCAATGCTTTCCTTTGGCAAATCATTATAGTCTAGTTCTTTAGGGCCTTCAGGAGGCAAAAAGAGAATGTCATTTGACTCATCAATTATTGTAACAGTTTTAGCCGTTTCGCTTTCATTTTTGACTGTGTTTACAAAACTAGGTTCAGGTGCTTTGTTAGTTACATCTGACAGTGGAACTAAATTGTTATTTATTATTTCACATTCGTAAACTACATTATCTGGAACATTGTTTAAATTAATTATTTTTGTTGGCGCTTGAGTATATAGCTCTATCATTCGTTTGCTTCTTGAACTCATCTGAAAAGAAGTAGTTTTTTTATTTTGGTTTTTAATTCAAAATGGGGTAAAAAATAAAATTAAACAAGAAAAGGTCTTATTCCAACGTTTCGAATTTGAAAGTTTTTTTTCTTTATTTTAAACATTTACTTGTAAAAAATATATTATTGCAATTTCTATAAAAATAACAAAAATTTAGGTACACATAGTTAAATGTAAAAATAAAAAAGCAAAAAGAAATTAATTATTATATTTTGTAAATAAAACACTTTTGCTTTTTAATGTTTCACGTTTTAAAAACCCGAAAAATGGACTTGTTCTGTCGAGTAATATTTCACCCTGAGGATGATTCATAAAATAAAGTCTAAACACTGAAATAAGCCGCTTGTTTTTATTTTACATTTTACCTCATTTTAAATTACAGTCACAATGAGAAATAGCAACGAGAAGGTAGCAATTATTAATATTTTCCTCTACAAACATGTAAAAACTAATGAAAATTCGTGAACAAAATAGATATAATCTACCCAAGAGTTAATGCCAAAATGTCGTATCCAACACTGTTTATAACATAACAGGTTAGTTCCAATAAGTCGTATAAACACAAAAATTGTATTTGAATTAAATTTTATATTTTACTAATACCTGAGGTAAAGATTATACAAATATTTAAAAACAAACAAACTGCACTATGAAATAAATACAGATTTTATTCATTATCTTACCTTAATAACAGTTTTTGGTAACAACTAAGGGCCGCTGTTATAAACACAATACTAACCTATCTGTCACAAACGTATTTTTGCGGGTTACGACTTGTTGCTCTTACAACAAACGCCAACTATGATACGTCCTAATTGAAATGATTATTTTAAAATACCTCCGAGCGCTTTTTGGGTTAAGACGTATTGGAATTAGATTTAAGAGACCTCTTTCATCTCAAAAACGTAATAAACACAATTTCGTAAATATTGTGGGTTACGACCTGTTAGAACTAAGCCATCGATATATTGTATTTATATGTAATAGGTGTTTGTTTGTATGTAGCGATACGTTTAAGAAGGGCGCTCTATTCTGCATCATCAGTCCCAAGGAGTGTGATATCTTCCTCAATACATGGCCTAGAAACACGAAATTTTCAGGGCATGACAATGATGAAATTACCGACCTTATAGAGCCCCCTCGGGGCGATTAGGCGCTCTACGCATGCTGGTTTTAATATGTGCTGTTGATGGTCCATTCTCATTTAATTTTATAGTTATTTGTGAACGCATTTATATAGAAAAAATTTAATAAAGTTTTATAATTTACTCCTTCAATTAAGTTATGTTCTGAGTAATCATTAGAGTTTATACTTAAATACCATAAAAATCTATGTAATTTAATTGTTCTTTCATTATGTTATATAAACTTATAGAATTTGGGTTAAATTTTATATCAAGAATAATTTCAGCATTTAGATGTATATCTTGAATAATATTTAAGTGTTGCTTAAAATTTCGTTGTTGCCCCCTAATAACATAATAATCAAAAGAACCCTGATCAAATAATTGCAATAAAATAGATCTTGATAATAATTTACTATTTTTAGGTTTTTTAACAACATCTGGTTTCATAATTTCTATTGTAATTAACAAACCAGTAATTTCTTCACGTTGATTATTAATTTTTTTATTAAGTTTATAAAGTATTGGTTTACATTTTTCTTCAATTTTGTATTCACCATATTTGCGAATTGATGGTAAAAATTCTTCATAAACCCAATCCTGGAACATTTCTGCTATAGGTAATTTAGACTTCATAATTAATTGATATAATCCTGGTTCATTAATAAATTTTGTTTATTTTGGTATATTTTTAGGGGGCCCAGTTTTTGGGCCCCCTAAATATTCATACTAATTGGAATATTTTTCTTTAACATGATATTGTATAGCTCTGTTTGGATGTTCATAACCAAGAATTTTAGCTACTTGATTTGCATAAAACCATGGTTTATTTTTCCAAAATAAAGACTATATTATGATTATTAAACTTACAAATTGATTCCGTCTTGATTTATATAGGAAAAAATGTATTAAGAAATGTTATTTTTTGCTTCTATATTAATTTTCATATGGATTTCCAGCTTTAACATAATGTTCTATATAATATTTAAACTCATTTTTAATTTGATCAGATAGTTGTTGATGTTTAGAAATTAAATACCAATTATTTTTGATACTGACTAGGTAATTTCCAATTGATTTTATTTGGATTCATTCTAATCAAATTTTCAGATAATATTTAATCACATAATAAATTCCAATCCAAATTATCTGTAAAATACATTATAAAATGTTCAGGTAAGCCACATGAAGGTTTAGATATTTCTTTCCAAACTTTTTCACAATCCATTTATTTAGAAAAAAATATTTAATTTCTAAAATAATTGTTACATCAGTTCCACCAAAATCAACTAATTGATCATCTTGATCACAAATCTTAACTTCTATTTTATTTAGGGAACAATGTTGGAGAGGGAAATAAAGTATATTTTTAGGTTCATGAATTATTGGTTGCTTAAAATGTGAATTTATTTTAAAAGTTGATATAACATCTGTTTCTTTATGCTTCTCAATTATCATACCATTTGCTAAATTACAATGAATATTTATAGTTTCTACAGGGTATAATTTTCTCGGTGTTTCTAAAACTTCATTTGATAAATTGAAAGTGTTGTTTACTTCATTATATTTTAAATTTCTAACCACCTACTTTCGATTATCAAATGTGCATTGACCAGGTGGAATACTAATATTTCCAATTTTGCTATTTTTTTCTGTAAAATTTGGGATCAAATATGTGCACAAAATGAGACCAACTTTAAAATCATCATTAAAGAATAATCTAGATTTGTTACTTGTTAGTTTTGGAATCATTTAAATTAAACAAATAATATATTAAATGGATATTATAGGAAGAGTTGAATGGTGTTCTAAACCAACTAAAGTTGATAAAAAAGCTGTTAAATGGAACAAAGAAATTAAACAATATCAAGTAGAAAAGTTACAACAAGAAATTGATCAAATGAGAAAATCTGGAGCAAGTCAAGAAGAAATTAAAAAAAAGTTAAATTGGTTATCACGTAAAACAAATGAACTTCAAGAAGCTGACCTAGAGTTAGAAGAATTTCTTCAAGATATTACATTATTATATTGTCACAACGGGGGTTGTTGCGACTGAGCTTAAGCAATAGTCTCTGGGATCGTATAGAGGGAATGAAGTTAAAACAGGTCATAAAAAATAGGATTTATTAATTGACTAACACTTACAAAATAAAGTTTGGCTTTAAATAAATAAAATGAGACACTTAATTACTTACTTCTCTTACATCTTCTCTGTAAGGGCGCCTCCTCTCCCGACCAACGGGCACATGCTTATCTCGACATCACTGCCTATAACTTTATTATCCAGTGATCGATGATCGGTGCATTGCTAGGTCAGCATAACTCCGTAAAGTTAAACAAAACCAAGCTGACCTTCAACGTCATCACCAAGCCCACCGAACAACAAAGTGTCTATTCATGCCAAAATAATCTTTATGTATAAATAAAGTATGATTTTAAAAATAATTAATAAATGATAACACAACTATGACAATATATTGCTAAAATAAATGAAAACATTGAAAAATTTAGGGGTGAAATTAAACATTATATTTCCAATAATGAAATTAAAAAGTTAGATAGCCAATATGATGGTTTTAAAAAAGAAATACAGCCCATGACAACAAGGGCTCTAAAATCATACGAAAGAAGATTAACAGCTCTAGAAAATAATTTACGTAATTTTAATATATCACCTACTTATATTTCATTAAATAATAGAAGAATTGTTAAAGCTGGTGATGCTATCGATAAATGGGATCTTGTTTGAAAATCTCAACTTGATAAAGCAATTCTTAATAGTAAACCTAAACGATCTATTGATGATGATTATATTCAAAATTTAGAGAAACAAATAAAAGAGTTAAATGATAAAGATGAAAACATACCCATGGATCAATTTGGACCAGCTATTTAAATTTTTTGTTAAATAAATGGAAGAATATTTAGAAAAGAAAATATATGTTTTTAGAAAAAGTTATAACCCTTATTATAAAATAAGTTCCATTATTTTAGTTCTAAAGGTTTTATTTAGTGTTTCAGGTATTTCTAGTTATTATTATTTACCTTTATCTTTATTATTACTTATATCAGCTATAATAGAAAAATCGATTAAACACAATTGTTGAATATAAACTAAATTATATATTTTATAATTCTTTGTTAAATCTTTACATAGGTAATAAAATTACCCAGGAAGAAATTAAGTTACAAGAAAATGATTTTTCCCAGAGAAAAGTACATCAATACAGCAAAGTTATGGTTATAATTTTTTATCTCCTATGAATAAATAAAACACTTTTAATCACCCCCTTTAAATGCGGAGATAAAGAATCTCAATAAATTCAAATAAATGAAAATTTGTCCAAGATGGCTACCACTAATAAAGATATTTTAGAAAAAATTACCCAGTGTGTATGTTCTTCGAAACTAAATTTTCATGACTATGCTTAATTTTGTTTGTTTCTTTGTTTCTGAGGTTTTAAAAAAATACTGATTATTATCTATTTAAGCTAAATTCTATGACTATTCATGTTTTTGTGAATAATTTAGATATTTATTTTTAATTAAGCCAAATTCCATGACTTAATTTGTTGTTATGTTCTAGTAAATAATTGAGTTCCTTTAGCTTTGTTTGCAAAAATTTAAACTATAAGAATATTTTTAATTAAAACCTGGACTAGCTAAATCAAGCTTATCTTATAAGCATTATTTTTAATGAGGCTAAATTCCATGGCTGTTATTTTTTTTTGTGTTTGTGAATAATTATTTAGTTCCTTCATTTTTAAGGATGTATATAGAAATATATACAGATGGTTGTTAATTTTTTTTAGTGTATTCTATGTTTGTGTTACTAAAATTACCTTTAATAAAACACTAAATAAAATTTCAATGTTTTTATTGAAAGAAAATAATCCTGAAAATGACATCAAAGAAACAGGAAATGGTTAATATATTCTACTTGAGGCTAGGCTTTCCATATAGGTACTACAA
Source organism: Philopedon plagiatum (assembly GCA_963971165.1). Taxonomy (NCBI): domain Eukaryota; kingdom Metazoa; phylum Arthropoda; class Insecta; order Coleoptera; family Curculionidae; genus Philopedon; species Philopedon plagiatum. The sequence continues at coordinate 36,919,919 of OZ020194.1, forward strand.
AAATTTCTCGATCTTTGAAAGTCAGTAATGAGAAACACATACAGCTTAAGCCAAGCAAACCCAAGCCAAAAAGTAATATTATTTAAGCAACTTAAAGTCGTTTTGCATGCAATAAAGATTTCTGTTCATAAAAAAAGTTTATTTTTAAAAACATTACATATTATTGCATGTAAAAAAATTGTAGTTGTCAAAAGGATTTTACTTTTTGTGTATTTCTCATTATTAACTTTCTAAGATCGCAAAATTTTTTTAGTATACAGAAAGTCGAGTTCTGCTTATTTTTCACTTTTTTACGCATTTTTATGATACTTTTTTAAGTTTCACTTTGAAGTGCACAACGAACGAAAACTAAATTTGAATATGTTATGGTATAATTCCTTTGCCTAGAGGAGTAATTACTTATAAAAAAATTTAATGGTGATTCATCGAACACTTCCATGTAAAATTATGAGAGGTATCAAAAGAAAAGTGTCAAAAAGGTTAAAAAATGACTTTCATCTTCCCATCCTTTTACACCTAATTAAAATTTAAAAAACATTATAATAATTTTAATCAAAAGATTAGGTATTTCCTATATTATTGATACGTTAATAACTAAATAAATTCATAATATAATAAATGGTTGTAATATGTAATACCTTCGCCGGAGTGTCAAAATTCTTTGTTACAGAAGGACAGATACATAGAAAAAATTGACGTTATAAATTTACAATTATTTTAAAAGCATGTAATTATCGTTATTTATACTTCAGTTTCACAGGAATTTTTTTAAACCAAATCGGACTATTTAACTAATACACTAGGCATATTAAAAATCTACTGAAAATATCGATTAATAGCTGCTGCCTAACTTGCCTAGCTACTCCTAAAACTGGATTATGATCATGTTCAACATCATCAATACCTAGCAAAGGAATATCAAAATCTATATTATGTTCAACTCCTGCACGGATGCATATATTATGCAGTACAACACAGGCATTTATAATAGTACCTACTCTTGCAGGACTATATCGAAGTTTTCTTTCTCCCATAACACACCGAAAAACTAACTTTAGGCGTCCAATACATCTTTCCACAGTGCTTCGTGTTATTTTGTGAGACTGATTATATCTGCCTTCTGGGGTTCCAGGGTCTGCATTTTCAACGGGGGTAAGTAGTCATGGCTCCAGAGGGTATCCTGAGTCTCCTAACAACCAATCTGTACGTTCTCCTGAAAGTTAAAATTTAAAAAAAATAAAAATACTTCTAATATTTTCGCAGAATTAACTTTTTTTTATAATAACATACAAAAACAGATTTTTTAACTTCAGAAAAATAAATATTTTTAGGTAAAACATATTATTAATCCGTAAATACTAACCCCTGTTGCACTTCAGCTCCAATAAATTTTTCACTGCAGATGCCCTCCATATAAAAGCATCATTGGTTGAACCACAATATCTGGCATTAACATTAATGATTTGTAGATCATAGTTACAAATAATTTGGCAATTTTTTGAATGAAATCCTTTTCGATTAACATAAAGATGTTCATCTTCTGTAGGTGCCATGATTGCAACATGAGTGCAGTCAATGCACCCGATGATTCCAGGAAATCCTGCTTTTTCCATAAAACCCCTTTTAGCTTCGTTAATTTCTTGTGGGGTTCTGGGAAACCTAATCCACAAATGGCCTAAAATAGTCACTATTGCATTGGCCACTTGATAGATGCATCTGCTCACTACTTGCTGACTTGTAGATAACAATAATTCTTCAGCAATACCCCTTTGATAATTGCCTGTCTCAAAGAACCTTAAAGCAATTAGAATTCTTGTCTGTCTGGGTATTCTGGTTGACCTTATTTCTGCCTCTAAATGGTCCACCAAATTATCAAACAGATATGCCACTAAGTCCTTGTTGAGATGAAATAATTCTATAAACCTTGTGTCGGGTAGTGAAAAAGGATCACTTTCGTCTCTCCTCACACGCTTTTGAACCCGATTTTCATACATACGTCCATTGTGTTGCAGTATGCAACACTTAAATGCGCGCCACTGTATCTGCGGCGTCATCTGTCACTTCGTCTAATTTCTTTGTCCGGATTGCGTTGAAAAAATAAAAGTTTGTTTACTTTGAAAATGACGAAGGGCGAGTGTCAAAATTTTAGTGTAAAAAACAACAAGCAACTTGCAGCAAGTTTAATTTGTTCCGGTCTTAAAAAAGTAATATTTATACATTTAAGCATGTAAATGTTTATTATATTCCATTGAAGAGAATAATAAACAAATTGGGTTGAAGACCGAGATTTTTTTAATTTTGTCGAAATCCAAGAAAGGAATACAGTCCACAGGGGTAAAACTAGAAACAAGCTGGTATTCAAACATGGTCCAGCAGCCGGATTTTTAGGAACGGCAAATTGGAAGAAAGTTGAAATTTGATTGGACATTGACAGTTGTCAAAAATTTTGGATAATTACTGGATATTATTGGTAAAGTTGAAGAAGAATGGTGAAAAAGAACTTTCATCAGGATTAAGGTCTGATTATTCCTTATTTATATAAATCAAGGCGATTGTTGCAAGAATAACTCCAGAAATTTAGAGACTTTAAAGTTAGACAGCTAAAAAATTAGGGTTTTAGCAGTGAGAGATAGGGTTTTGTATAAAATTGGTAGATTTTTAGGGGATTGGTGATACCTACATATAAGTGTAGTATAAAAATAAAGCTCAAGTTGAGAGTGTATAGTTAATAGGTGGATATAGGTTGATATAGTACTTTGTTATAGCGACAAATATTGAACTTTGGCTTTGTTTATTGTAAACATTAATTATGGAAAATTTAGAGGTACTCAAAAAACAAAGAGCTACGTTTAAGGGTTGTATCACGAGGGTAGAAAAATTTGTTCTAGCCAGTGAAAATAAATCAAATGTTGATTTAAATGAATATAGTACTAGGGAAGTTTACTTACAAAAAAATTTTGATGGTTACTGTCAGGTGCAATTAAGGATTGAGGAATTAGATGAAAGTGAGCAGATAGATTTCGAGGGTGTAGAAACCAAATTTTTCACAGTGTTGTCTAAAATTAAAACGCAGGTTAAAATGCTATCAGATTTAAATCAGTTGAGTATAAATGGTAGTGCAAACTTGCAACAATCTCCTGCTCAAAGTTTTTCAGTAAATCATAGCAATGCAAGGTTGCCAAATTTAAATACTCCCTCTTTCTCGGGAAAAGTTGAGGATTGGCAAACATTTATAGATCTTTTTACGGCAATCATTGACAATAATACAAGTCTTGATGATGTGCAAAAATTTCTTTATCTAAAGGGTGCTTTATCGGGGGAGGCATTGAAGTTAATTTGTGATTTACCGTTGACTAATGATAATTACGTTGATGCTCTCAATCTACTTAAAAAGAGATATGACAATAAATTGGTTGTCATAAATGCACATTTAAAGGGTATGCTTGACACACCATCTATTACAAAGGGATCGGGTAAACAACTTAGAGTATTTTTCCCTCACATAAAATTCGTTGTTTGTGTTGTAAGATGTAGTTAGAATGTCTGTTAGATATTTAGCCAAGGCTCCATTGGGGCTGTTTATAGAAGAGACAATAGGCCTCATTGACAGTGTTGGTTTATGTATTTTCGGTAAAGTGTAAAATCTTGGAGCTACAGAATTATACGTGTTTAAGTTAAAGGCTGTACCTTCGTCAATGACACCTTGCTCTTTCAATGTCTTAACAATTTTATTCGCTTTCAGCTGCAATGTATAAGTAGGATTCTGATTTAATTTTTTGTAATAGTGATTATCTTCAAGTAATTCTTGACTTCTTTGAATGTAATCCTCTTAATTTCAGATATGGGGTTTTTCTCAGAAATTAAACGTCACTATGGTGCCGCCACAGTGTGCTTACTTAAAACCATGGCCAACATTACCAGCAAACAGGCTTCTATGCGAAACAGAAGGATCTTTCTCCTAAAATGTCGACAGTATGATATATTTCCCAACCATATAACCAATGGTACGGCGACCATCAATGCCCTTGTGCATCACACTGAGGGTTACCTTGGAAGGAAGATCGGAAACTTCAATAACAGGTTGAGAAAGAATATCTTGAACTTGGAGATTAAGGCAACTTTCTGTGAAATAACTAATTTAAAACACAATTTTAACAATGTTGTTCAACAACTTTCTGACATTCTTCCTCATTACATTATAGACGAGTTTGATAGTAGACAAAAAACTAAATATAATAAAATATTTAGAGACATAAAAAATAGAAACATCAGAAAGCTTGAACAACTCAAAACTTACAATATTAAAAAAAATCAAAACACAGCCTAAATGGTTTAAAAACCTAACTAACATCCAACCAGAGTCAGTCTTTGCCCCCCAACCAAGGAAATTAAAATCACACACCTTCTTGCTGATTTAGAAAGTATTATTTCAAGCTGTGATGACAAACAGAAAGATTGCTTTAGGGCTCAGTATACTAACATCTTGACGAACTTTGTGCACAAAAATCATAGCAATAAACCCTTTCTTAATGACATTTTTAATAAATGCAAACTCTTCTTAAAGGACCATCCAGACCTTTATATTCTTCGTAGTGATAAGGGCAACGTCACAGTTGCAATGTATAAAGAGGATTACATTCAAAAATGTCAAGAATTACTTGAAGATAATCACTATTACAAAAAATTAAATCAGAATCCTACTTATACATTGCAGCTGAAAGCGAATAAAATTGTTAAGACATTGACAGAGCAAGGTGTCATTGACGAAGGTACAGCCTTTAACTTAAACACTTATAATTCTGTAGCTCCAAGATTTTACACTTTACCGAAAATACATAAACCAACACTGTCAATGAGGCCTATTGTCTCTTCTATAAACAGCCCCAATGGAGCCTTGGCTAAATATCTAACAGACATTCTAACTACATCTTACAACACAAACAACGAATTTTATGTGAGGGATTCTTTTTCTTTTAGTCAATTTGTTAATAACTTTCAACTTCCTCACAATTATGTAATTGTTAGTTTTGATGTTGTCTCGCTATTTACCAACTTATCTTTAGAATCCATTTTGAAAAGCATAAATAACCACTGGGATACAATATCACAATATTGCAACTTAACTGTTGAACAATTCGAGAATATTTTAACATACATTTTTGACTCTAATGTGTTAATCTTCAATAACACATACTATAAACAAATATTTGGCACCCCCATGGGTTCTAAAATTTCCCCTATCCTGGTTAACTATGTAGTAGATTACTTGGTTAGGGATTGTCTACAATATATGCCTTTCCATATTCCTTTTATAAAAAGGTACGTGGATGACCTTCTACTCTTCGTACCAAGGGGTAGAGCAGAGGTAGCTCTAGAACTTTTCAACTCTTATGACCGACATGTACAATTTACTATCGAAGAAGAAACCAATAACTCTATCCCGTTTCTTGATATGCTGGTCACTAGAGATGTTGATAACACCCTTCGAACTAGGTGGTATAGAAAACTATATTGTTCGAATAGGTTTGTTAGTTACTTCTCTTACCACCCTATGAGAACAAAAATAAACCTAATCCTAGGAATGAAAAATAGAGCAGTTAAACTCACTCACCCCCAACACAGAAAAGAAGCTCTAGATCAACTGAGGGGCATATTGCTGGAGAATTCCTATCCAATAAATATTATCAATAAATTCTTGTTCAGCACTCAGTATAAGATACCAGAAAACATTTTCGAAAGGCAATCGCAACCCATGTCCCTAAGATCACAAACACAGATTTCTGTTAATCCATCAATTTCTTACACACAAAACAACATTGCAGGGGAAAATAATCCTCAAACAACTTTCTACTTTTCATTACCACATATTAACAATTTAACAGAAAAATTAAAAAATGTTTTTAAACATATCAATATAAAAATAGCGAGAAAGCAAATAAAAACTATTTCTCAGATTTACTCTAGAACTAAGGCCCCTCTTGGCAGGGATGAAAAATGTGGCATTGTATATAAAGTCCCTTGTAAAAATTGTAACTCGTCATACATAGGGCAGACGTCAAGGAATGTGAAGGGCCGTATTACTTCCCATAAAAGTGACTGCCGTCGAGGTGTACATTCTTGCGCTTTGGCAGAACATGTCATTGATAACGATCATCAAATGGGCTGGGATGGCGCTGAGATCTTAGAAAATGTCAGTTCATATTATAAAAGACTTTTCCTTGAGATGGTTTACATCAACCTTGAACCTAACTGCCTAAATAAAAAAAGTGACATTTCAGAACTTAGCACCGCCTACAGTTACTTACTATGCCTAGAAAGAGAAAAATATCTCAGTTTACTTGATTTTCCAGCCCCTGATGAGTAGTAACTCTGGGTTGAGAGGGAGTAATTGCGGTTTTTTATATTTTTCCTTTATTTACATATTATACCTTATTTTCTAGAATTTACTTAATTATGAATGTATTAAAATGCTCCGCCAATTCATCAACATCCCAAGGCGTCTTATTATATTTTTTGGTTTACTAAACTCTCAACAACCTATGAACAATTTTACTAACTTTCCGATACCATGCACCAGTGCTTGATGAGCGTTGTCTCTCTCCTTCTTACCCTTCTGTATTTGCTTCTCTTCTTTTAACAAAGATTTGCCAGTCACGAACGTCGGGTATAATCTCATAATATTACAAATGTCAATTTCCTGTCGCGTCTATCCTGCTAAAACGCGGGAATTTTCCCTTCGGTTTTCGTCATAACACCCCGAGGAATGTAGTTGTGTAATAGAGGATGGAGACGGATCTTGCATTTTTGCATGGATATTCCTGTTTTTAGTTTAACTGCCCACTTTGGTGAGTTCTTTTATTATGAAAATTGTTAGGTTAGATTTTACTAACTTAAATTAATTTTTGCATTGTAGAAGTCCTGAAGAAGAGAAAAATAAATTCTCGAAAGCTCGACAAATCAGAAAAGGGTTTTATTCCTTAATTAGGCCACTTCAATAAAGACTGCATCCCCACTACTCCAGTTTTGTATATACAGGGTGGTGCAACCAAGATGGGGTGAACGATTGTGAGTAAACGATGAGGAATTTCGAAAATTTTTTTTTTGGATATTATCGATAGTCAAACAAGCTATGTTTTAAAATTATAGCCATAATACAGGGTGGTCCGAAAAACTCGTGGCGAACCAAACTTGTATTTTTTTAAATGGGACACCCTGTATATAATTGTTCCAATTGATTCTCATGTTCGTTACGATCATTTTGATATAGGGTTTATTGGGTCTAAAACTTGTAGTAAGGGAATGGGACGCGGTTAAAGTTGAAAAAATGCTCACAGTTCGGCCATTTTTTATAACAATTTGAAACAGGTATGGAAAAACCAAATATTCCATAAAACGTTACATAGCCTTGAATACATTAATCGCTTGCAATTTGTTTAAAATTATCCACTGTTATACAGGGTGGTCAAGTTTTGCAAATACGCCCTGGACTCAATTTTTTTAAATGGAACACCCTGTATATTTTATTTCCATGTTAAAGGTAATATTACTAGCTTTCAAAAAATACTATACATGATGCCTTTCTGACCAACAGTTTTTTAGTAAACTAGCCGTGAAAGCAAAGTTTCTTCATTCTAATACGATTATACTGAATTTACGTTGTTTATTATTAAATATCTAATATTAGGAGGTCATGACACTATCATAAATGAAACAAAAGAGTGTCAAAGCTACTGCCGCATAATCCGTTATTTACAAGTTAAGTGTAGGTGGCCCAATAATTATGAGGTAAGAAAGCTGAGACCCGAAACTTTTACATGTTTGTTAGAGATATTTCAAAAAACAGAAAATATTATTTTTAATAAATGTAAAGTAATTAATAAACCAGTTATAAACAAAGATAATCAGTTATCAGTATTATTAATAGTGTAAGAAAAGTAATTAAACAAAAACAGAACATCTTTTAAAATTATTTAGGTATGTACTTACTTGTAAACCTAATTTAATATAAACAATTAAAAAAGCTCATATAAGGTGTTCAACTAAACTATCATTTTGCTGAAGGCACATTTCGAATCTATCCATAAATGAAAGTTTCACTTTTCTCAAAGTCTGTTCTGAAATGTTACGAAAACTGTTTCTTATTCTCGTCTTCATATCTTGCACTGTGGTTGGAACCTCTTTATAGACTTCTTCTTTAAGATGCCCCCATAGAAAGAAATCTAGTGGTGTTAAGTCGGGTGATCTGGCTGACCACTTAACTGGTCCACCACACCCAATCCAACGATCTCTCTTCCAATTATCGACAAAATATCTTACATTCCTATGGTAATGCGGGGGCGCTCCATCATGTTGAAACCATAAGGATCCCCTTACCATTAAAGGTAAATCTTCAAGCAATACTGGCAACTCGTTTCTCAAAAAATTTGTTTATAACTGGTTTATTAATTACTTTACATTTCCTAAAAACAATATTTTCTGTTTCAGGGTCTCAGCTTTCTTACCTCATAATTATTGGGCCACCTACACTTAACTTGTAAATAATGGATTATGCGGCAGTTGCTTTGACACTCTTTTGTTTCATTTATGATGGTATCATGGCCTCCTAATATTAGATATTCAATAATAAACAACGTAAATTCAGTATAATCGTATTAGAATGTAGAAACTTTGCTTTCACGGCTAGTTTACTAAAAAACTGTTGGTCAGAATGGCATCATGTATGGTATTTTTTGAAAGCTAGCAATATTATCTTTAACATGAAAATAAAATATACAGGGTGTTCCATTTAAAAAAAACGAGTCCAGGGCGTATTTGCAAAACTTGACCACCCTGTATAACAGTGAATAATTTTAAACAAATTGCAAGCGATTAATGTATTCAAGGATATGTAACGTTTTATGGATTATTTGGTTTTTCCATACCTGTTTCAAATTTTTATAAAAAATGGCCGAACTGTGACCATTTTTTCAACTTTAACCGCGTCCCATTCCCTTACTATAAGTTTTAGACCCAATAAACCCCATATCAAAATGATCGTAACGAACAGGAGAATCAATTGGAACAATTATATACAGGGTGTCCCATTTAAAAATAGTCAAGTTTGGTTCGCCACGAGCTTTTCGGACCACCCTGTATTATGGCTATAATTTTAAAACATAGCGTGTTTGACTATCGATAATATCCAAAACAAAATTTTTCGATATTCCTCACCGTTTACTCACAATCGTCCACCCCATCTTGGTTGCACCACCCTGTATATATATATATATATATATATATATATATATATATATATATATATATATATATATATATATATATATATATATATATATATATATATATATCTATATATATATATATATATATATATATATATATATATATATATATATATATATATATATATATATATATATATATATATAAACTGCTGGCCAATTCAAGCGGGACAAACTAAATTTTTGATAAAATTTAGAGTGGAATATTTTCGAAACGAAAAAAGATTTTGATTTAACTTTTTCAGTATGTAATTGAATAGTTCTTCTAGTTTTTATACTTCAAGGCACTATTGCTAGCAGTCGCTGCAACTCTATTTTACAGGGTGTTAAGTGAAACCCTGACTTTTTTGGAAAAGTTTTCCAGTTCCGAGAATCTAGGAAGAATTTTTTTTGAATTTTCTTTTCATACTAAAATGATCCATGGTCAAATACAAAAAAACAATTTCTCCGGATTTTCTCTATTTTCATTTGTTTTCCGTATACAGGGGTTAGTCGAAATTATCGACTTCTTCTTACAAAGGAACCCCTAATTTGGCCGTTTATTCACAAAAAGCGAAAGACCAAGTAAATTTGTAGTTTGAAGTAGTCCAGCTAACAAAATTAATACAAATTTTTGTACAGGGTGTAGCAAGTTTGGATCACGGGCTAGTAAATTATTATTTTTTAATTTCTACTACTTTTTCCTAAGTTAACTATTAATTATCACGTGCTACGTTAAAGGGTTAAAATTTGTTAGGTCCGATAACAGTACTGGTTAGAAAGATCCTTTTTGCCCAAACGGGTTTTTCATTTTTTGTCTAGTCCCATTTTTAGTGATTAAACGGCTCGCATTTTGAACCTAACTTTTTGCAATTGCATCCATGAACGATTGAAGTGAGAGTGCTTTTTTGGTGGTACATAATGAATGTTTTATCCAACCAAAAAACATGTAGTGGCCAAACAGCTAATGATGCTTATTCGAAGAATTTTTTAGCATTATACAGGGTTGCAAAAAATATACCACCTATACTTTATATGGAAGTCATGTGATTTTCAAATTAATTGAATATAGTCCCAATTTTCTTGGAACTTTTTGCCGAAACTGTTTTTGAATTTTTTTGTCTGGTCCCATTTTTAGTGATACAAATGGCTTGCGTTTAAAACTTAACTTTTTGCGATTGCATTCATGAACTATTGAAGTGGACATCGTTTATTGGTTTAACCAACCAATAAAAAAGTGTCGTGGCCATAGAGCTAAAGATGCTTATTCGCTGCTTTTGTCCGCGTTTGCCCAAAACATATCACCTACATTTTATATGAAAATCATGTGATTTTAGAGTCCTTTAGGTATTCATAAAGTTCCTTTTTGCTATATTAATAATTATTAAAGAAAATGTCCTACTTATTATTAATAAAATCTAGTAACGATACAGATAAAAAGAATAATATTCATTCGGAACTTTTTCACATTATACAGGATTGTGCAGAAGTTACTACTTATAATAGAAGCCACGTGTTTCTCGATATCTTTGGATTTTCGTAAACTTCGATTATTCATTATAAAAGAAAAATATTTTACCACTGCTCTAAAAAGTCAGTACATGGCATTGAGAAATTTTAATTAATAAGAAGTGTCTTAAATTAATAGTCACGGAGTACATTTTTCTCGTCAAAAATTGGAGATGGATAGTGAATTCAACTGAACAAGTTATAAAATTCTGTATAGCGTAGTTTTTAGAAGGTATAGAAATTTCAGAAGATTTAATTACTTTTGAAAGTACTCGAAAAGATACGTAATTTTCAAATTTAGTAGTTATTTTTCCCGGCATTACTTTAGGAGATCCAAAATGTAAATTTTGGTTGTTACTTTTATAGGTAAACAGAAAACGTTTTAAATTATAGAACATTTTTTTTACTTGAAGGTATTATAAAAACTTGCAACTAACGAAAACAAAACAAATCTTAATACCTAGTAGGACCTCCCCTTACATTTATTATCTCTTGGCATCTTCGAGGCATGCTTATTACCAAATTATTGACAAATTCTTGCTGAATATTTTCCCACTCCTGAACAATGGCGTCTGCAAGTTGTTCTAGAGTCTGAGGAGGATCTTCCCTAGAACTTACCAATAATTTCAATTTAGACCAGACGTGTTTGATAATATTCATGTCTGGTGATTTTGCAGGCCAGACCATCCTGGTAATATTATTAGCTTCCAAAAACTCTTGCACAATGCGTGCTCTATGAGGTCTGGCGTTATCGTCAATTAGCACAAAATCGTTCCCAAAATTGTTTGCAAATGGTAGAACGATATTGCTTAAAATTTCGTCCCTATATACCTGACCGTTAATGGGCTCCAATGTTAAAAAAAGTTCCGTTTTGCCATTAAACATTACACCACCCCAAACAGTAACGCCTCCACCACCAAAAGGTTCCTGAGGAGCCATATTCTCCTCCATATACCGTTCGCCACGTTCACGCCAAACTAATATTCTGCCGTCCGAGTGAATTAAATTAAATCTTGACTCGTCTACAAACATGCAGTTTTCCCAGTTATCTAATGGCCAATTGCGATGTTCATATGCCCACTGGAGACGTCTTCGCCTATGCTGTGGTAGAAGTCGCACACATTTAGCACGTCGCCGAGCTCTAAAATTAAAATTTTGGCTTAAAAATCTGTAGTATAGGTGTAGGGAATGAACCAATAAATAAGCCAACAGTAGCTTTTATTATACTAAAATGCAAAATTAGGTCAATTTTCATAACGTTAGTTCTAGGGAAGAACTAAGGAACATTACGCTGCAAGCACAAATAATGTGTTTAGGGTCGCCTATCAAAACTTTAATTTATGAACAACTTAGTTCAAGTTTACATTTATAATATCGGTGCGCAAAATCCAAGATTCACGCCTCAGCTGACGTCGATATTATAATAGCCGACTTACTAAAATGAAACACTAAAAATATTGGTACAAAAAATAAGATCTCATTTGAAGTAACTCACCTTAAGTTATTATTGTTTAAAGTTCTTCTAATGGTCCTATTGCTCACACGAATGTGTGTTCTTGCTCTGAACTCCTGGTTAATTTTCTCTGATGGAATTTTTCGCCTTCGACGAGCCTCTCTAACCAACCATCTTTCATCTGCAATGCCGACTTTCTTTTGGCGACCTCCCCCATAACGATAGTTTGCACTTCCCGTTTCGTGGAAGCGTTGACGCAGTCGAGATATTGTACTTCGCCCAACCCCGTACATATCCGCAATAATACTAATTTTTACCCCATCTTGTAGTAAACGCAAACAATTGGCTTGTTCTTTTGCACTTAATCGAGCCATTATAAAGGATAATAACGCACCAATTCAAAGAAGAATACTTTGTTGCCTCGGTAACTGTCAATAGCAAAGAAAATGTTTTATTTTTTGGCCTACTAGATCTTTTGACTAAGAAATAGAAACGCCGCTAAATTAACAGAAATCCACCTGCAAAGTATAGGTGGTATATTTTTTGCAACCCTGTATAATGCTAAAAAATTCTTCGAATAAGCATCATTAGCTGTTTGGCCACTACATGTTTTTTGGTTGGATAAAACATTCATTATGTACCACCAAAAAAGCACTCTCACTTCAATCGTTCATGGATGCAATTGCAAAAAGTTAGGTTCAAAATGCGAGCCGTTTAATCACTAAAAATGGGACTAGACAAAAAATGAAAAACCCGTTTGGGCAAAAAGGATCTTTCTATCCAGTACTGTTATCGGACCTAACAAATTTTAACCCTTTAACGTAGCACGTGATAATTAATAGTTAACTTAGGAAAAAGTAGTAGAAATTAAAAACTAATAATTTACTAGCCCGTGATCCAAACTTGCTACACCCTGTACAAAAATTTGTATTAATTTTGTTAGCTGGACTACTTCAAACTACAAATTTACTTGGGCTTTCGCTTTTTGTGAATAAACGGCCAAATTAGGGGTTCCTTTGTAAGAAGAAGTCGATAATTTCGACTAACCCCTGTATACGGAAAACAAATGAAAATAGAGAAAATCCGGAGAAATTGTTTTTTTGTATTTGACCATGGATCATTTTAGTATGAAAAGAAAATTCAAAAAAAATTCTTCCTAGATTCTCGGAACTGGAAAACTTTTCCAAAAAAGTCAGGGTTTCACTTAACACCCTGTAAAATAGAGTTGCAGCGACTGCTAGCAATAGTGCCTTAAAGTATAAAAACTAGAAGAACTATTCAATTACATACTGAAAAAGTTAAATCAAAATTTTTTTTCGTTTCGAAAATATTCCACTCTAAATTTTATCAAAAATTTAGTTTGTCCCGCTTGAATTGGCCAGCAGTTTATATGTGTGTGTTATATGCCGTTCCTACACGTGTCATAATTGACCTTTAGTCACACGTTATTGAACAGTGCAAATTGCAACACTTCCAGAAATGCAAAATAATCAGTTTCTTTGTTTCGCAGGTTATTAACTTATTATTATTAATTGCGCTTACCAAGTTACTGATTCAGCATTATAGTTAATATAAAAACCCCGATTTATTATTTTAAAAGACACATAATTTTATAGACCGTTACTATGTCAGTTTAAAGTTTGATTTTTGATATTTTGTTTTATTGTGTTATTGAAAGAAATTAGTTGTGTGAAATAAAAAGTTTTTAAAAAGTGAATTTTGAATTTTGAGTGATAACAATTGGCGCAGTCGGTAGGATCTGTCAACGCTGTCAGAACAAGAAATGTCTAACTGGTAGCGGCGGATTCTAATCCCTTAACAAGAAAAGGACCAGCGAAGTTCGAGACCGCTCTCACTTGCCCAAGCTACGGAAGGAACACCTAGTGAAGCCTCTGGTAGCCCACGACGAGAACACGACGGCTCAGATGCTAGTGCTTATGTAAGTATAGTTATTGAATCATCTCGTTCATTTATTTATTTTTGTTGTTTAAACAAAACTATTGTGTTTTAAAAGCTGTTCGATCATCTAAACGTTTTCCCGCTTTCCACTATTTTCCCAAATATTAGCGACGAAAATCATTTTACGTTTTTGCATATTTAAATTTAATTTTTTTTTCTATTAAAAAAAATGGCAACACCAGAAAGCACTTCCCAACCGGAGGTAGAGCCATATAAATTATCGGAAATATTTTCAATTGTGCCTGAATTTGAAGGCGACCAAATCTTTTTAGGTACATTCATAAACGCCTGTGAACATGCTTATCGCATGTCTACTACAGACCAAAAGGTCCTGTTAGTAATTCATATAAAAAACAAACTTAGAGGCAGAGCTGCCCAACTTATTAGTTCTAGAAATCCAAATTCGTTTCTAGAAATAAAACAACTTTTGAACTTACACTTTGGAGATTCGAGAGATCTTTTTTCCCTGATACAAGACCTACAACGACTCAAACAACTACCATCCGAATCACCCCTTACCTTTTTCAACCGTCTACAAGTGTTAAATGCAAAAATGCTTTCCAGTATTCAAAAAAGTCAGCTCACTGCAGACGAAAAGAAGGCGCAAAACTCTCTTATAGAGACTATGGCCCTAAATACTTTTCTAACAGGTTTAGAACCTAGGTTAGGACAACTAATTCGTGCAGGAAATCCGAAAACACTCCTAGAAGCCCACTCGCGAATTAAAAGAGAGCTTCAACTTTCCTATTTTGAAATTCAAAAGTTTACCAAACCTAGTCTTCCGAAACCAAATCCAGTTATGAGAAGACCACCGCCTCAACCCTTAAAGTGTTTTAAATGTGGACGCATAGGTCATATTTCTAACCAGTGTCGTGTTCAACAACAAGAACGCTACAACCCTTCTTCAAACCCTGGTTTTCAAAGACCGGCATACCAAGTTTCGTCCCCTAATTATCCTCAACAAACTGGTAGCTTTACCCAAAGTCCTCCAAGACCCCAATAAAATAATTCACCCCAAAATCGGCCCCCGATGCCAAACAGAAACCCCAATTTCCAGTACAACCCACCACGGACACACCACGTAAACACCACCGACTATTACGATTACGATTACTCGGATCCTAACGGTTATTATTAAAACGATAACCAAGAATACTATCCTATAGACCACCAACCCTATCATTATAATTATAGCCAACCTCTTGACGGATATCCAGCTGAATCCTCAGATCAAGATTATCAGGATTTTCCCTCACTTTCTGCCCAACAGCGCCCACTTTCTGCCCAACAGCGCCCACCGGACGACCCTTTACAGGAAGCAAATCCACTGCAGAATTTACAATCCCAAATCCAGACAATAAACTTGAACGACACGAACCCCAGTCTCAACTTTCCAGAACAGACGTTTCTTTAAAAATATTATTAACTGTCAACTCGAAAAATCTTTCTTATATAAAAGACGCTTCTAAACAGTTTAAATTACTTATAGATACAGGAGCTGGAATTTCTATTTTTAAAGATAATGCAGTCCAAAAATTTTCTCAAAGGTCTCCTGAAAATGTAATCATACAAGGAATTACAGATCAAAAACTTTTTATTAAAGAGTCGACCCTTATTAACTTTACTTCACAAGACCCTCATAAAGTTTATGTTTACAATTTAGACATTGATTTCGACGGCATTTTAGGCCTTGATTTCCTAGAACATTACGAATGCGTAATTGACATTAAAAATAAACAACTAGTTACAAATTTTAAAAATATTCCCTTGTACAGAGTGGACCATGAATCAACAAACAAAAATAATAACTTAGACAGTCAAAAATTTAATCCAATTTCAGTAGAAGCCAAGACAGAGCAAATCTTTAAATTAAAATGCGACCTTGCAAATACCGACGCTATATTAATCGCGCAGGAAAATGATAAAGTTACATTTCCTAACGCCTTAGTAAGAGTAAATAAACGTGGCGAATTTTGTACACCAATCGTAAATGCAAACGCTATACCAAAGGTCGTTGATTTCTCAGACATGAAACTCAAGCCTGTAACTGACCCTACCAAACCATTTTATAATTTTAATATGAGAAATAAAATAAAAGAATGTCAACTTGACAGAATTTTTCAAATTAAAAACCAATTAAGAACAAACCTTTTAAATAAAGAAGAAACGGAGCTTGACCAAATTAAAAAAGAATTTAATACTTTTGTGCACCTATATAAAACTAAACCAATCACTGACTATTCGAAATTTGAGATTTCAAACTCTCAACTCCTAGATAAAAATCACAAAAATATAGTTACATTTTTCTTGACGATATTTTTGGAGAACCCCCTAACTTTTCTCAAGATCAGATAAATATTTTGACAAGCAGAACCGTCAAAAATCGAAAGTACTTTATAATTCCCTTAAGATTTGACCCGGAAAATGTAGTAGCAAATTTATTCTTTATTCTCTATAAATGTCAAAGCGAATTTAGCTCTGCATCTAAATCAATTTAAACCTGCCTATATTAGAAATCCTTTCTTTAATTTTTACTGATAAAGAAATAAAACTAAAAATCTGTCAAAATAACGTTACAACCCCCGATAAAGATCAAATCCCTGTTATTGTAGACGATTACCACAAAGAAAAAGATAATTTACACCGTGGCATAAACGAAACTGTAAAACGAATTGAAGAAAAATATAATTGTCTAGGACTCACCACTGACGTGGACAAATTTATAAGAACTTTCGAAATATGCCAAAAATTAAAAATTTGTAGGAAAAATCCTAACGAACGCCCCTTTAATATTCTTTACTATGCAGTTAACTTCTACAACAATACGAAAAATAAAACCCACGGGTTTACACCACTTGAACTTATTTTCGGTCACACATCCAGTAGGCCCCCTGAAACCATGTTTAATAAGAAAAAGCTGATATCAAAATATGTTAGAGACCTAAGCAACCGTATGGAATATTATTACAAAATCGCACGAACCAAAACCGAGCAACAAAAAGAAAAAACAAAAATTAAGTTCGACAAATCGGTTTCAGAGAAAATTTCCGAATACAAACCTGACGTTAAAATTTACGTCAAAGAATCACAAATAAAAGACAAAGCCCAAAACAAATTTAATGGCCCTTTTGAAATACAAGAAGTATTTAAAACTTCAGCAACCGTGCTAAATCCCGAAACAAAGCAGATTTTCAAAATTAATTTTAATAGGTCAAAACCCTACTACAAATAGTCTCCTTTCTTTTAGACTCTTCGGGCTACTATCAGTCACGAGTATCAAAAAAAAATCTCCTAAAAAGTCATATTTCTTAAACCACCTGTTATTAAAACGTTTAATACTACTATTCAAAAATTACAGATATACGCGGAAACTTTTAACAATAATATAAAAGAAATTTAAAATGCTATGTTTAACATCGCAAATATTTTATAATATTTTAAATTTAATTAATTTTAATATTTTATTTTATATTAATAAGTATATTATAAAGGTAGAATTAAAATTGTAAATTTATGTGAATCTCTAATGAAAAGCTTATATCTTCCTGGAAGATTCCCTTAATGACATTTTGAATGCAACTACTTTTGCACGTCTAAGAATATTGCATAGCTCATAGCTCAATCATTATACTCAAAGAAATTTGGTCTCCTCCTTGCAAGAAATTTCTCGCTCTTTAGTTAAAAATAACCTACCTTTACCTACTTACTCAACAAATGTCGCAAAATACCTAGATATAATAGAACTAGAAGCCTATCAATCCCAAGCGAAAATAATTTTTGTGCTAAAAATTCCCTTAACAGAACCTGAAACTTATACCCTTTACCACCAATACCAATACTTTACCACCAATACCAATACTAGATAGTCGAACAGGTTTTCATCATATATTGCCAACTACTCAAAAATACATTGCGCGTTGTGATGATTCATTACTGTACTTGTCATTTCGAAACCTGGATAAATGCAAACAACTTGGAGCCAATACCAAGATTTGTTCCGATGTGCTGCCCTATCCCATCGACAGTGATGCTATCTGCGAGGTCCAGTTACTTAAGCAGCTAAGAGAACTACCCAAAACCTGCCAGCCTTTAGTTCTACTAGCTAAAGAATACAACGTCCAGGAACTTAGCCAAAATTACTAGCTCATTACTGTTTCCGATCCCTTGCCAGTTACAGTCAAATATAGAAACAGAGATATCGTCACCAAGCTGATAAATGTTAATTCCCTGTTGAAACTGCAGCCGGAATGTAATGCTTTCATAGGAAGCACCAGAGTACATGCAAAATATCCCATCGACAAATACCAGACTGTGACATACAAAAGCCATCCAGTAAAGATACCCTTCGAATGCTGTGGTCATCTACCCGAGAAACTTCATATTCCCGACCTAAAACCTCTAAAGCTAAACAAGATTGATGTCGAAGACCTGAATATTGCCCAACACAAACTCAGTCAATATTCAGATGAGTTGGACAAACTCGTTAACCAACCTTTTGTAACCAAACACTTACATTGGTTTACAATCCTTACCATTACCCTGATTGCTGCTCTAATGGTCCTCTACGTCCTCTGTAAATGTAGACGAAGACGACACCCCAGAATCGGTATGGCTATCACCAACAAGTACGATCCACCACCACCTCCAGTGCCCAAGCCAAGAGAGACAATCCACCAAAGATTACGAAATTTTATGCCAAAAAGACGACCCAGTACCCGTTCCATCAGCGACACCCTGGAAGAAGAGCAAATTGAACTTCAATCCAACCAGGAATCCTAAAGCTTGCTGCGAAGCACCAACCTTTTTATAAAAGGGGGAGTTGTTATATGCCGTTCCTACACGTGTCATAATTGACCTTTAGTCACACGTTATTGAACAGTGCAAATTGCAACACTTCCAGAAATGCAAAATAATCAGTTTCTTTGTTTCGCAGGTTATTAACTTATTATTATTAATTGCGCTTACCAAGTTACTGATTCAGCATTATAGTTAATATAAAAACCCCGATTTATTATTGTAAAAGACACATAATTTTATAGACCGTTACTATGTCAGTTTAAAGTTTGATTTTTGATATTTTGTTTTATTGTGTTATTGAAAGAAATTAGTTGTGCGAAATAAAAAGTTTTTAAAAAGTGAATTTCGAATTTTGAGTGATAACATACATACATATATATATATATATATATATATATATATATATATATATATATATATATATATATATACATATATATAGATATATATATATACATATATATATATATATATATATATATATATATATATATATATATATATATATTTATAGAAATTGTTTTCTTGATATTTTTTATAGATATATTTTCTTGGGATTTAAAGATCCTTAATAATTACTACTTTTACTGGTTTTAGGCTTTTATTAACGTTTCGGTCATTATTGTGACCTTCTTCAGAATGTGTGCTGAAAAACTGCTCTAATTAGTAACATTAGTTATAACAAAAACATATAATAGTATACCTGTGAACGAAAATATCTTGGGGAATGCACCCTCCCAGTCAAAGGTTAAAATTGACATATAGACACTGACACATCGGACGAAACAATTTAAAATAGACATTAAACAATCTTAAAATGACGTGCAGCATCAAAACTGCGTGTCTACTACACTACTGGGATCTTTATCGGTATAAAATTTGTGGTGAACAGAATTCCGTTTTTGTTTTTTGTTTAAAAGTTGTTGCCTGAGAATAATGTTTTTATTGTTAAGATAGGGGCGGAACTGAATGTCATTGGATACTTTCCTTTTTAATTATTAGTGGTTATGTGAATATATTTTTTTTTTAATTATTTTATTAGGTTGTGATAAATTTTGCTTAGGTGTTTTGTGTCAGATTTTGAGTTTATGCTTTTTGGATTTTTTTGAATTTCTATCATTTCGAAAATCTCTCGTTTCTTTGTGTGGGTCTCAGTGCGTAGAACTTTTACATTTTCATAATTGAAGGTATGTTTCTTTTCTAGCATATGGTTGGTCAGGGCTGTTTTGTTTTTCTTGTCGTATTTGTGTCCGTTTAATCTGTTTTTTAAAAGTTGACTTGTTTGACCTATATAGACGCACTCACAGTTATCACAAGGTATTTGATATACGACATTTCTTTTCATATTTTGCGGTATTTTTGATTTTAAGCAACTGAAACAACTTTTTAATAGATTGTAGCTTTTGTGCTGTAACATTATGACCTTTGAAACTATTGTTTATTTTTTCGGACAAGCCATTAATATAAGGCAATGAAAGATATGACGTATTTCTTGTTTTTTGTTTGGGTTGGATATGGTTATAGCAAATATGTATGCGTTTTTTAAAAATGGAATTTATTAGATTCTCGGGGTAGTTGTTTAGCTTAAGGGCTTTTTGCTTTCTTTATTGCGTTTTCTCTATATTCAGGGCTTGAGAGTTTTATTGCCCGGTCGGCCAAGCCGATAACTAGTACTGATTTTTTTTGTGATATTGGGTGCTGGGAATTGTAGTTGACATATCTACATATATATATATATATATATATATATATATATATATATATATATATATATATATATATATATATATATACATACCCAATGCATGATACGAAGCCCAGCACATACTGCAGGTGAGGGGCAGCCCACTCTAAAATGGCGACTACGGCTGTATATTCAAGAAATTTATGTTTTAACGTTAAATAAAATGTTTACCTGTGTTAGTATAATAGGTTTATATGAGATGCATTTCTTTTTAGATATCTTAGATGTTACGAGTCCCGCTAAAATGTACGGTTATTAGGAAGCCCAAAAGTATATACCGTATATAACGCCCCACTTTTAAGAAGCCTGCGGCGTTGCCACAGCATTTTTTCACGTTCTATCGATTTTTGCATATGTTTTAAATGTCTTTAGGATGCTCTTTAATACATTTCCGATTATACGAAGCCCACACATTTTATAATACAAAATATTTGACGATATATCCGTTTGTTGTGTATACTTACTACGTAACAGTCTGGAGGTTGTCGTGCCCGGATTGGCTGGGATGGCCGGCACCCTGTCGCGTGGCAGATAACCAATGAGGCGGGCCGTGCCACGCGCTAACGGAAATAAGTGACTCGGTCTTTACTTTCGACAAGATGTAAATTATGTCAGTGGTATAAAACCTGATCCAGAGGGAATAGGGAAAAGCTAGTTCTTTATTTAAATCTAGGTGGTTTTTTCCCCATTTTTCCACTTAAAACAAACGAGCAATAACTTAATTAACTAAAATAATAGAAACCAAACAATTTTAAGCTATGCAACGCAGTTCTCTTATTCCTTGAATGGACTCCTGGAACAATGGTTACATAATCATTCTGCAGTCATTCTGGTCTCCCCTAGAGGCAACATCAGTTCTCAGTTCCACTGGACTATTCGTGGGTAGGGACGGTCACGCAACAAGCCCACGAAAACTTTTGAACATACATATGTTCATGTGTAGTATATTGCATGTTGTATTGTATACACATGTAATGACAGGGACAAAGTGACATATTATTAAGATTATTTCACTCATGGGTTAAAAGTCCCGTCAGATGAGTAAAGTTTTTTAAAATTACAGCGATAATTTTTTGACGTTACGTCAATTAAAAAAAATTACACCGAACATTTTTTCCTGTCATTTTCTTGGTTGTTATATTAATTTCGATACAAACAAATGGCTTGAAATTGTTATAAACCCGTAGTTACTGTTAGCAACCGTCGGCATGATTTGTAAATTAGTTGTTTGTATCAACATTTTAAAGGTTTTTCGAAAAATTTCGTAAAAATGAATCGTTTCGGAACTGCTACAGAAGAAGAAATTAACAAAAAGCCATCAAAATGTTACTCACAATTACCACGGCTGTAATTTCTATTATACAATAAATAATAAATAAATTTTAGGTTAATTTAAAAGTAAGGTTTCTTGTTTAAATTGTTTAATAAATATTCAATTCATATTTTTTGTGTTTTCATTCGTGAAATAATCCCTAAATACCACTCGAGCATTTTGTGATTTCATTCGTGAAATAATCCCCTAAATACCACTCGAGCTTTAAAATTACTGATAATTTTTCACTCTTACGTGTTTTCTTTGCAAATTTCACTCGTCCTGCGGACTCGTGAAATTATAGAAAACACGCAATCGTGAAAAATTAGCGGTAATTTTTAAGCTCTCGTGGTATTATCCCCGATAATAAATAAATTTGAAAGTAAAGTAGTTCAAATATGTCAGGGATTATATGTACGTACAAAAAGATTTAAGAGAAAACGAGAGAGAGAGAGAGAGAGAGAGAGAGAGAGAGAGAGATGCATATATCGAATTTGTATTGGGGTCAGTGGTTGACCTATTTGTATCAAGTGTGATACATGGTTGCATTCGGGAGTTAGACAGCTTTTAACAAATATGCAATAATCGCTGTTGTGTACTTAAAATTCTTTTGATGATGATATATTCACCTGAAAGGTCTTGAGAAAATGCTCTTAGAATGTACAATTTATTTTTTGGTATTAGCTCTGTTCGCAGAAGAATCACAAACCAGTCAGAGCCAATGAAATTACTGGAAACCAGTTGGCAAACTGTCATGTTACCAAATAACTGAAACTTGATTGGTGCTGATCGGTTTGTGATTGCTCTGCGAACAGAGCTATTAGCAAAATAATTTCACTAAATAATAAATCCCTATTCAATAATTTTCAATTATTGCGAGTTTCTAGCTGGATCTCATAATTTTCTAAAATTTACCATTTAACCACATCTCTGCATTAAAAGCAATAAAGATCCACAGAGGTAAGAATATTTATTTGTGTGGAGATCCCAATGGTGATCGAATTTGGGACATACCTACAGGTTCCTGCAGCTCACCTCCCGGCTCCTGTAGATCAGTTATCAATTACCTCTCTAATAAGTTTTGCATGCTCCTTTTGTCTAGATGTCGTCGTTCCGGATAACGCTGTGCATAAACTCGACCTGCCAAAAAAAATCAGTTCGTTTCGCATTCCCTAATATGAAAATCATATCTATGACCTCTACTCGGTTGTACTCCATGACAAAAAATAATACTTGAATGTAAACAGCTTAAATAATTAATAACAGTGTTTCAAACTTTTGCATTACTAAACTCAAAATATGATTTTGCCACTTTAATAAACTTTAATGTCAATAAATTGTTTTTCAAAGCCACCTTCGATTTTTATTCATTAAAATTGCTATTGCAATAAATAAGAAAATGAGTTTTCGGCGAATAACTTTTAATGTGTTAGGAATTGCGACAGGGTTGTAATTAGAAAAATGTTTGATTTTTTTATTCCGCATCGAATGACATAAAATTATACAGGGACTCCAATTGAAAATAAGAAAAATAAAGTGCTTTAAAATTTGAAAAAGTTTGACACTAAATTTTGAACACCCTGTATATTTCGATTTAATCAAACTTGGGTAACGAGACCGCCAGACCTCACTATTAATGTTTAAAACCAGTGGTGCAAAACTGATTTTTTTTGTTTTTACTTTTTTTCGCTCATATCCCCGAACCGATTTCAATAAAACTTTAGGGGTATGTAGGTAACCATAAGAGGCACCCAAATAAGCAACAGGATATATGGCATGCAGTCTAAAAAATATATCTTCATGACGTCACACTTTTTTGGGACACCCTGTATAATGAAAAATATTTTTATGAAAGGCGCCCTAAGTAAAGCCTGCAAAATATAAAAATCCTAACTTAATTAATAACTGGGCTACAGAAGACGGGAGGTGAGTTGAAGAACCCTGTATATATACAGGGACAAACGAAAACTGAAAAAAATATACTTGTCCAGTTTGGGATGCGATATAAAATATTTCACAATACATTAATATTAAGCTGCTTGATAGTTTAAATAATACCTCTTGTATAAAGCACGCTACTACGCTGGTAGGTATCACAGTATATGAGTATGATCTGTATATTTTAAAGAAAAACATTATTCGTTTGTGACTCCATTTTATAAATGATGATGCAACGAAACTTATTCGTAAATTTGACTCTTATTATAGTATATAAATATAGATATATAAATAAACTGGTCAACAAAAAAATCGGCAAAAGCGATTTTAACTCGACTTTTCGAACTGCTATAACTTTTTAAAAACTTAACTTTTTTGAGAGCGGTTTTCGGATATTGATAGCTCGTCTTGCCCAGATTAAGTGTCAAGAAGTGATTTTGCAATGGAAGTGACATTTTCATGCTATACAGGGTAATTAATAAGGTAATGTAAAACTACTAAAAGTTTAGGTGTGTGCCATATTGCCAATAATTTTTTTTGGTCATTCCGACATAGCACGTTAGTAAGCTGGTATCAATATCTCCAGACGTATTCGCCGGAATTTCAATTAATGGTCTCTGGCGAAAAATACAGGAGAAAACAAAAAAAGCATACAAATTTTGGTAGTGTCATTTTTAAAACGCTGTAGCTGGAAAACGGATTGATAGACTTTGTCGGGCTTTTAGGTATTGAAAGCCCTTTCGTGTGGTGTTTTATCTAAAAGACATTTTTTTTCAAGGTCAAAATGTTTGCGTTGTATAGGGGCGAACTAAAAAGTAAATGAAAACCATTGTAAAAAATGATTTTTTTTAATTTGTGAAAATTGAGCAGTATGTGTTTGTTTTCTTCCAAAATGAGGGCGTTTTGTCCACCTCCCGGTTAGTTATACAGCGTGTCCAGAAACCATCTTAACAAATCGGAAACATTTTATTTTTGCCTTTACAGAAAAAAAGTTATTCTTTATAAAAAGTTCTGCATCGTGAGAAAATCACATTGCGATTCAAAAATTTGATTTAAGACATACAGGGTGGCTCAAAAATGTAAAAGTCCTAATCCACGTGAAGCTAAAAAGACACAAATCCTTATTTAAAGGTAAACTGCCACTGTAAATATAGTAGAGGTAACTTTTATGTTAGTAAATTACGTTTGGAACATACAAGAGGTCCCAAAAATAAAATAAATTTTTAATTATTGACTTTACAAAAAAGGTATCTTCATACAAAGTCAACATTGTGAAAACAGAGCATAATTATTCAAAAACATGATATAGGACAATACAGAGTGGCTTAAAAAGCTGAAAGACTCAATTTACGTAAAGTTAAAGAGACACCAAATCTTTATTTAAAGATAAACTGTATAGGTACTTTTTTGTAAAGTTGATAATAAAAAATTGTTTTTATTTTTGGGACCTCCTGTATATTCCAAACCTAATTCACTAACATAAAAAGTTAACACTAGTACATTTGCAGTGGCAGTTTACCCTTAAATAATGATTTTGTGTCTTTTCAGCTTCACATGGATTAGGACTTTTACATTTTTGAGTCACCCTGTATGTCTGAGATCAAATTTTCGAATGGCTATTCTATTTTCTCACCATGTAGAACTTTTTATGAGGGATTATCTTTTTTGTAAAGTCAAAAATAAAAAACGTTTCGCATTTGTTTAGATGGTTTCTGGACACGCTGTATAACTAATCGAAATTTGAGCAAAACGCCGTAGTTCTGGAAGAAAAAAAACGCTTACTGCGCAGTTTGCACAAATTAAAAGAAAACCTATTTTTAACAACACTTCATTTATTTTTTAGTTCACCCCTATACAACGCAAACATTTTGACATTGAACAAAAAACAGTTTATTAGGTAAAACTCTACACAAAAAGGGCTTTCAATTCCCAAAAAGCCCGACAAAGTCTATTAATCCAGCTACAGCGTTTTAAAAATGACGCTACCAAAATTTGTATGCTTTTTTTGTTTTCTCCTGTATTTTTCGCCAGAGACAATTAATCGAAATTCCGGCGAATACGTCTGGAGATATTGATACCAGCTTACTAACGTGCTATGTCGGAACGACCAAAAAAAATTATTGGCAATATGGCACACACCTAAACTTTTAGTAGCTTTACATTACCTTATTAATTACCCTGTATAGCATGAAAATGTCACTTCCATTGCAAAATCACTTCTTGATGCTTAATTTGGGAAAGACGAGCTATCAATATCCGAAAACCGCTCTCAAAAGAGTTAAGTTTTTAAAAAATTATAGCACTTTGAAAAGTCGGGTAAAAATCGCTTTTGCTGATTTTTTTGTTGGCCAGTTTAGTTCAAAAGTGTATTTTTTAACTTTTTATTGAATTTGTCTTCTTACCGTCGTAGATATAAGTATATACCTCGTTAATACTTCATTTCTGTAACCGAACTTTTCTTGTCAACTTACTGTATTTTAAAACTTCTTTGAAATGTGAGCAAGAACTGCGTAATATAAATCGGTCAGCACTGGAGGCACCGGAGATATATCACATATAGAAATTATTTCCAGTAAAATCAGCTATGCCCTTAGAAAGCCTTCGAAACAAACAATAATGTTAGTAAATATACCAAAAATAATAAAAACAAAACAAATAAAGATTAAAAACGCAGTGGTTATAAATTAAATTGTGGTTCATGTGAAAAAAGTTAGGCCAAAGAGGACATAACTTCAAAATTCGCATTTAAGCACATAAACGAGACTTTTTAAATGAAAAACATAATTCAGCATATTATTATGCAACCCATCTTTTGACGTATAATAATGATTTTAATGAAGATTTTAAAGTTAAAAATATAGAAAATAAAGGTAAAAAACTTTCCATGTTTCCAAGTCGGGTAAAAATCGCTTTTGCTGATTTTTTTGTTGACCAGTTTAGTTCAAAAGTGTATTTTTTAACTTTTTATTGAATTTGTCTTCTTATCGTCGTAGATATAAGTATATACCTCGTTAATACTTCATTTCTGTAACCGAACTTTTCTTGTCAACTTACTGTATTTTAAAACTTCTTTGAAATATGAGCAAGAACTGCGTAATATAAATCGGTCAGCACTGGAGGCACCGGAGATATATCACATATAGAAATTATTTCCAGTAAAATCAGCTATGCCCTTAGAAAGCCTTCGAAACAAACAATAATGTTAGTAAATATACCAAAAATAATAAAAACAAAACAAATAAAGATCAAAAACGCAGTGGTTATAAATTAAATTGTGGTTCATGTGAAAAAAGTTAGGCCAAAGAGGACATAACTTCAAAATTCGCATTTAAGCACATAAACGAGACTTTTTAAATGAAAAACATAATTCAGCATATTATTATGCAACCCATCTTTTGACGTATAATAATGATTTTAATGAAGATTTTAAAGTTAAAAATATAGAAAATAAAGGTAAAAAACTTTCCATGTTAGAATTCTTAGAAATTAACGAACTAAAAAAGAAAAACCAAATCTTAAATGACCAACAATTCACCATTATTAAACTTAATTTAATAAGTTGTTTTATTTGTTCTTGTTGTGTTATTAGTCAATACTTTTGTTATGAATATTAGCAATAAAATTCACATGAATAAAAATATATCACTGTAAAATTGTGTTAATTAGATAACCAAAATTAGGTACAAAACTATATAAGAACATTTCTCATTTGTAAGTTTGTTAGTCGCATTTGACGAAGTAGCAGTGCTACGAAACATGCCATGCATTTTTTAAATAAAAAAGTGAAAATCTTTCACAGTTTTCTCCTAGTGTAGAAGAATATTTGTATAATATTGTTTGGCCACCCGGTATACAATTACAGTATGTCACTTCCTTCATAGGTCCAATATGCTTGAATATTCCCACTCATGTCGGGTCTTTAAAAAAAAGTGTACTACTTTTAAAGAAAAAAACATTATTATGAAAAACTCATATCGTTCCTTTCAACTTTTCTCTCTTTCCTCTCTTTATAACCCAACACATAGAGATTTAAACGATTATTAAAATCAAGAAAAGAATATAATAACGGCGATCTAAACAATGTTGCCAGTTTCAGAGGGCTTCTTATAATGCGCAAGACATACTGGGCTGGCTAAAATCGGTGTCATATATTAAGTACATATGCTGCTAAAGTCAATCTCCCCCTACTGGCAAGTCGTTTGAACTAAAGGTACATGTTTTGAGATAATGTATCGATTTTATGAAGCCCCACAAAATTTTCTGAAATTCGCGTGGTAGTATATATATGGCATGGTTGTGCTTAATACATGCTAATTTTTTAAGAAGCCCGAAGCGGGCTTCCTAAAACCACTGTGGGCTTCCTAGCATCTGCAGAACATGGTATTTTTGGCTTCTTAAAGGTGGTTTATATGTATATATATATATATATATATATATATATATATATATATATATATATATATATATATATATATATATATCTGACGGTAAAAATGGCAGCCGCCCAAAAATAATACAAGTTAGCGTCCACCCTATATACACGAATATACTCCCCGTATATTAGGGTTTCGTGCAAAGGTCTGGTTAGCCTTTGTACAATAGACGGTAAGGTTGGCATCCATCTGTATACTCTACATGATTATTGATAATTTGGCATACTTTGGCTTCAGTATATACCGTTTTTTGGTAAAATGGGATCCTTACAGTGTTGTCAGACTGTAAAAAGAAAAGCACAACATTTATTTTAGATTAATGTAACTTTGTTATATCTGAA
This sequence comes from Philopedon plagiatum, assembly GCA_963971165.1. Classification (NCBI taxonomy): domain Eukaryota; kingdom Metazoa; phylum Arthropoda; class Insecta; order Coleoptera; family Curculionidae; genus Philopedon; species Philopedon plagiatum. Next base: position 36,948,665 of record OZ020194.1, read on the forward strand.
GACCGACAGAACTGGTTATTATTATTGAAATTTGGTATACAGGTACGAGTAATATAGAAGATCAAAAAATAAAGGACATAGACTACTACACTCAAAGAAAATGATGGGTAAAATCAACTAAAAAGAGCATATAGAAATGCGTCTATCTAGTTCTGTAGTCAAATTAACCAGGAAAGAATAGTTAAACAAACTGTGTCGTTAGACTAAGAATTGTTCACCAACCACAATATCATGTAGACCAACAAGTAAAATTGTAAATTGATCACCTTTTTTTGTTATTAAAACATCTTTTGGATCAGTGATCATAATTTTTGGTAGAACAACAAATTAAATAGTACACCGATCTTCTTTTTTGGTACTCAACCATTTGTTTCATTAGTCGCCATATTATTTAGTAAAACAACAAACTTGATAGTACTTTAACCATTTTTTGTTCACTTACCCTTCTTTGCTTGACCTACAATTAAATTCTGTATTTTACTATTTTGCTGTTTACTAAGCATTTCCCCGTTTACGAGATACTCTATCTACAATACTAAATCATTTTTACCCAATGCATGTAGGTTTAATCACACAAACAAATAATAGTTTAATTTTTGATCTAGTTACTTTTATGTACAGCCAATATTTGAAAAAGCAAAAAATTGAAATTGCTTAAGCTACAACTCTTTTAGAGTATCCAATAAAGGGTTTCATGCTGGGTTTCGTTAGATTAAGGTCATCTTCAGGACATCTGGAAAATGTTATCCAATTTTAATTTACTCATGAAATTTAAGAGTCACATTACGATTTAGAAATTTTACCATAACCCAATTCAGATTGATTTTCAATTTTATTAGATTTATTTTTTATTTTACGTAGTACAAAGTAGTCTGAGTGGCCCAATAATTTTTTAATTTTGTCTGTAGAATTTTACAAAACAGCTGTTGTTATCCTGGCCTTGGGGATGATTTTATGGAACTCAAATCAATGGCTTGAACAGTTTGATTTTGAAGGTACCTTTTTACCTAAAGCTTAACCCAATTTCACCACAGCAATGTTTGTTTTTAGTTGGGTATCAACATCAATGGTTTTTTCAAACCTAGTATGTCTTAGTAACAAATAACTGTAATGGGAAGTTCATTGACATGAATACCTACCTAACTTATGACAAACCGAGTGACAAACTTAGTGGTCTGTTGATGTTAACAACTTAAAATAAAAGTAAAAATGTAAAAGATTTTATCAGAGCTTATTATTTGTGTATATTCATTTAAACTTTTTTATAAATTTTACAACAAACAAAATACAACCCAAAATAAATGATTTAATTAAATCTAGAAACTAACTAAAGATCTTCTAAACACAAAATCAGTAGTATTGAAACATTTGTCATTTGTTTAAACTAACAAAAACCTTATTATAATATAAAATCAAACACAATATTAGACACTTTACAGCCACACTTTGACTTCGACATATAAATATATTATTAATGTAAAGGTTTTTATAACAAAATAAAAAACAAAGTCAGATATTTTAGAGCCTAAATGTCAATGTGTTGCCCGCAAATATACGTATGTATAAAAAAGTTGATAGGAAAAGCGAACATAATATTACATGCTTTAAAACATACTTTTGGATCCTAAAAAATTAAAAATAATGTCAGAGGTTTTACCTCCACTGGTGGTACATGTACCATAGTTTGGGAAACGCTGCGTTAAAGCATACCCAATTTTAAAGTGAAATACAGTATAATACAATACAGAGTATTGCAGTTTGATAAGTTTTATTGTCATTTTACTGAAATTTACGCAATTTTACGCAAAACAAAATGTCCGAGTTTCAGGTACAACTTTGTTATTTTAATAGAACACCCTGTATAGTTCTTCAATATTGTGAAGTTGAATCTTTGATCTTGATAGGTGTCCAAATCCCCAACTATTTAACAGATTTCTTAAAGCTATATCTTCGTCATTCACAAAATCATAAACGTTTTGGTCACTTCCTAAGGGGTATATAAGATAATTTACTAACTCCGTGTACTCACAGCTCTTATCCATTATGACATTAGTTACTTTTTCAATTGACATTTTATTAATATCAATCGAAAAATGATTTGCTGTGGGAGAATTCTTCCTTATCTGGGCAACTTCAGAGAGATGCGACATGAAAATGGAACAGCACAGGAGCACAGCAAAGAAAATAAAAGGGTATGTTTGTTTATTTACTGCACAGCACACAACCACCGATGAACAACTACTACGCGTTAAGACCCGTTACACTGGGTAGAGGAACAATGTTTTCTTTTTGGAACCAAAAAGACTGTTTGATTTTATAGAGAAAAAGTTTAACATTCTATAATAATATTTGTATTAATCGGTTAAAATGGGTAGTGAAACAATATTTTGTTGTTGGAAATACAACACTAGTTGATTTTACAATATTATTTGTTACTTTACTGTTATAGGAGTGCAACAAACTAAATCCTGTCTGTATCAACTTCTTAAAATGTATAGCAACAACAATGTTTTGTTCTAGCAAACCATACTGCGAGTCCACTTACAACAATTTTATTTGTTAACTTACCAATTATAATAGTATAACAAACTTACATACTGTTGTCTCGTCTGTAACTGGTTTTCAAATAAGGTAACGGAACAATATTTTGTTTTTAAAAACGAAACTGTGGTTTAGGTTTACGACAATATTTGATAATTTGCCAATTATAGTAGTTTGGCAAACTGTAATAGTAAGTACTAACCACAATCAGGTGTTAGTTAAAAATAAAACGTACAATTGCTAGTTTGATTTGACAAAATTTAACAAATTAGTTGTAAGTTAACAAAATACTAGTCAGTTTCGCCTGTTTTTTTTTTGTTATTATTTGTTTTGTTGTACTACAATTTGTTGTTGGTTGTAGCAACAACCAGCTTTTATTTGAATATACCATAAGTGTAGTTTGATTTAACAAAATTAGGAGGATTGTTAGGTAAACATTTTTTGTTATTACATTAACCCATTATATTTTTTTGAGTGTAATATTTCTTATTCAAGAAGAAGAAATTGCCCTTGAATTTTCGCAATAAATCACATTTCTAGTTATATTTTACAAACAAGAGTTGTAAACATAGGTGAGTCCAGGGGCCATGGGCGCCCGCAGGGGAGGGCCAGGGGGGCCGTGGCCGCCCCTGAGATTGTGGGATTGTCATACTTCGCACTTTTTGTTGGACGAAATGCCAGATATCTATTATTTTTATAATAAATATCTCTTTTTATGATAAATGTTGTCTAATTTTCTAATGTTTGAACACCTTTATAAAGCCACGTACAAAAAATTCAATTAGAATTAGCAATATTATTTAAACCCAGTCTTAACTCAATGCAGCTGGCAGCCAAATTACTATGAATTTTCTGCAGGCTGCATGTTTATTTTACGAAAAAGTTTTTAACATGTTTTTTAGTATTCCTTGCTAAAATTAGCAAAATGAAATCACTTAGGTGTCCGTCTGTCACAGGCGATTTTCTCTGAAACTATTCGCCGTAAAAATTTGAAATTTAGCACAGAGATAGAGTGTGGTGGCCCAATCATAGATGGGAAGTATAAAAGGTTGAATTTTGATTCTAGGGGAGATTGGGAAATGAACAAAAAATTTCAAGGGCATCGTGTGGAGTGTCATTGAAGCACGAATTCAACAATATATATGATGTCTTTTTTTATGCATTTTTTAAAACAATTTTCGGGAGAAACGCTTAAAAATTGCTGTCCCCCAACCTCATGACCAAAATAATCGCTCAGAAAAATCTGAAAAAAATCATGAACATTAAGAATCAGGTGTAGATTGAGCAAAAATTATCAGGTTTGAAAAATTCTAGCGCGAACAATTGTTATAAACAATTAAATTGTTTATTTTCTTATAACAGCTGAACCATTGGTTCTAGAGAAAAAGTTTTTCGACAAAAAATATTTCTCACGATGTAAGGAACAACTTTTGTTGTTACACGTTGTTTAAAATTTTTAATTTGGCTCACTCAACACGCTATCCCACTTAGCTCCGTGCATACGCGATGTGATACGTCGTTGGTGCCGTCGACAGCGGGTAGCGTGGCAGATGGGCGGAGATCGGGCGGCCAAGATTTGCTCAGGTTAAGTGGGGGGCTGATGGCACGGAATACTAATTGTGCAAGTATAGCTTGCACTTGACCGAATTTTGTCTGTTTTTAATTATTAGTGTATTTGTATAAATCACTACAAATAAAATCTTCAAAAATATATAGGTATTATTTTTTTATTTTGCCCCTCCCCCTGGCAAAATAAAAAAATCTCCCCCTGAGAAAAAAGTCTGCGGGCGCCCATGCCAGGGGTGTCTCTACACTATTTGTAGATAAAATTGGGATCCGATTTGAAACTAAAATACAAATATTTATTTACCTACATTGTGTAATTTGAAAATGCGAAAGACGAAAAGCCTTAGGTTAAAGTAATATAATATACAGGGTGTCTAAGAAGTCTTAGAATGGACAAATATCTTTTCTATTAGTAAATATAGAGGTATCAAATTTTAGGTGTATCTTACTGGTTAATAAATGTACTTTTTAGTGTTTCGTGAAACGGAACACTTATGGAGTCATTTCGGTGTCCGTCCGTCTGTCACAGGCGATTTTCTCTAAAACTATTCAACGTAAAAAGTTGAAATTTAGCACAGAGATAAAGCGTGGTGGCCAACGTGAAGTATAAAAAGTTCAATTTTGATTCTGGGGGTTAATTTCAGGTTGTAAAGTGGGGCATGGGAAAACATTTTTTTAATGGCGTCATGTAGTGTATCAAATGAAAGTTTATTAAAGCACGAATTCAACAATATATACGATGAATTTTTTATGCGTTTTTTAAAGATTTTTTTGATAAAAACACTTAAAAATCGCTGTCCCTCACCCATATTACCAGAACGATCACACTGAAAAATCTGAAAAAAATCATGAACATTAAGAATTAGGTGTAGATTGAATGCAAGTTATCCGCATTGAAAAATTGTAGCGCGATCAGTTGTTATAAACAATTTAATTGTTTATTTTCTTATAACTCTGCTAAACCATTGGTTTTAGAGAAAAAGTTTTTTAACAAAAAATATTTCTCTTGATGTAAGAAACAACTTGTGTTCTTACAAATTTTTCAAAATTTTTAATTTGGTTTCGCGCATACGCGATTTGTTACATTTGGTACCGTCGCACAGAAGTCCCATATGCAAATCTAGCTGGACAAAATTACTGGAGTATTCTAAACTTTTCTTTTCCGAATTATAATGAATTATGTTAAGTATTAATAATGAATTTCACCGTAAATTTGTAGAAAACTTTGCTAAGTTACCGTTTAAGTACGTGTCTACATTATATGAAAGTCTAACTAAAATGTGAAGATATTTATGATTTTATTTTGGGCACTTCTCTCTTGGTCAGATCTGCGGTCTCTTTTACATACATTATTTTAATTGGTCGACAGTACCATGTGGAGGAAGTTCTGGGATTTGGCCATACAATACTTTTGGTGCCATCATTGTTTATAGCAATCATTCGTAAAGGTACCATTGATACTGCAAAAACATAATATGAATCGTCAAATGTTTCCAAAGATTTTTGTTTGTATTGGCTGCGTCCGGATGAGCAGTCACAACCCCACTTAAATATTACAGTTAGTGCTGATATCGCCTCAGAATATTATTTTAAAACTTCGTATTGTACAGATACTAAACGTGATATGGTGTGATTAAGAAGAGACTGCAGAGGTATTTCAGCACATTGGTCATCTATTATAATCTCAGTAGGATAGCATCGTTTTTTTTTTGCTTTTAAAATGTCTTTATATGTTGGGTAAATAGTAGCATTATGCTCAATGTTTAGCAAACGGATAGACATATATTGCCTTTTTGTCATTGCATTATCGACAAATAATGCTAAAGCACGCTCAGGGCATATTTTTTTTTGGTTTATTTTCCTTTTGTTTTAAGGCCTTTTTAATTTTGGTAGCCTTGGTAGGGGTGGAAATTACCTCTGCAACCATGGCTGCCCCATCTCTTTTTCCACTTAAGCGTAAGGTTGTACTAGCTGCAAATGACAACTCTTCAGGAGTATGCTGCTTAACGATATTTTCAATTCGTCTTTTTTAGTTTTAGTACTACGTTCTTCGAAGTGTTTCTTTGGCCCTCCGGCAATCAGATGTTCCAATGTACCGGATGTTGAAGGGTCTATTTTAGTTTCTAT